>JASERS010000010.1:20163268-20763268 GCA_036711965.1 Onthophagus sagittarius | reverse complement strand
TTAACGAAAATTTTACGCATTAATTATTAATTTATTTTTGAAAAATTTCGTTGTTTAAATTTGAAATCGATTTCACCTAAGAAATGTTAAACGATGATGTGTTTCAGAATATGTCGCCTTTAGGCATTAATCGATTATAAATTATGTCATTTTAGTTCATAACGAACAATTTTCATTAAATAGGCTCCTTTCAATCAGTTTTGAATCTTGAGATACGACCTATGTTTATAAACGAAATTGTCGTTTTTGATAGTTTCGTATTTCTTGGGACATATCACAAGAACTGTCATCGTTAGGCATTAACCGGTCATAAATTAAATCTTATTGACTCATTATGAACAATTTTAATTGGTGGGAAACGTTTCATCCCCTTTATGTTTTGAGATACCACCTATGTCTGCAAAAAAGAAATTGTTCATTTTGACATTTGCCTATTTCTTGGGATATCTATCAAAAATTGTTGCCGTTAGACATTAACCGATTATAGATTATGTAATTTGGATTCATTACGAAAAATTTTTATGGGAAAGGTTACTTTCTATCGGTAGTGGATCTTGAGTCATAAAGCAAAATTGTCCTTTTTGATAGTTTCATATTTCTTGTGACATATTTCAAGAACTGTCATCACTAGGCATTAACCGGTCATAAATTAGATGTAATTGGTTCATTATAAACAATTTTTATAGGCGGGAAACGTTCCATCACCTTTACATCTTGAGATCCAACCTATGATTGTAAAAAAGAAATTTTTCATTTTGACATTTCCCTATTTCATGGGACATATATCAAAAATTGTTACCGTTAGACATTAACCAGTTATAGATTATGTAATTTGAGTTCATTACGAACACTTTTTATTAAAAAAGTTGCTTTATATCAATATTGGATCTTGAGTCATAAACCAAAATCATCATTTTTGATAATTTCGTATTTCTTGGGATATATCTCAAAAATTGTCATCATTAGGCATTAACCGGTCACAAATTAGATATTATTGGTTCATTATGAGCAATTCTTATTGGCGGGAAACGTTCCATCAGCTTTATATCTTGAGACACAACCTATGTTTGTAAAAAAGAAATTGTTCATTTTGAGATTTGCCTATTTCTTGGACATACGTCAAAAATTGTTACCATTAGGCATTAACTGATTATGGATTATGTAATTTGGGTTCATTACGAAGAATCTTTATTAAAAAAGTTGCTTTATATCAATATTGGATCTTGAGTCATAAACCAAAACTATCGTTTTTGATAATTTCGTAGTTCTTGGGACATATCTCAAAAACTGTCATGATTAGACATTAACCGGTCATAAATTAGATATTATGGGTTCATTATGAGCAATTTTTATTGACGGGAAATGTTCCATCACCTTTACATCTTGAGATACAACTTATGTTTTAAAAGAGAAACTGTTCATTTTGACATTTGCCTATTTCTTGGGGCATATATCAATAATTGTTACCGTTAGACATTAACCGGTTATAGATTATGTAACTTGGGTTCATTACGAACAATTTTTATTAAAAAAGTTGCTTTCTATCGATATTGGATCTTCAGTCATAAACCAAAATAATCGTTTTTGATAATTTGGTATTTCTTGGGATATATCTCAGAAACTGTCATCGTTAGACATTAAACGGTAATAAATTAGACATTATTGGTTCATTATGAGCAATTTTTATTGGCGGGAAACGTTCCATCACCTTTATATCTTGAGATACAACTTATGTTTTAAAAAAGAAACTGTTCATTTTGACATTTGCCTATTTCTTGGGGCATATATCAAACAATGTTGCTGTTAGACATTAACCGATTATATATAATGTAATTTGGGTTCATTACGAACAATTTTTATTAAAAAAATTGCTTTCTATCGATATTGGATCTTGAGTCATAAACCAAAATGGTAGTTTTTGATAATTTCGTATTTCGTGGGATATATCTCAAAAACTGTCATCGTTAGACATTAGATGGTCATAAATTAGATTTTATTGGTTCATTATGAACAATTTTTATTGGTGGGAAATGTTCCATCACCTTTATATCTTGAGATACAACTTATGTTTGTAAAATAGAAAACCTTCATTTTGACATTTCCCTATTTCTTGGGGCATATATCAAAAATTGTTGCTGTTAGACATTAACCGATTATAGATTATGTAATTTGGGTTCATTACGAACACTTTTTATTAAAAAAGTTGCTTTCTATCGGTATTGGATCTTGAGTCATAAACCAAAATTGTCGTTTTTGATAATTTCGCATTTCCTGGGATATATCTCAAAAACTGTCATCATTAGGCATTAACCGGTCATAAATTAGATATTATTGGTTCATTATGAACAATTTTTATTGGCGGGAAACGCTCCATCACCTTTACATGTTGAGATACAACCTATGTTTGTAAAAAAGAAATTGTTCATTTTGACATTTCCCTATTTCTTGGGACATATATCAAAAATTGTTACCGCTAGACATTAACCGATTATAGATTATGTAATTTGCGTTCATTGCGAACAATTTTTATTCAAAGGGTTACTTCTTATCAGTATTGGATCTTGAGTTATAAACCAAAATTTTTGTTGTTGATAGTTTCGTATTTCTTGTGACATATCTCAAAAATTGTCATAGTTACGCATTAACCAACCATAAATGAGATGTTATGGATTCATTACGAACAAGTTTTATGGGCGGGAAACATTCCATGACCTTTATATCTTGAGATACTACCTATGTTTGTAAAAAAGAAATTGTTCATTTTGACATTTGCCTATTTCATGGGACATATATCAAAAATTGTTACCGTTAGGCATTAACCGATTATAGATTATGTAATTTGGGTTCATTGCGAACAATTTTTATTAAAGGGGTTACTTTCTATCAGTATTGAATCTTGAATTATAAACCAAAATTTTTGTTTTTGTTAGTTTCGTATTTCTTGGAACATATCTCAAAAATTGCCATAGTTACGCATTAACCAACCATAAATGAGATGTTATGGATTCATTACGAACAAGTTTTATGGGCGGGAAACATTCCATGACCTTTATATCTTGAGATACAACCTATGTTTGTAAAAAAGAAATTGTTCATTTTGACATTTGCCCATTTCTTGGGACATATATCAAAAATTGTTACCGTTAGGCATTAACCGATTATAGATTATGTAATTTGGGTTCATTACGAACAATTTTTATTAAAAGGGTTACTTTCTATCAGTATTGAATCTTGAATTATAAACCAAAATTTTTGTTTTTGTTAGTTTCGTATTTCTTGGAACATATCTCAAAAATTGCCATAGTTACGCATTAACCAACCATAAATGAGATGTTATGGATTCATTACGAACAAGTTTTATGGGCGGGAAACATTCCATGACCTTTATATCTTGAGATACAACCTATGTTTGTAAAAAAAAAAATTATTCATTTTGACATTTGCCCATTTCTTGGGACATATATCAAAAATTGTTACCGTTAGGCATTAACCGATTATAGATTATGTAATTTGGGTTCATTACGAACAATTTTTATTAAAAGGGTTACTTTCTATCAGTATTGAATCTTGAATTATAAACCAAAATTTTTGTTTTTGTTAGTTTCGTATTTCTTGGAACATATCTCAAAAATTGCCATAGTTACGCATTAACCAACCATAAATGAGATGTTATGGATTCATTACGAACAAGCTTTATGGGCGGGAAACATTCCATGACCTTTATATCTTGAGATACAACCTATGTTTGTAAAAAAAAAATTATTCATTTTGACATTTGCCCATTTCTTGGGACATATATCAAAAATTGTTACCGTTAGGCATTAACCGATTATAGATTATGTAATTTGGGTTCATTACGAACAATTTTTATTAAAAGGGTTACTTTCTATCAGTATTGAATCTTGAATTATAAACCAAAATTTTTGTTTTTGTTAGTTTCGTATTTCTTGGAACATATCTCAAAAATTGCCATAGTTACGCATTAACCAACCATAAATGAGATGTTATGGATTCATTACGAACAAGTTTTATGGGCGGGAAACATTCCATGACCTTTATATCTTGAGATACAACCTATGTTTGTAAAAAAAAAATTATTCATTTTGACATTTGCCCATTTCTTGGGACATATATCAAAAATTGTTACCGTTAGGCATTAACCGATTATAGATTATGTAATTTGGGTTCATTACGAACAATTTTTATTAAAAGGGTTACTTTCTATCAGTATTGAATCTTGAATTATAAACCAAAATTTTTGTTTTTGTTAGTTTCGTATTTCTTGGAACATATCTCAAAAATTGCCATAGTTACGCATTAACCAACCATAAATGAGATGTTATGGATTCATTACGAACAAGTTTTATGGGCGGGAAACATTCCATGACCTTTATATCTTGAGATACAACCTATGTTTGTAAAAAAGAAATTGTTCATTTTGACATTTGCCTATTTCTTGGGACATATATCAAAAATTGTTACCGTTAGACATTAACCGATTATAGATTATGTAATTTGGGTTCATTATGAACAATTTTTATTAAAAGGGTTGCTTTCTATCAGTATTGGATCTTTAATTATAAACCAAAATTTTTGTGTTTGATAGTTTCGTATTTCTTGGAACATATCTCAAAAATTGCCATAGTTACGCATTAACCAACCATAAATGAGATGTTATGGATTCATTACGAACAAGTTTTATGGGCGGGAAACATTCCATGACCTTTATATCTTGAGATACAACCTATGTTTGTAAAAAAAAAATTGTTCATTTTGACATTAGCCTATTTCTTGGGACATATATCAAAAATTGTTACCGTTAGACATTAACCGATTATAGAATATGTAATTTGGGTTCATTACGAACAATTTTTATTAAAAGGGTTACTTTCTATCAGTATTGGATCTTGAATTATAAACCAAAATTTTTGTTTTGGATAGTTTCGTATTTCTTGGAACAAATCTCAAAAATTGCCATAGTTACGCATTAAGCAACCATAAATGAGATGTTATGGATTCATTACGAATAAGTTTTATGGGCGGCAAACATTCCATGACCTTTATATCTTGAGATACTACCTATGTTTGTAAAAAAGAAATTGTTCATTTTGACATTTGCCTATTTCTTGGGACATATATCAAAAATTGTTACCGTTAGACATTAACCGATTATAGATTATGTAATTTGGGTTCATTACGAATAATTTTTATTAAAAGGGTTACTTTCTATCAGTATTGGATCTTGAGTTATAAACCAAAATTTTTGTTTTTGCTAGTTTCATATTTCTTGGGACATATCTCAAAAATTGCCATGGTTACGCATTAACCAACCATAAACAAGATGTTATGGGTTCAATACGAACATGTTTTATGGGCGGGAAATGTTCCATCACCTTAACATCTTGAGAAACAACCTATGTTTGTAAAAGAAAAATTGTTCATTTTGACATTTCCTATTTCTTGGTACATATGTCAAAAATTGCTACCGTTAGGCATTAACCGATTATAGATTATATAATTTGGGTTCATTACGAACATATTTTATAGGAGAGTCGTTTTTTTTTGTTTGTCGTTTTTGATAGTTTCGTATTTCTTGAGACATATCTCAAAAACTGTCATCGTTAGGCATTAACCGGCTATAAGTTCGATGTTATGGATTCATTACGAACAATTTTTATTGGCGGGAAGCGCTGCATCACCTTTGTATCTTGAGATACAACCTATGTTTTTAAAAGAGAAATTGTTCATTTTGACGTTTGCCTATTTCATGGGACATATATCAAAAATTGTTGCTGTTAAACATTAACCGATTATAAATTCTATAATTTAGGTTTATTTCGAACAATTTTTATTCAAGAGATAACTTTCTGTCAGTATTGGATCTTGAGTCATAAACCAAAATTGTCATTTTTAATAATTTAGTATTTCTTGGGACATATCTCAAAAACGGTCATCATTAGGCATTAACCGGTCATAAATTAGATATTATGGGTTGCATTGAATTCTTTCTTGGTTGTATAAAGTCCCTTTTATGATCATCATTCATTACTGCAAATGGCGTCATGCAATTGATGAATCGTTCTTGACACCATGTCAAGGAGATGCCTAAGGGATCGATTATCTCCGTTAACTATTAACCGGTCATAAATTAAATGTTATTGGTTCATTATGAACAATTTTTATTGGCGGAAAACGTTCCACCATTTTCACATCTTGAGATACAAAACATGTTTGTAAAAAAAATGGTTCATTTTGACATTTTCCTATTTCTTGGTACATATGTCGAAAATTGTCACCGTTAGGTATTGTTACTTTTGTCTCTTCCCTCTCTTAAAGCAGCATTTGTCGCTTGCAGTTGGAGAAGGGTATCAAAACCCATTCGAGCACGTCCCCCTCACATATGGAGGAGCTTTTGCACGATTGCTTTGGCATGTTGCCATCCGCACTTCCGAAACTACCCCAGCTTCAAACTTTAAAGTTTCGAACGAAATTAATTTAAAATAAAACAGTAGCATTTTCGAATTAATACTTGATTCGTTACACAAAACGAAATCCCTACGGATAAGGTAGGTATTAGGTAGTTTTGGGAAAAGGGGGAGCACGGTTTTCTTTGGTTAGGCAAATTAAGGATAATATTTGTAATGTGCCGATTGTAGTAGCTTTGAATGCGCACTCTCGACTCCCTTTGCTATGTAATTGGCCCCACTCGAATAAGGGGTCCTACGTTTGCATGTGGAGACTTTGCGGTTGCGATTCTTGTTTCGCTTTGTGTTCTCCAAATGAAATTACCTCGGATTTGAAAAGCAAAAATCGTAACAATGAAAAGATGAGTGGATGCTGTAGTTACGGTAAATATTTTTGAATACTTGGACGCATTCAATTTGGGTATCTTCGAAACTTGGGTAAAGAACTTTATTAATTAGACAACTGGGATCTAACGGCCATCGGAGTTCCGAGAATCTCCTTTGCCTTGCTAATTCGCCCTTCTGACGGCAAAGTGACTATTTCACGGACCACTGCTTACCACAAGTTTTTGATTTAATTCTCACCATCCATATTCATCTTTTTCGTCACCTTCCGCGGTGATGATATCTCCACTTAACTTCTTACTTATTCTCTTTCAAATATTCTTTAAGAAGTCTCATTATTTTTTCTTTTTAAACTAAAAATTCAAACTACTCCATAAAATCGTTGATGTAATATGTAAGACAACGAGGTAGAAAATTTTTTTTCAAACACAGGTTGAAACTCAAGATCCAAAACTGTTTGTAAGGAACCTATTCAATGAGAATTGTCCATAATGTACCCATAACATCTAATTTATGGCATAACGATGAAAGTTTTTGAGATATGTCCCAAGAAATGTAAAACTATTATATCTCGAAATCCAAAAGTGATAGAAAATAATCTCTTTAATAAAAATTATTCGTAACGAACCTAAACTATATAATCTATAATCGGTTAATGTCTAATGGTAACAATTTTTGATATATGTGCCAAGAAATAGGCAAATGTCAAAATGGAAAATTTCTTCTTTACAAGCATAGGTTCTATCTCAAGATATAAAAGTGATGGAACGTTTCCCGCCAATAAAAATTATTCGTAATGAACCCAAATTACATAATCTATAATCGGTTAATGCCTAACGGTGACAATTTTTGAGATATGTACCAAGAAATACGAAATTATCAAAAACGAAAATTTTATTTTATGACTCAAGAGCAATATAGAATCGATAGAAAGCAACTGTTTTAATAAAAATTGTTCGTAATGAACTCAAATTACATAATCTATAATCGATTAATGTCTAGCGGTAACAATTTTTGATATATGACCCAAGAAATAGGAAAATGTCAAAATGAAGGTTTTCTTTTTTACAAACATAGGTTGTATCTTATGATATAAAGGTGGTGGAACGTTTCCCGCCTATAAAACTCGTTCGTAATGAACCCAAAACATCTAATTTATGGTTGGTTAATGCCTAACGATGACAGTTTTTGAGATATGTCCCAAGAAATACGAAACTATCAAAAACGACAATTTTGGTTTATGACTCAAGATCCAATATCGATAGAAAGCAACTTTTTTAATAAAAATTGTTCGTAATGAACCCAAATTACATAATCTATAATCGGTTAATGTCTAACGGTAACAATTTTTGATATATGTCCCAAGAAATAGGAAAATGTCAAAATGAAGGTTTTCTTTTTTACAAACATAGGTTGTATCTCAAGATATATAGGTGGTGGAACGTTTCCCTCCTATAAAACTTGTTCGTAATGAACCCATAACATCTAATTTATGGTTGGTTAATGCCTAACGATGACAGTTTTTGAGATATGTCCCAAGAAATACGAAACTATCAAAAACGACAATTTTGGTTTATGACTCAAGATCCAATATCGATAGAAAGCAACTTTTTTAATAAAAATTGTTCGTAATGAACCCAAATTACATAATCTATAATCGGTTAATGTCTAACGGTAACAATTTTTGATATATGTCCCAAGAAATAGGAAAATGTCAAAATGAAGGTTTTCTTTTTTACAAACATAGGTTGTATCTCAAGATATATAGGTGGTGGAACGTTTCCCTCCTATAAAACTTGTTCGTAATGAACCCATAACATCTAATTTATGGTTGGTTAATGCCTAACGATGACAGTTTTTGAGATATGTCCCAAGAAATACGAAATTATCAAAAACGATAATTTTGGTTTATGACTCAAGATCCAATATCGATAGAAAGCAACATTTTTAATAAAAATTGTTCACAATGAACCCAAATTACATAATCTATAATCGGTTAATGTCTAACGGTAACAATTTTTGATATATGTCCCAAGAAATAGGAAAATGTCAAAATGAAGGTTTTCTTTTTTACAAAGATATGTTGTATCTCAAGATATAAAAGTGGTGGAACGTTTCCCGCCTATAAAACTAGTTCATAATGAACCCATAACATCTAATTTATGGTTGGTTCATGCCTAACAATGACAGTTTTTGAGATATGTCCCAAGAAATACGGAATTATCAAAAGCGATAATTTTGGTTTATGACTCAAGAACCAATAACGATAGAAAGCAACTTTCTTAATAAAAATTGTTCGTAATGAACCCAAATTACATAATCTATAATCGGTTAATGTCTAACGGTAACAATTTTTGTTATATGTCCCAAGAAATAGGAAAATGTCAAAATAAAGGATTTCTTTTTTACAAACATAGGTTGTATCTCAAGATATATAGGTGATGGAACGTTTCCTGCCTATAAAACTTGTTCGTAATGAACCCATAACATCTAATTTATGGTTGGTTAATGCCTAACGATGAAAGTTTTTGAGATATGTCCCAAGAAATACGAAATTATCAAATACGATAATTTTGGTTTATGACTCAAGATCCAATATCGATTCAAAGCAACTTTTTTAATAAAAATTGTTCGTAATGAACCCAATTTACATAATCTATAATCGGTTAATGTCTAACGGTAACAATTTTTGATATATGTCCCAAGAAATAGGAATATATCGAAATGAAGGTTTTCTTTTTTAGAAACATAGGTTGTATCTCAAGATATAAAGGTGGTGGAACGTTTCTCGCCTATTAAACTTGTTCGTAATGAACCCATAACATCTAATTTGTGGTTGGTTAATGCCTAACGATGACAGTTTTTGAGATATGTCCCAAGAAATACGAAATTATCAAAAACGATAATTTTGGTTTATGACTCGAGATCCAATATTGATAGAAAGCAACTTTTTTAATAAAAATTATTCGTAATGAACCCAAATTACATAATCTTTAATCGGTTAATGTCTAACGGTAACAATTTTTGATATATGTCCCAAGAAATAGGAATATATCGAAATGAAGGTTTTCTTTTTTAGAAACATAGGTTGTATCTCAAGATATAAAAGTGGTGGAACGTTTCCCGCCTATAAAACTTGTTCGTAATGAACCCATAACATCTAATTTATGGTTGGTTAATGCCTAACGATGACAGTTTTTGAGATATGTCCCAAGAAATACGAAATTATTAAAAACGATAATTTTGGTTTATGACTCGAGATCCAATATCGATAGAAAGCAACTTTTTTAATAAAAATTGTTCGTAATGAACCCAAATTACATAATCTGTAATCGGTTAATGTCTAACGGTAACAATTTTTGATACATGTCCCAAGAAATGGGAAAATGTCAAAATGAAGGTTTTCTTTTTTATAAACATAGGTTGTATCTCAATATATAAAGGTGGTGGAACGTTTCCCGCCTATAAAACTTGTTCGCAATGAACCCACAACATCTAATTTATGGTTGGTTCATGCCTAACAATGACAGTTTTTGAGATATGTCCCAAGAAATACGAAATTATCAAAAACGATAATTTTGGTTTATGACTCGAGATCCAATATCGATAGAAAGCAACTTTTTTAATAAAAATTGTTCCTACTGAACCCAGTTTACATAATTTATAATCGGTTAATGTCTAACGGTAACAATTTTTGATATAGTCCCAAGAAATAGGCAAATGTAAAAATGAACAATTTCTGTTTTACAAACATAGGTTGTATCTCAAGATATAAAGGTGATGGAATGTTTCCCGCCCATAAAACTTGTTCGTAATGAACCATTAACATCTAATTTATGGTTGGTTAATGCCTAACGATGACAGTTTTTGAGATATGTCCCAAGAAATACGAAATTATCGAAAACGATAATTTTGGTTTATGACTCAAGATCCAATATCGATAGAAAGCAACTTTTTTGATAAAAATTGTTCGTAATGAACCCAAATTACATAATCTATAATCGGTTAATGTCTAACGGTAATAATTTTTGATATATGTCCCAAGAAATAGGAAAATGTCAAAATGAAGGTTTTCTTTTTTACAAACACAGGTTGTATCTCAAGATATAAAGGTGGTGGAACGTTTCCCGCCTATATAACTTGTTTGTAATTAACCCATAACGTCTAATTTATGGTTGGTTAATGCCGAACGATGACAGTTTTTGAGATATGTCCCAAGAAATACGAAATTATCAAAAACGATAATTTTGGTTTATGACTCAAGATCTCAATACTAACAGAAAGTAATCTCTTGAATAAAAATTGTTCGAAATAAACCTAAATTATAGAATTTATAATCGGTTAATGTCTAACAGCAACAATTTTTGATATATGTTCCATGAAATAGGAAAATGTCAAAATGAACAATTTCTCTTTTACAACCATAGGTTGTATTTCAAGATATAAAGGTGATGGAATGTTTCCCGCCCATAAAACTTGTTCGTAATGAACCCATAACGTCTCATTTATGGTTGGTTAATGCGTAACTATGGCAATTTTTGAGATATGTTCCAAGAAATACGAAACTAACAAAAACAAAAATTTTGGTTTATAATTCAAGATTCAATACTGATAGAAAGTAACCCTTTTAATAAAAATTGTTCGTAATGAACCCAAATTACATAATCTATAATCGGTTAATGCCTAACGGTAACAATTTTTGATATATGTCCCAAGAAATGGGCAAATGTCAAAATGAACAATTTTTTTTTTACAAACATAGGTTGTATCTCAAGATATAAAGGTCATGGAATGTTTCCCGCCCATAAAACTTGTTCGTAATGAATCCATAACATCTCATTTATGGTTGGTTAATGCGTAACTATGGCAATTTTTGAGATATGTTCCAAGAAATACGAAACTATCAAACACAAAAATTTTGGTTTATAATTAAAGATCCAATACTGATAGAAAGCAACCCTTTTAATAAAAATTGTTCATAATGAACCCAAATTACATAATCTATAATCGGTTAATGTCTAACGGTAACAATTTTTGATATATGTCCCAAGAAATAGGCAAATGTCAAAATGAACAATTTCTTTTTTACAAACATAGGTTGTATCTCAAGATATAAAGGTCATGGAATGTTTCCCGCCCATAAAACTTGTTCGTAATGAATCCATAACATCTCATTTATGGTTGGTTAATGCGTAACTATGGCAATTTTTGAGATATGTTCCAAGAAATACGAAACTATCAAAAACAAAAATTTTGGTTTATAACTCAAGATCCAATATTGACAGAAAGTAACCCTTTTAATAAAAATTGTTCGTAATGAACCCAAATTACATAATCTATAATCGGTTAATGTCTAACGGTAACAATTTTTGATATTTTTCCCAAGAAATAGGAAAATGTCAAAATGAACAATTTCTCTTTTAGAAACATAGGTTGTATCTGAAGATATAATGGTGATTGAACATTTCCCGCCAATAAAAATTATTCGTTATGAACCAATAACATTTAATTTATGACCGGTTAATAGTTAACGAAGATAATCGATTGTTGTGAATAAACATGCTTATATTCAACTTTCATTAACACCGTCCCTTAGGCATCTTCTTGACATGGTATCAAGAACGATTCATCAATGGCATAACGCCATTTGCAGTAATGAATGATGATCGTAAAGGGGACTTTATACAACCAAGAAAGAATTCAATGCAAACCTAAACATTTTTAAACACCAACTTAGTGTTAATAGTACGCAATCGTAGACGCAGAAATTGCCAATTAGAATGATCTACAACATCGAATGCAAAAACGGTTACGGAGAGTGCAATAAATGTCTCGCATTGCAGTATAGTTCACATAAATACCATACATTCCACCATAAAAGGCTATCTCTCAAATAGCCGAGCCTCTGTATTGCTCTGTATTGCTCTGTATTGTAGTGGTTCGTTGATTGCGCCGATGCGCCGGGGGCACCCTATTATATTGATATATTGTTCCTTGTGCGAGATGTCATGTGTGATAACGCACCGTTTCAATACATACGACCGATATTTATCTCTACTCTACGTATATCCATAATCATAACCATAACCGTATTTAATTTGAATAAAGATTTTCTCTTTTTCGCCTTGATTGTTGTTATGGGAAAAAAGGGGAATGGTGGTGGAGGAAACGCGAGTTCTTTGTGTGTTAGTAGTTGATTGATGGGAGGGGGTACGAGAGAGGCAAAAAACTTTTCAATTTTCATTAGTCATTAGTCACTCTTACGACCTGGTGGTCCAGAAGGGCTCGTCGAAAAAAAACTTTTTTTGCCAGGTTTCAATTAGCTCAACAGTTTTTCTTTTGTTAAAATTTAAAAAATTATAAAAAATTCACAAATTTCGGGAACTTAGAAAAACGTAGAATTGGAATATTTGGGACACCCTGTACTGTTTGATTTTTCTTAATAGAATATCATAACGTATGTGCTACAGGTGATGGGGAAAGATCTTTTGAATACAAAATATTCTTAATCATAATTTAATATATTAAGGTGCATTAATAAATCACAAAGAGTCAAAATTTGTAATTCTTTTAATAATATTGCTTCCAAAAGATCTAAAATGCTTCAAAACGATTTGATACTGCTTTTGGAAAACTTAATTTACTTCTAGAAGACTTAATTCTGCTTCTGGCAGACTTGATCCTGCTTCGAAAAGACCTAAAATGCTTCCAGGAGGCTTGATATTGCTTCCAAAAGATCTAAAGTGTTTCAAAATGTCTTGATACTGATTTTGGCAAACTTGGCTTACTTCTAGAAAACTTGAAATTGTTTTTGGCAAACTTGATCTACTTCCAGAAGACTTAATACTGCTTCTAACAGACTTGATGCTGCTTCGAAAAGACCTAAAATGCTTCCAGGAGGCTTGATATTGCTTCCAAAAGATCTAAAATGTTTCAAAATGTCTTGATACTGATTTTGGCAGACTTGGTTTATTTCTAGAAAACTTAATATTGTTCTTGGAAACGTTGATCTACTTTCACAAGACTTAATACTGCTTCTGATAGACATGATACTGCTTCCAGAAGACCTGAAATGCTTCTAAGAGCCTTGATATTGCTTTCCAAAGATTTAAAATGTTTCAAAATGACTTGATACTAGTTTTGGAAAACCTCAGTTATTTCTAGAAGGCTTAATATTCTTTTTGACAAACTTGATCTACTTCCAGATGACTTAATACTGCTTCTGACACACTTCATACTGCTTCGAAAAGACCTGAAATGCTTCCAGGAGGCTTGATATTGTTTCCAAAAGATTTAAAATGTTTCAAAATGACTTGATACTGCTTTTGGCAAACTTAATTTACTGCTAGAAGACTTAATACTGCCTCTGACAGATTTAATGCTGCTTCGAAAAGACCTAAAATGCTTCCAGGAGGCTTGATATTGCTTCCAAATGATCTAAAATGTTTCAAAATGACCTGATACTGCTTTTGGCAAACTTAATTTACTGCTAGAAGACTTAATACTGCCTCTGATAGATTTAATGCTGCTTCGAAAAGACCTAAAATGCTTCCAGGAGGCTTGATATTGCTTCCAAAAGATCTAAAATGTTTCAAAATGTCTTGATACTGATTTTGGCAGACTTGGTTTACTTCTAGAAAACTTAAAATTGTTTTTGGAAAACTTGATCTTCCTTAGGAAGAGTTAATACTGCTTCTGATAGACATGATACTGCTTCCAGAAGACCTGAAATGCTTAATATTGCTTGGCTTAATATTGCTTCCCAAAGATTTAGAATGACTTGATACTGGTTTTGGAAAACCTGAGTTATCTCTAGGAGGCTTAATATTGTTTTTGACAAACTTGGTCTACTTCCAGAAGACTTAATACTGCTTCTGACACAATTCATACTGCTTCGAAAAGATCTAAAATGCTTCCAGGAGGCTTGATATTGCTTCCAAAAGATCTAAAATGTTTCAAAATGTCTTGATACTGATTTTGGTAGACTTGGTTTACTTCTAGAAAACTTAAAATTGCTTTTGGCAAACTTGATCTTCTTTTGGAAAACATTATACTGCTTCTGACAAACTTGATACTGCTTCGAAAAGACCTAAAATCCTTCTAGGGGGCATGATATTGCTTCCAAAATATCTAAATTGCTTCAAAAAGACTTGATACTGCTTTTGGAAAACTTAATTTACTTCTAGCAGACTTAATACTGTTTCTGACAGACTTGATACTGCTTTGAAAAGACCTAGAATGCTTCCAGGAGGCTTGATATTGCCTCCAAAAGATCTAAAATGCTTCAAAAAGAGTTGTTACTGCTTTTGGCAAATTTGATTTACTTCTAGTAGCCTTAATATAGTTTTTGGCAAACTTAATCTACTTTCAAAAGACTTAATACTGCTTCTGACAGACATGATGCTGCTTACAGAAGACCTGAAATGCTTCCAAGAGCCTCGATATTGCTTCCCAAAGATTTAAAATGTTTCAAAATGAATTGATACTGCCTTTGGAAATCTTGAGTTACTTCTAGAAAGCTTAATATTGTTTTTGACAAACTTGATCTACTTCCAGATGACTTAATATTGCTTCTGACAGACTTGATACAGCTTCAAAGCACCTCAAATGCTTCTAGGAGGCTTGATATTGCTTCTAAAAGATCTCAAATGTTTCAAAATGTCTTGATACTGATTTTGGCATACTTGGTTTACATCTAGAAAACTGAAAATTATTTTTGGCAAACTTGATCTTAATTTACTTCTAGAAGACTTAATACTGCTTTTGACAGATTTGAGGCTGCTACGAAACGACCTAAAATACTTCCAGGAGGCTTGATATTGCTTCCAAAATATCTAAAGTATTTCAAAAAATCTTGATACTACTTTTGGCAAACTTGATTTACTTCTAGAAAGCTTAATATTGTTCTTGGCAAACTTGATCTACTTCTACAAATCTTAATACTGCTTCTGACAGTTTTGATACTGCTTTTAGAAGACCAAAGTGCTTCTAGGAGGCATGATATTGCTTCCAAAAGATTTAAAATGTTTCAAAAAGGCTTCATACTGCTTTTGGCAAACTTGATTTACTTCTAGAAGACTCGATATTGTTTTTGGCAAACTTGATCTACATCCAGAAGACTTAATACTGCTTCTGACACACTTGATACTGCTTGGAAAAACGTAAAATGCTTCCAGGAGGATTGATATTGCTTCCAAAAGTTCTAAAATGTTTCAAAATGCCTTGATACTGATTTTGGCAAACTTGATTTACTTCTAGAAGGCTTAATATTGTTCTTGGCAAACTTGATCTACTTCCACGAAACTTAATACTGCTTCTGACAGTTTTGATACTGCTTCTAGAAGACCAAAGTGCTTTTAGGAGGCTTGATATTATTTCCAAAAGATTTAAAATGTTTCAAAAAGGCTTCATACTGCTTTTAGCAAACTTAATTTACTTCTAGAAGACTCGATATTGTTTTTGGCAAACTTGATCTACATCCAGAAGACTTAATACTGCTTCTGACACACTTGATACTGCTTCGAAAAGACCTAAAATGCTTCCAGGAGGATTGATATTGCTTCCAAAAGATCTAAAATGTTTCAAAATGCCTTGTTACTGATTTTGACAAATTTGATTTACTTCTAGAGGGCTTAATATTGTTCTTGGCAAACTTGATCTACTTCCACAAAACTTAATACTGCTTTTGACAGTTTTGATACTGCTTCTAGAAGACCAAAGTTCTTCTAGGAGGCATGATATTGCTTCCAAAAGATTTAAAATGTTTCAAAAAGGCTTCATACTGCTTTTGGCAAGCTTGATTTACTTCTAGAAGACTCGATATTGTTTTTGGCAAACTTGTTCTACATCCAGAAGACTTAATACTGCTTCTGACACACTTGATACTGCTTCGAAAAGACCTAAAATGCTTCCAGGAGGCTTGATATTGCTGCCAAAAGATCTATAATGTTTCAAAATGCCTTGATACTGATTTTAGCAAACGTGATTTACTTCTAGAAGGCTTAATATTGTTCTTGGAAAACTTGATCTACTTCCACAAAACTTAATACTGCTTCTGACAGTTTTGATACTGCTTTTAGAAGACCTAAAGTGCCTCTAGGAGGCTTGATATTGCTTCCAAAAGGTTTAAAATGTTTCAAAAAGGCTTGATACTGCTTTTGGCAAACTTCATTTACTTCTAGAAGTCTTAATTTTTGTCTTTGGCAAACTCGATCTACTTCCAGAAGACTTAATGCTGCTTCTGACAGTCTTGATACTGCTTCTAGAAGACCTGAAATGCTTCTAGGAATCTTGATATTGCTTCCAAAAGATCTAAATTGCTTCAAAGAGACTTGATTCTGATTTTGGCAAACTTGATTTACTTCTAGAAGACCTAATATTGTCTTTGGAAAACTTGATCTACTTCCAGTAGACTTAATACTGCTTCTGACAGTCTTGATACTGCTTCTAGAAGACCTGAAATGCTTCTAGGAGTCTTGATATTGCTTCCAAAAGATCTAAAATGCTTCAAAGAGACTTGATTCTTATTTTGGCAAACTTGATTTACTTCTAGAAGACTTAATATTGTCTTTGGCAAACTTGATCTACTTCTAGAAGACTTAATACTGCTTCTGACAGTCTTGATACTGCTTCTAGAAGACCTGAAATGCTTCTAGGAGTTTTGATATTGCTTCCAGAAGATCTAAAATGCTTCAAAGAGACTTGATTCTGATTTTGGCAAAGTTGCTTTACTTCTAAAAGACTTAATGTTGTTTTTGGAAAACTTCATGTACCTCCACAAAACTTAATACTGCTTCTGACAGTTTTGATACTGCTTCTAGAAAACTTAAAATGTTTTTAGGAGGCTTGATATTGCTTCAAAACGATCTAAAATGTTTCAAAAAGACTTGATACTACTTTTGGCAAACCTGATTTACTTCTAAAAGACTTAATATTGTCTTTGGCAAACTTTATCTACTTCCAAAAGACTTAATACTGCTTCTGACAGACTTGATATTGCTTTTGACAGACTTGAAACTGCTTCCAAAGGACCTAAAATGCTTCAAAAAGACTTAATATTGCTTTTGTCAAACTTGATCAACTTCCAAAACAGCTTCGAGAAAATTTTAGCAATAGAATAGATGACAAAGTTATTTTTATTGCTTTACATAGCAACAAAACATACATAGCAACAAAAAATATACAGTGTGGGGCAAAATTATGGAATAAACTACAAAACAAATGCCTATCGGGAAGTGAATTTTGGCTCGAATGTGTAATTGTCTCTAAATGAATTGGTGAATTTATTTTATAATTTTGCGCACCCTGTATATGAATATACAGGTGTCCCGCGTAAACGACAAGATACATAAATGACATTAATGGGACAAAAATTATTTATAATAACTTTTATTGTAAATGATAATATAAATATTTTACTAAATACAGGGTGTTCCAGAATAATGTACCGAAATAATCATGTTATTTTAAATATATGTTGACTTTGATAAGATACGTTTATATTAATTGAGATAATTAAGTACATTTAAGTAAATTTTATTTCAACATTTTATTTTGATATAAACGATTACAATTATGTCACGATTTTACAACATCCGAACCACCCCGTATTATATTTATTCCCACATTATATACAGGGTGGTTCAAGAAATCGCACATTTTTACAAAAACCTTGGCAAAAATAAAAATAAAAGAGGGTTAATAACCGGTACGATTTATCAAAAGCTTCGTGAAGAGGAAGTACGTAAAGTAGACATTATAAGCGATTACGAAGTTCCGTGATGGTCTGAAAAATGATGAATTTGTGGGAAGTTTCTAGACCGGAACAGATTGTACCTTTCACGTCAAAGCTCCTCCAAAACTGTGTAGTTTAGTTTAAGTTCATCGCCTCATTTCGTAATGATTTTGAAATCAACTCAAAGAGACGTTTTTAATCCATCAAAAAAAAAATAAATAATTTTTTTTTGCATAATCTACATCCAAAAAGCTTTCGGAAGAAACACACCGGATGATTAATGGATCGAAAAAAACCCCTTATCACCTAACATATGACGAGCTGTTTGAAATCGCACCCTAAGCAAGGAAGCAAGCAGTCGGACAAAAGCCACCCCGCGAAATGTGTGTTTTGATAACACTTTTTGTGCTTTTTTTGCCCGAAGCTTTTTTAAAAGGACGCTTTTGTCATCGCCCGGTGACCGTATTCCTCCCGGTGATATATATCGTCGATAATCTCCGGGGCCGTCTGAAAGATGTTTTTAGCGAAAGTTTTCAAGCTCTCCGTTCGAGCTTTTGACCTAATTCGCTGAGATGCACAGCTGGGCCCGCGCTATCAAAATATCTCAAGCTTTCTTTTACATGTTTCAGGAAAATCGATTCGAAACAAAAACATCATAATTCGAAGAAATGAGCTTTTATGTGCTAAGTAGTAAATAAATATGCTTTAATTTGATTCTTATCTCGTGATGATATCTCAATTCGTTTTTGAGATACACCAAGATAAATTACTTAATTGATTATTTTTAAGATTATGCAAGGTTGTAATCGAAAAATCGTAACTCCGAAATTTGGAGATTCAAAGAAATTTTTTTTTATGTCTTAAATACTAAATAAATTTGCTTTCATTTGACTCTTATTTCGTGATGATATCTCAATTTATTTTTGAGATAAATCAAGGTAAATTACCTAATTGATTATTTTTAAAATTATGTAAGGTTGTAATCGAAAAATTGTAACTCCGAAATTTGGAGATTCGAAGAAATTTTCTTTTATATCTTAAATACTAAATAAATATGCTTTCATTTGACTCTTATTTCGTGATGATATCTCAATTCGTTTTTGAGATAAATCAAGGTAAATTACCTAATTGATTATTATTAAGATTATGTAAGGTTCTAATCGAAAAATCGTAACTCCGAAATTTGGATATTCGAAGAAATTTGTTTCTATGTCTTAAATACTAAATAAATATGCTTTAATTTGATTCTTATCTCGTGATGATATCTCAATTCGTTTTTTAAGTAAATCAAGACAAATTACCTAATTGATTATTATCAAGATTATGTAAGGTTGTAATCGAAAAATCGTAACTCCGAAATTTGGAGATTCAAAGAAATTTGCTTTTATGTCTTAAATAATAAATATACAGGGTGTTCCCGTGACTCGGGGCATAAAATTAACCACATATACTAGAGCAAAAATGATGATGATTCGTGAAAAAAAATTATTATAAAAGTCTTCAAATGGCCAAGATATGGGCCATCAAAGTTCAGAAATTTTAACACATTTTTCTAAATATTTTCAAAACCATTAATGGTAGAGGGTTGAAATTTGGTACAGAGTAAACAAACATCATGCAAAATCATTGAACCAATTTTGACTTTGGCCGGATGACGGCAACCATGTTATACAGGGTGTTCCTAAAATTTGTTTGCTCAGAACTTTTTTGTTTGTTCGTAACCCTACATTTATTTTTGTAGTTTTTAATAGAAAATTTATTTTCGAAACTTTTTTCACTCTTTGAAAATTTTGATAACATTGACTGTTTTCGAGTTATACGCGAAACTGTTAAGCTTTGATTTCAATCGTAACAAATAAAACATATTCCGCAAGATCTGAGAAGGCGATGACAATTGAAAAACGAACTGATCTAATAACCATTATTTGCATAAATTTCTCAGTGTAGATTTAGTTAAATCCAGTGTTAATTTATTTTAATTGAATAAAAGAATGTAATTTCCAAAACAATAAATTTAATTTTCGCGGTAACAACAAACAAGAACATAATAAAAATTCTAACAAAAATATGAACAAGAACAATAAAATTATAAACAAATGGTAATAAATAAAACAGAACAAAAAAAAATACTAAAGCAGATGTTCAAAAACACTCCCGCCGGCTTCAATGCACGCCTGATATCGCCGTCTTAAATTAAAGCGCACTCTGCTGAGGACGTTGATTTTAGTTCGAAGTTGATCAAATGAATCAACAATTCGTAACCTCAGTTGATCAACTGAAGTTATTTCAACGCAGTACACAAGCGATTTAATGCGTCCCCATAAATAAAAATCTAGAGGTGTAAGATCCGGCGATCGGGGGGGCCAACTTATCGGTGCATCCACTCCTCGTCCAATCCACCGTTCCGGAAACCGTTCACATAGAAATTCTTGGACAGCATGTGTACTATGCGCAGGAGCACCATCATGCATATACCACATTTCTTGTCTTGTGTTTAAAGGAACGTCATCTAAAAAATCATTTAATTGCTCTAAATGTCCCCTGTATGTATGGCCATCCAGCCTTGACGGCAAGAAAACGGGTCCTATAATGACATCGCCCACAATGCCAGCCCAAACGTTAAGAGAAAACCTCCATTGCGATTTCCAAGCTTTCTTAAATCTTGGATTTTCGTCCGCCCAACTATGTGAATTTCTCAAATTGATGATTCCATCTTTAGAAAATGTCGATTCATCTGCAAAAAGTATTTTTTCTAAAAATTGATCATCAATTTGGATTTTGTGCTGCATTATTTGACAATATTGCAGTCGTAGTGGGTAATCAGCCTGTCGAACTTCCTGAACTTTATAACTATGATATGGATAAAGCTGTTGCTCGTGAAGAACACGCCAGATAGTTGTTTTTGACGTTAAAAAATGCCTCGCCATATCCAAAGTACTAGCTGTAGGATTTTCTTGTACGTAGTCTAGAATATCTTCTTCTAGTTCGGTTGTTCGGACTGATCTGACTTTACCGTTGTTACTAAAATTCGGCTTAAACGTCCCATTTTCCCTTAAACGGGTTTCAATTCTTAAAAATGTTTTTCGATTGGGCGCTCTGCGGTTCGGAAATTTCTCCCGATAACGGTTAGCGGCTGCTACGGCGTTTCCATGACATTCTCCCAATGTCAAAATCATGTCAGTTTGTTCACTAAATGTGTAATTGTCCATTTTGAACACGCAAAATTAATAAAAACTTCATTAACAAACAACTTTATGTTTAAACTACATAAGCAAGTTGACGGCTCAATTTGTTTTTTTTTTAATTGCCATGGCCAACTTTTTCGAAAATTATTGTGTTTAGTGTTACCATTGAAATCGAAGCTTAATATTTTCGCGTTTAACTCGCAAACGGTTAATGTTATCAAAATTTTCAAAGAGTGAAAAAAGTTTCGAAAATAAATTTTCTATTAAAAACTACAACAATAAATGTAGGGTTACGAACAAACAAAAAAGTTCTGAGCAAACAAATTTTAGGAACACCTGTATAACATGGTTGCCGTCATCCGGCCAAAGTCAAAATTGGTTCAATGATTTTGCATGATGTTTGTTTACTCTGTACCAAATTTCAACCCTCTACCATTAATGGTTTTGAAAATATTTAGAAAAATGTGTTAAAATTTCTGAACTTTGATGGCCCATATCTTGGCCATTTGAAGACTTTTATAATAATTTTTTTTCACGAATCATCATCATTTTTGCTCTAGTATATGTGGTTAATTTTATGCCCCGAGTCACGGGAACACCCTGTATATGCTTTCATTTGACTCTTATTTCGTAATGATATCTCAATTCGTTTTTGAGATAAATCAAGATAAATTATCTAATTAATTATTTTTAAGATTATGTAAGGTTGTAATCGAAAAATCGTAACTCCGAAATTTGGAGATTCAAAGAAATTTGCTTTTATGTCTTAAATATTAAATAAATATGCTTTAATTTGATTCCTATCTCGTGATGATATCTCAATTCGTCTTTGAGATAGATCAAGATAAATTACTAAATTGATTATTTTTGAGATTATGTAGGGTTGTAATGGAAACATCATAACTCCGAAATTTGGAGATTCGAAGAAATTTGCTTTTATGTCTTAAATACTAACTAAATATACTTTAATTTGATTCTTATCTCGTGATTATATCTCAATTCATTTTTGAGATAAGTCGGGATAAATTACCGAACTAATTATTTTTAAGACTATGTAAGGTTGTAATCGAAAAATCGTAACTCCGAAATTTGGAGATTCGAAGAAATTTGCTTTTATGTCGTAAATACTAAATAAATATGCTTTAATTTGATTCTTGTCTCTTGGTTATATCGCAATTCATTTTTGAGATAAATCAAGATAAATTACTTAATTGATTATTTTTAAGATTATGCAAGGTTGTAATCGAAAAATCGTAACTTCGAAATTCGGAGATTTGAAGAAATTTGCTTTTACGTCCAAAATACTTAATAAATATGCTTTAATTTGATTCTTATCTCGTGATGATATCTCAATTCGTTTTTGGGATAGATCAAGATAAATTACCTAATTGATTATTTTTAAGATTATGCAAGGTTGTAATCGAAAAATCATAACTCCAAACTTTGGAGATTCGAAGAAATTTTTTTGTATGTCTTGAATACTAAATAAATATGCTTTAATTTGATTCTTATCTCGTGATGACATCTCAATTAGTTTTTGAGATAGATCAAGATAAATTACCTAATTGATTATTTTGAAGATTATACAAGGTTGTAATCGAAAAATCATAACTCCAAAATTTGGAGATTCCAAGAAATTTGCTTTTATGTCTTAAACACTAAATAAATATGCTTTAATTTGATTCTTATCTCGTGATTATATCTCATTTCGTTTTTGAAATAGATCACGATAAATTACCTAATTGATTATTTTTAAGATTATGCAAGGTTGTAATCGAAAAATCGTAACTTCGAAATTCGGAGATTTGAAGAAATTTGCTTTTACGTCCTAAATACTTAATAAATATGCTTTAATTTGATTCTTATCTCGTGATGATATCTCAATTCGTTTTTGGGATAGATCAAGATAAATTACCTAATTGATTATTTTTAAGATTATGCAAGGTTGTAATTGAAAAATCATAACTCCAAACTTTGGAGATTCGAAGAAATTTTTTTGTATGTCTTGAATACTAAATAAATATGCTTTAATTTGATTCTTATCTCGTGATGACATCTCAATTAGTTTTTGAGATAGATCAAGATAAATTACCTAATTGATTATTTTGAAGATTATACAAGGTTGTAATCGAAAAATCATAACTCCAAAATTTGGAGATTCCAAGAAATTTGCTTTTATGTCTTAAACACTAAATAAATATACTTTAATTTGATTCTTATCTCGTGATTATATCTCATTTCGTTTTTGAAATAGATCACGATAAATTACCTAATTGATTATTTTTAAGATTATGCAAGGTTGTAATCGAAAAATCGTAACTTCGAAATTCGGAGATTTGAAGAAATTTGCTTTTACGTCCTGAATACTTAATAAATATGCTTTAATTTGATTCTTATCTCGTGATGATATCTCAATTCGTTTTTGGGATAGATCGAGATAAATTACCTAATTGATTATTTTTAAGATTATGCAAGGTTGTAATTGAAAAATCATAACTCCAAACTTTGGAGATTCGAAGAAATTTTTTTGTATGTCTTGAATACTAAATAAATATGCTTTAATTTGATTCTTATCTCGTGATGACATCTCAATTAGTTTTTGAGATAGATCAAGATAAATTACCTAATTGATTATTTTGAAGATTATGCAAGGTTGTAATCGAAAAATCATAACTCCAAAATTTGGAGATTCCAAGAAATTTGCTTTTATGTCTTAAACACTAAATAAATATGCTTTAATTTGATTCTTATCTCGTGATGATATCTCAATTCGTTTTTGGGATAGATCAAGATAAATTACCTAATTGATTATTTTTAAGATTATGCAAGGTTGTAATTGAAAAATCATAACTCCAAACTTTGGAGATTCGAAGAAATTTTTTTGTATGTCTTGAATACTAAATAAATATGCTTTAATTTGATTCTTATCTCGTGATGACATCTCAATTAGTTTTTGAGATAGATCAAGATAAATTACCTAATTGATTATTTTGAAGATTATACAAGGTTGTAATCGAAAAATCATAACTCCAAAATTTGGAGATTCCAAGAAATTTGCTTTTATGTCTTAAACACTAAATAAATATGCTTTAATTTGATTCTTATCTCGTGATTATATCTCATTTCGTTTTTGAAATAGATCACGATAAATTACCTAATTGATTATTTTTAAGATTATGCAAGGTTGTAATCGAAAAATCGTAACTTCGAAATTCGGAGATTTGAAGAAATTTGCTTTTACGTCCTAAATACTTAATAAATATGCTTTAATTTGATTCTTATCTCGTGACGATATCTCAATTCGTTTTTGGGATAGATCAAGATAAATTACCTAATTGATTATTTTTAAGATTATGCAAGGTTGTAATTGAAAAATCATAACTCCAAACTTTGGAGATTCGAAGAAATTTTTTTGTATGTCTTGAATACTAAATAAATATGCTTTAATTTGATTCTTATCTCGTGATGACATCTCAATTAGTTTTTGAGATAGATCAAGATAAATTACCTAATTGATTATTTTGAAGATTATGCAAGGTTGTAATCGAAAAATCATAACTCCAAAATTTGGAGATTCCAAGAAATTTGCTTTTATGTCTTAAACACTAAATAAATATGCTTTAATTTGATTCTTATCTCGTGATGATATCTCAATTCGTTTTTGGGATAGATCAAGATAAATTACCTAATTGATTATTTTTAAGATTATGCAAGGTTGTAATTGAAAAATCATAACTCCAAACTTTGGAGATTCGAAGAAATTTTTTTGTATGTCTTGAATACTAAATAAATATGCTTTAATTTGATTCTTATCTCGTGATGACATCTCAATTAGTTTTTGAGATAGATCAAGATAAATTACCTAATTGATTATTTTGAAGATTATACAAGGTTGTAATCGAAAAATCATAACTCCAAAATTTGGAGATTCCAAGAAATTTGCTTTTATGTCTTAAACACTAAATAAATATGCTTTAATTTGATTCTTATCTCGTGATTATATCTCATTTCGTTTTTGAAATAGATCACGATAAATTACCTAATTGATTATTTTTAAGATTATGCAAGGTTGTAATCGAAAAATCGTAACTTCGAAATTCGGAGATTTGAAGAAATTTGCTTTTACGTCCTAAATACTTAATAAATATGCTTTAATTTGATTCTTATCTCGTGACGATATCTCAATTCGTTTTTGGGATAGATCAAGATAAATTACCTAATTGATTATTTTTAAGATTATGCAAGGTTGTAATTGAAAAATCATAACTCCAAACTTTGGAGATTCGAAGAAATTTTTTTGTATGTCTTGAATACTAAATAAATATGCTTTAATTTGATTCTTATCTCGTGATGACATCTCAATTAGTTTTTGAGATAGATCAAGATAAATTACCTAATTGATTATTTTGAAGATTATGCAAGGTTGTAATCGAAAAATCATGACTCCAAAATTTGGAGATTCCAAGAAATTTGCTTTTATGTCTTAAACACTAAATAAATGTGCTTTAATTTGATTCTTATCTCGTGATTATATCTCATTTCGTTTTTGAAATAGATCACGATAAATTACCTAATTGATTATTTTTAAGATTATGCAAGGTTGTAATCGAAAAATCATGACTCCAAAATTTGGAGATTCCAAGAAATTTGCTTTTATGTCTTAAACACTAAATAAATGTGCTTTAATTTGATTCTTATCTCGTGATTATATCTCATTTCGTTTTTGAAATAGATCACGATAAATTACCTAATTGATTATTTTTAAGATTATGCAAGGTTGTAATCGAAAAATCATGACTCCAAAATTTGGAGATTCCAAGAAATTTGCTTTTATGTCTTAAACACTAAATAAATGTGCTTTAATTTGATTCTTATCTCGTGATTATATCTCATTTCGTTTTTGAAATAGATCACGATAAATTACCTAATTGATTATTTTTAAGATTATGCAAGGTTGTAATCGAAAAATCGTAACTTCGAAATTCGGAGATTTGAAGAAATTTGCTTTTACGTCCTAAATACTTAATAAATATGCTTTAATTTGATTCTTATCTCGTGACGATATCTCAATTCGTTTTTGGGATAGATCAAGATAAATTACCTAATTGATTATTTTTAAGATTATGCAAGGTTGTAATTGAAAAATCATAACTCCAAACTTTGGAGATTCGAAGAAATTTTTTTGTATGTCTTGAATACTAAATAAATATGCTTTAATTTGATTCTTATCTCGTGATGACATCTCAATTAGTTTTTGAGATAGATCAAGATAAATTACCTAATTGATTATTTTGAAGATTATGCAAGGTTGTAATCGAAAAATCATGACTCCAAAATTTGGAGATTCCAAGAAATTTGCTTTTATGTCTTAAACACTAAATAAATGTGCTTTAATTTGATTCTTATCTCGTGATTATATCTCATTTCGTTTTTGAAATAGATCACGATAAATTACCTAATTGATTATTTTTAAGATTATGCAAGGTTGTAATCGAAAAATCATGACTCCAAAATTTGGAGATTCCAAGAAATTTGCTTTTATGTCTTAAACACTAAATAAATGTGCTTTAATTTGATTCTTATCTCGTGATTATATCTCATTTCGTTTTTGAAATAGATCACGATAAATTACCTAATTGATTATTTTGAAGATTATGCAAGGTTGTAATCGAAAAATCATGACTCCAAAATTTGGAGATTCCAAGAAATTTGCTTTTATGTCTTAAACACTAAATAAATGTGCTTTAATTTGATTCTTATCTCGTGATTATATCTCATTTCGTTTTTGAAATAGATCACGATAAATTACCTAATTGATTATTTTTAAGATTATGCAAGGTTGTAATCGAAAAATCATGACTCCAAAATTTGGAGATTCCAAGAAATTTGCTTTTATGTCTTAAACACTAAATAAATGTGCTTTAATTTGATTCTTATCTCGTGATTATATCTCATTTCGTTTTTGAAATAGATCACGATAAATTACCTAATTGATTATTTTTAAGATTATGCAAGGTTGTAATCGAAAAATCATGACTCCAAAATTTGGAGATTCCAAGAAATTTGCTTTTATGTCTTAAACACTAAATAAATGTGCTTTAATTTGATTCTTATCTCGTGATTATATCTCATTTCGTTTTTGAAATAGATCACGATAAATTACCTAATTGATTATTTTGAAGATTATGCAAGGTTGTAATCGAAAAATCATGACTCCAAAATTTGGAGATTCCAAGAAATTTGCTTTTATGTCTTAAACACTAAATAAATGTGCTTTAATTTGATTCTTATCTCGTGATTATATCTCATTTCGTTTTTGAAATAGATCACGATAAATTACCTAATTGATTATTTTTAAGATTATGCAAGGTTTTAATCGAAAAATCATGACTCCAAAATTTGGAGATTCCAAGAAATTTGCTTTTATGTCTTAAACACTAAATAAATGTGCTTTAATTTGATTCTTATCTCGTGATTATATCTCATTTCGTTTTTGAAATAGATCACGATAAATTACCTAATTGATTATTTTTAAGATTATGCAAGGTTGTAATCGAAAAATCATGACTCCAAAATTTGGAGATTCCAAGAAATTTGCTTTTATGTCTTAAACACTAAATAAATGTGCTTTAATTTGATTCTTATCTCGTGATTATATCTCATTTCGTTTTTGAAATAGATCACGATAAATTACCTAATTGATTATTTTGAAGATTATGCAAGGTTGTAATCGAAAAATCATGACTCCAAAATTTGGAGATTCCAAGAAATTTGCTTTTATGTCTTAAACACTAAATAAATGTGCTTTAATTTGATTCTTATCTCGTGATTATATCTCATTTCGTTTTTGAAATAGATCACGATAAATTACCTAATTGATTATTTTGAAGATTATGCAAGGTTGTAATCGAAAAATCATGACTCCAAAATTTGGAGATTCCAAGAAATTTGCTGTTATGTCTTAAACACTAAATAAATGTGCTTTAATTTGATTCTTATCTCGTGATTATATCTCATTTCGTTTTTGAAATAGATCACGATAAATTACCTAATTGATTATTTTTAAGATTATGCAAGGTTGTAATCGAAAAATCATGACTCCAAAATTTGGAGATTCCAAGAAATTTGCTTTTATGTCTTAAACACTAAATAAATGTGCTTTAATTTGATTCTTATCTCGTGATTATATCTCATTTCGTTTTTGAAATAGATCACGATAAATTACCTAATTGATTATTTTGAAGATTATGCAAGGTTGTAATCGAAAAATCATGACTCCAAAATTTGGAGATTCCAAGAAATTTGCTTTTATGTCTTAAACACTAAATAAATGTGCTTTAATTTGATTCTTATCTCGTGATTATATCTCATTTCGTTTTTGAAATAGATCACGATAAATTACCTAATTGATTATTTTTAAGATTATGCAAGGTTGTAATTGAAAAATCATAACTCCAAACTTTGGAGATTCGAAGAAATTTTTTTGTATGTCTTGAATACTAAATAAATATGCTTTAATTTGATTCTTATCTCGTGATGACATCTCAATTAGTTTTTGAGATAGATCAAGATAAATTATCTAATTGATTATTTTGAAGATTATACAAGGTTGTAATCGAAAAATCATAACTCCAAACTTTGGAGATTCGAAGAAATTTTTTTGTATGTCTTGAATACTAAATAAATATGCTTTAATTTGATTCTTATCTCGTGATGACATCTCAATTAGTTTTTGAGATAGATCAAGATAAATTACCTAATTGATTATTTTGAAGATTATACAAGGTTGTAATCGAAAAATCATAACTCCAAAATTTGGAGATTCCAAGAAATTTGCTTTTATGTCTTAAACACTAAATAAATATGCTTTAATTTGATTCTTATCTCGTGATTATATCTCATTTCGTTTTTGAAATAGATCACGATAAATTACCTAATTGATTATTTTTAAGATTATGCAAGGTTGTAATCGAAAAATCGTAACTTCGAAATTCGGAGATTTGAAGAAATTTGCTTTTACGTCCTAAATACTTAATAAATATGCTTTAATTTGATTCTTATCTCGTGATGATATCTCAATTCGTTTTTGGGATAGATCGAGATAAATTACCTAATTGATTATTTTTAAGATTATGCAAGGTTGTAATTGAAAAATCATAACTCCAAACTTTGGAGATTCGAAGAAATTTTTTTGTATGTCTTGAATACTAAATAAATATGCTTTAATTTGATTCTTATCTCGTGATGACATCTCAATTAGTTTTTGAGATAGATCAAGATAAATTACCTAATTGATTATTTTGAAGATTATGCAAGGTTGTAATCGAAAAATCATAACTCCAAAATTTGGAGATTCCAAGAAATTTGCTTTTATGTCTTAAACACTAAATAAATATGCTTTAATTTGATTCTTATCTCGTGATGATATCTCAATTCGTTTTTGGGATAGATCAAGATAAATTACCTAATTGATTATTTTTAAGATTATGCAAGGTTGTAATTGAAAAATCATAACTCCAAACTTTGGAGATTCGAAGAAATTTTTTTGTATGTCTTGAATACTAAATAAATATGCTTTAATTTGATTCTTATCTCGTGATGACATCTCAATTAGTTTTTGAGATAGATCAAGATAAATTACCTAATTGATTATTTTGAAGATTATACAAGGTTGTAATCGAAAAATCATAACTCCAAAATTTGGAGATTCCAAGAAATTTGCTTTTATGTCTTAAATACTAAATAAATATGCTTTAATTTGATTCTTATCTCGTGATTATATCTCATTTCGTTTTTGAAATAGATCACGATAAATTACCTAATTGATTATTTTTAAGATTATGCAAGGTTGTAATCGAAAAATCGTAACTTCGAAATTCGGAGATTTGAAGAAATTTGCTTTTACGTCCTAAATACTTAATAAATATGCTTTAATTTGATTCTTATCTCGTGACGATATCTCAATTCGTTTTTGGGATAGATCAAGATAAATTACCTAATTGATTATTTTTAAGATTATGCAAGGTTGTAATTGAAAAATCATAACTCCAAACTTTGGAGATTCGAAGAAATTTTTTTGTATGTCTTGAATACTAAATAAATATGCTTTAATTTGATTCTTATCTCGTGATGACATCTCAATTAGTTTTTGAGATAGATCAAGATAAATTACCTAATTGATTATTTTGAAGATTATGCAAGGTTGTAATCGAAAAATCATGACTCCAAAATTTGGAGATTCCAAGAAATTTGCTTTTATGTCTTAAACACTAAATAAATGTGCTTTAATTTGATTCTTATCTCGTGATTATATCTCATTTCGTTTTTGAAATAGATCACGATAAATTACCTAATTGATTATTTTTAAGATTATGCAAGGTTGTAATCGAAAAATCATAACTCCAAAATTTGGAGATTCCAAGAAATTTGCTTTTATGTCTTAAACACTAAATAAATGTGCTTTAATTTGATTCTTATCTCGTGATTATATCTCATTTCGTTTTTGAAATAGATCACGGTAAATTACCTAATTGATTATTTTTAAGATTATGCAAGGTTGTAATCGAAAAATCATAACTCCAAAATTTGGAGATTCCAAGAAATTTGCTTTTATGTCTTAAACACTAAATAAATGTGCTTTAATTTGATTCTTATCTCGTGATTATATCTCATTTCGTTTTTGAAATAGATCACGATAAATTACCTAATTGATTATTTTTAAGATTATGCAAGGTTGTAATCGAAAAATCATAACTCCAAAATTTGGAGATTCGAAGAAATTTGCTTTTATGTCTGAAATACTAAATAAATATGCTTTAATTTGATTCTTATCTCGTGATTATATCTCATTTCGTTTTTGGGATAGATCAAGATAAATTACCTAATTGATTATTTTTAAGATTATGCAAGGTTGTAATCGAAAAATCATAACTCCAAAATTTGGAGATTCGAAGAAATTTTTTTTTGTGTCTTAAATACTAAATAAATATGCTTTAATTTGATTCTTTTCTCGTGATGACATCTCAATTCGTTTTTGGGATAGATCAAGATAAATTACCTAATTGATTATTTTGAAAATTATGCAAGGTTGTAATCGAAAAATCATAACTCCAAAATTTGGAGATTCGAAGAAATTTGCTTTTATGTCTGAAATACTAAATAAATATGCTTTAATTTGATTCTTATCTCGTGATTATATCTCATTTCGTTTTTGAAATAGATCACGATAAATTACCTAATTGATTATTTTTAAGATTATGCAAGGTTGTAATCGAAAAATCATAACTCCGAAATTTGGAGATTCGAAGAAATTTTTTTTTATGTCTTAAATACTAAATAAATATGCTTTAATTTGATTCTTATCTCGTGATGATATCTCAATTCGTTTTTGGGATAGATCAAGATAAATTACCTAATTGATTATTTTAAGATTATGCAAGGTTGTAATCGAAAAATCATAACTCCAAAATTTGGAGATTCGAAGAAATTTTTTTTTGTGTAATAAATACTAAATAAATATGCTTTAATTTGATTCTTATCTCGTGATGATATCTCAATTCTTTTTTGGGATAGATCAAGATAAATTACCTAATTGATTATTTTAATATTATGCAAGGTTGTAATCGAAAAATTATAACTCCAAAATTTGGAGATTCGAAGAAATTTTTGTTTGTGTCTTAAATACTAAATAAATATGCTTTAATTTGATTCTTATCTCGTGATAATATCTCAATTCGTTTTTGAGATAGATCAAGATAAATTATCTAATCGATTATTTTTAAGATTATGCAAGGTTGTAATCGAAAAATCATAACTCCAAAATTTGGAGATTCGAAGACATTTTTTTTTGTGTCTTAAATACTAAATAAATATGCTTTAATTTGATTCTTATCTCGTGATGATATTTCAATTCGTTTTTGGGATAGATCAAGATAAATTACCTAATTGATTATTTTTAAGATTATGCAAGGTTGTAATCGAAAAATCATAACTCCGAAATTTGGAGATTCGAAGAAATTTTTTTTTATGTCTTAAATACTAAATAAATATGCTTTAATTTGATTCTTATCTCGTGATGATATCTCAATTCGTTTTTGGGATCAAGATAAATTAGCTAATTGATTATTTTAAGATTATGCAAGGTTGTAATCGAAAAATCATAACTCCAAAATTTGGAGATTCGAAGACATTTTTTTTTGTGTCTTAAATACTAAATAAATATGCTTTAATTTGATTTTTATCTCGTGATGACATCTCAATTCGTTTTTGGGATAGATCAAGATAAATTACCTAATTGATTATTTTGAAAATTATGCAAGGTTGTAATCGAAAAATCATAACTCCGAAATTTGGAGATTCGAAGAAATTTTTTTTTATGTCTTAAATACTAAATTAATATGCTTTAATTTGATTCTTATCTCGTGATGATATCTCAATTCGTTTTTGGGATCAAGATAAATTACCTAATTGATTATTTTGAAGATTATACAAGGTTGTAATCGAAAAATCATAACTCCAAAATTTGGAGATTCCAAGAAATTTGCTTTTATGTCTTAAACACTAAATAAATATGCTTTAATTTGATTCTTATCTCGTGATTATATCTCATTTCGTTTTTGAAATAGATCACGATAAATTACCTAATTGATTATTTTTAAGATTATGCAAGGTTGTAATCGAAAAATCGTAACTTCGAAATTCGGAGATTTGAAGAAATTTGCTTTTACGTCCAAAATACTTAATAAATATGCTTTAATTTGATTCTTATCTCGTGATGATATCTCAATTCGTTTTTGGGATAGATCAAGATAAATTACCTAATTGATTATTTTTAAGATTATGCAAGGTTGTAATTGAAAAATCATAACTCCAAACTTTGGAGATTCGAAGAAATTTTTTTGTATGTCTTGAATACTAAATAAATATGCTTTAATTTGATTCTTATCTCGTGATGACATCTCAATTAGTTTTTGAGATAGATCAAGATAAATTACCTAATTGATTATTTTGAAGATTATACAAGGTTGTAATCGAAAAATCATAACTCCAAAATTTGGAGATTCGAAGAAATTTTTTTGTATGTCTTGAATACTAAATAAATATGCTTTAATTTGATTCTTATCTCGTGATGACATCTCAATTAGTTTTTGAGATAGATCAAGATAAATTACCTAATTGATTATTTTGAAGATTATACAAGGTTGTAATCGAAAAATCATAACTCCAAACTTTGGAGATTCGAAGAAATTTTTTTGTATGTCTTGAATACTAAATAAATATGCTTTAATTTGATTCTTATCTCGTGATGACATCTCAATTAGTTTTTGAGATAGATCAAGATAAATTACCTAATTGATTATTTTGAAGTTTATACAAGGTTGTAATCGAAAAATCATAACTACAAAATTTGGAGATTCCAAGAAATTTGCTTTTATGTCTTAAACACTAAATAAATATGCTTTAATTTGATTCTTATCTCGTGATTATATCTCATTTCGTTTTTGAAATAGATCACGATAAATTACCTAATTGATTATTTTTAAGATTATGCAAGGTTGTAATCGAAAAATCGTAACTTCGAAATTCGGAGATTTGAAGAAATTTGCTTTTACGTCCTAAATACTTAATAAATATGCTTTAATTTGATTCTTATCTCGTGATGATATCTCAATTCGTTTTTGGGATAGATCAAGATAAATTACCTAATTGATTATTTTTAAGATTATGCAAGGTTGTAATTGAAAAATCATAACTCCAAACTTTGGAGATTCGAAGAAATTTTTTTGTATGTCTTGAATACTAAATAAATATGCTTTAATTTGATTCTTATCTCGTGATGACATCTCAATTAGTTTTTGAGATAGATCAAGATAAATTACCTAATTGATTATTTTGAAGATTATGCAAGGTTGTAATCGAAAAATCATGACTCCAAAATTTGGAGATTCCAAGAAATTTGCTTTTATGTCTTAAACACTAAATAAATGTGCTTTAATTTGATTCTTATCTCGTGATTATATCTCATTTCGTTTTTGAAATAGATCACGATAAATTACCTAATTGATTATTTTTAAGATTATGCAAGGTTGTAATCGAAAAATCATAACTCCAAAATTTGGAGATTCCAAGAAATTTGCTTTTATGTCTTAAACACTAAATAAATGTGCTTTAATTTGATTCTTATCTCGTGATTATATCTCATTTCGTTTTTGAAATAGATCACGATAAATTACCTAATTGATTATTTTTAAGATTATGCAAGGTTGTAATCGAAAAATCATAACTCCAAAATTTGGAGATTCGAAGAAATTTTTTTTTGTGTCATAAATACTAAATAAATATGCTTTAATTTGATTCTTATCTCGTGATGACATCTCAATTCGTTTTTGGGATAGATCAAGATAAATTACCTAATTGATTATTTTTAAGATTATGCAAGGTTGTAATCGAAAAATCATAACTCCAAAATTTGGAGATTCGAAGAAATTTTTTTTTGTGTCTTAAATACTAAATAAATATGCTTTAATTTGATTCTTATCTCGTGATGATATCTCAATTCGTTTTTGGGATAGATCAAGATAAATTACCTAATTGATTATTTTAAGATTATGCAAGGTTGTAATCGAAAAATCATAACTCCAAAATTTGGAGATTCGAAGAAATTTTTTTTTGTGTAATAAATACTAAATAAATATGCTTTAATTTGATTCTTATCTCGTGATGATATCTCAATTCTTTTTTGGGATAGATCAAGATAAATTACCTAATTGATTATTTTAATATTATGCAAGGTTGTAATCGAAAAATTATAACTCCAAAATTTGGAGATTCGAAGAAATTTTTGTTTGTGTCTTAAATACTAAATAAATATGCTTTAATTTGATTCTTATCTCGTGATAATATCTCAATTCGTTTTTGAGATAGATCAAGATAAATTATCTAATCGATTATTTTTAAGATTATGCAAGGTTGTAATCGAAAAATCATAACTCCAAAATTTGGAGATTCGAAGACATTTTTTTTTGTGTCTTAAATACTAAATAAATATGCTTTAATTTGATTCTTATCTCGTGATGATATTTCAATTCGTTTTTGGGATAGATCAAGATAAATTACCTAATTGATTATTTTTAAGATTATGCAAGGTTGTAATCGAAAAATCATAACTCCGAAATTTGGAGATTCGAAGAAATTTTTTTTTATGTCTTAAATACTAAATAAATATGCTTTAATTTGATTCTTATCTCGTGATGATATCTCAATTCGTTTTTGGGATCAAGATAAATTAGCTAATTGATTATTTTAAGATTATGCAAGGTTGTAATCGAAAAATCATAACTCCAAAATTTGGAGATTCGAAGACATTTTTTTTTGTGTCTTAAATACTAAATAAATATGCTTTAATTTGATTTTTATCTCGTGATGACATCTCAATTCGTTTTTGGGATAGATCAAGATAAATTACCTAATTGATTATTTTGAAAATTATGCAAGGTTGTAATCGAAAAATCATAACTCCGAAATTTGGAGATTCGAAGAAATTTTTTTTTATGTCTTAAATACTAAATTAATATGCTTTAATTTGATTCTTATCTCGTGATGATATCTCAATTCGTTTTTGGGATCAAGATAAATTACCTAATTGATTATTTTAAGATTATGCAAGGTTGTAATCGAAAAATCATAACTCCAAAATTTGGAGATTCGAAGACATTTTTTTTGTGTCTTAAATACTAAATAAATATGCTTTAATTTGATTCTTATCTCGTGATGATATTTCAATTCGTTTTTGGGATAGATCAAGATAAATTACCTAATTGATTATTTTGAAGATTATGCAAGGTTGTAATAGAAAAATCATAACTCCAAAATTTGGAGATTCGAAGAAATTTTTGTTTGTGTCTTAAATACTAAATAAATATGCTTTAATTTGATTCTTATCTCGTGATAATATCTCAATTCGTTTTTGAGATAGATCAAGATAAATTATCTAATCAATTATTTTTAAGATTATGCAAGGTTGTAATCGAAAAATCATAACTCCGAAATTTGGAGATTCGAAGAAATTTTTTTTATGTCTTAAATACTAAATAAATATGCTTTAATTTGATTCTTATCTCGTGATGATATCTCAAATCTTTTTTGGGATAGATCAAGATAAATTACCTAATTGATTATTTTAATATTATGCAAGGTTGTAATCGAAAAATTATAACTCCAAAATTTGGAGATTCGAAGAAATTTTTTTTATGTCTTAAATACTAAATAAATATGCTTTAATTTGATTCTTATCTCGTGATGATATCTCAATTCGTTTTTGAGATAGATCAAGATAAATTACCTAATTGATTATTTTTAAGATTATGCAAGGTTGTAATCGAAAAATCATAACTCCAAAATTTGGAGATTCGAAGAAATTTTTTTTTGTGTCTTATATACTAAATAAATATGCTTTAATTTGATTCTTATCTCGTGATGATATCTCAATTCGTTTTTAATCAAATGCAGTTGAACTTTTCAAATTCTAATTGTGGGATTGAAAAGTTCTTGGCGTGTATTGAAAGCAGCACTATTTGGTAGAAAATATTGAAAAGTTTTCTTTATTTATTACCCCATATTGCAGGTAGTAAGGAAGTCGGTCATAAATATAGGGTAAGCGTCAGTCCCGAAATTTATTGCTTCGAAATTGAGTTAAAACCCCCTAACATTCTTTGAAATGCAATAAAATTACTAATCAAAAATAAAGCAGGACAATGTGGTTCAAAATCTGGTCTCAATCAAGCCGAGAGCACATCCTTCTTATTGCATCCCTCGGGAAATTAACCCGGAACAAGAAAAAGTCCATGCGAGGACATCGATTTTCATCGACATAATTTTCTTTTTTTTATTATTCTTTTTTCTTAATTTAAATTGGCCGAGAATTGTTAGAATAGGCCAGGTGCCAGAGCTCGCGTCCTTACTTCCGGAAAACTCAAACTCGGAATGAAATTGGAATGTCGCTTCTCGAGTAATTACTCTATTAAAGAGAGAGACGAACCGGGACCGACTGTCTGCATCAAATGGGATTTATGGAGAAAATCTCGAAAATGTCGGAGAAATGGAGAACTCGCCTGACAGCCGGCCCAAGGAACACCAGAGGAGCAAACGTTTCACCAGCTGGACGGGATGAAATATGACCAACTTTTATTATTATTATTTTTTCCCCTTTTTCGTCTCTACGAGCCGGTATAACTATGTTTTATAATTAAAGTGGAGTGCAGCAGGAAATAAACCCAAGGAGAATTGTCATAACGACGATGTCAACTCGAATTCCATTCAAACTATTCAACGATTCAACTTTGGAAGGCAATTATTTAACTTGAAATAACTCCTCCTTAACTATCTGCATCTTAGTTTAAATTTATTATTTATTTATTTTAATTAAAAAACTGTTTAATAATTTAATATGTAATGTTTTATATATCATAAGCAATGGACCATCCTGTATATAACGACTTTAATTATATTTTAATATATGGCAAAGTTTAAAAAATCATATCTCTATAACTAAGTGAGAAATCGTCATGAAATATAAAATTTAAAGCAATTTAAAGTACATTTACATAGTATTTAACACATAAAAGCTGATTTCATCGAATCTCTAAATTTCGGAGTTACGATTTTTCGATTACAATCTTACATAATCTTAAAAATAATCAATTAGATAATTTATCTTGGTTTATCTCAAAAACGAATTGAGATATCATCACGAAATAAGAATCAAATTAAAGCATATTTATTAAGTATTTAAGACATAAAAGCAAATTACTTCGAATTTCCAAATTTCGGAGTTACGATTTTTCGATTACAACCTTACATAATCTAAAAATTATCAATTTGGTAATTTACCTTGATTTATCTCAAAAGCGAATTCAGATATCATCACGAAATAAGAATCATATTAAAGCATATTTATTTACTATTTAAGACGTAAAAGCAAATTTCTTGGAATTTCCAAATTTCGGAGTTACGATTTTTCGATTACAACTTTATATAATCTCAAAAATTATCAATTTGGTAATTTACCTTGATTTATCTCAAAAGCGAATTGAGATATCATCACGAAATAGGAATCATATTAAAGCATTTTTATTTACTATTAAAGACGTAAAAGCAAATTTCTTCGAATTTCCTAATTTCGGAGTTACGATTTTTCGATTACAACCTTACATAATCTCAAGAATTATCAATTTGGTAATTTACCTTGATTTATCTCAAAAGCGAATTGAGATATCATCACGAAATAAGAATCATATTAAAGCATATTTATTTACTATTAAAGACGTAAAAGCAAATTTCTTCGAATTTCCAAATTTCGGAGTTACGATTTTTCGATTACAACCTTACATAATCTCAAAAATTATCAATTTGGTAATTTACCTTCATTTATCTCAAAAGCGAATTGAGATATCATCACGAAATAAGAATCATATTAAACCATATTTATTTACTATTAAAGACGTAAAAGCAAATTTCTTCGAATTTCCAAATTTCGGAGTTACGATTTTTCGATTACAACCTTACATAATCTCAAAAATTATCAATTTGGTAATTTACCTTGATTTATTTCAAAAGCGAATTGAGATATCATCACGAAATAAGAATCATATTAAAGCATATTTATTTACTATTAAAGACGTAAAAGCAAATTTCTTCGAATCTCCAAATTTCGGAGTTACGATTTTTCGATTACAACCTTACATATTCTCAAAAACTATCAATTAGGTAATTTACCTTGATTTATCTCAAAAACGAATTGAGATATCATCACGAAATAAGAATCATATTAAAGCATATTTATTCACTATTTAAGGCGTAAAAGCAAATTTCTTCGAATCTCCAAATTTCGAAGTTACGATTTTTCGATTACAACCTTACATAATCTTAATAATAATCAATTTGGTAATTTGCTTGATTTATCTCAAAAACGAATTGAGATATAATCACGAGATAAGAATCACATTAAAGCATATTTATTTAATATTTAAGACATAAAAGAAAATTTCTTCGAATTTCCAAATTTCGGAGTTACGATTTTTCGATTACAACCTTACATAATCTCAAAAATTATCAATTTGGTAATTTACCATGATTTATCTCAAAAACGAATTGAGATATCATCACGAGATAAGAATCAAATGAAAGCATATTTATTTACTATTTAAGACGTAAAAGCAAATTTCTTCGAATTTCCAAACTTCGGAGTTACGATTTTTCGATTACAACCTTACATAATCTTAATAATAATCAATTAGGTAATTTATCTTGATTCATCTCAAAAACGAATTGAGACATGATCACGAGATAAGAATCAAATGAAAGCATATTTATTTAGTATTTAGGACATAAAAACAAATTTTTTCGATTCTGCAAATTTCGGAGTTACGATTTTTCGATTACAACCTGACATAATCTTAAAAACAATCAATTCGGTAATTTATCTTGATTTATCTCAAAAATGAATTGAGATATCATCAGGCAATAAAGATCAAATGAAAGCATATTTATTTAGTATTTAGCACATAAAAGCAAATTTCTTCAAATTTCCAAATTTCGGAGTTACGATTTTTCGATTACAACCTTACATAATCTTAATAATAATCAATTAGGTAATTTATCTTGATTCATCTCAAAAGCGAATTGAGATATCATCACGAAATAAGAATCAAATGAAAGCATATTTATTTAGTATTTAGCACATAAAAGCAAATTTCTTCAAATTTCCAAATTTCGGAGTTACGATTTTTCGATTATAACCTTACATAATCTTAATAATAATCAATTAGGTAATTTATCTTGATTCATCTCAAAAACGAATTGAGATATCATCACGAAATAAGAATCAAATGAAAGCATATTTATTTAGTATTTAGCACATAAAAGCAAATTTCTTCGAATTTCCAAATTTCGGAGTTACGATTTTTCGATTGCAGCCTTACATAATCTTAAAAATAAGCAATTAGGTAATTTACCTTGATTTATCTCAAAAACAAATTGAGATATTATCACGAAATAAGAATCATATTAAAGCATATTTATTTACTATTTAAGACGTAAAAGCAAATTTCTTCGAATCTCTAAATTTCGGAGTTACGATTTTTCGATTACAACCTTACATAATCTTAAAAATAATTAATTAGATAATTTATCTTGATTTATCTTAAAAACGAATTGAGATATCATCACGATATAAGAATCAAATTAAAGTATATTTACTTAATATTTATGACATAAAAGCAAATTTCTTCGAATCTTCGAATCTCCAAATTTCGGAGTTACGATTTTTGGATTTCAACCTTACATAATCTTAAAAATAAGCAATTAGGTAATTTACCTTGATTTATATCAAAAACGAATTGAGATATCATCACGAAATAAGAATCATATTAAAGCATATTTATTTACTATTTAAGGCGTAAAAGCAAATTTCTTCGAATCTCGAAATTTAGGAGTTACGATTTTTCGATTACAACCTTACATAATCTTAATAATAATAAATTAGGTGATTTACCTTGATTTATCTCAAAAACAAATTGAGATATCATCACGAAATAAGAATCATATTAAAGCATATTTATTTACTATTTAAGACGTAAAAGCAAATTTCTTCGAATCTCTAAATTTCGGAGTTACGATTTTTCGATTACAACCTTACATAATCATAAAAATAATCAATTCGGTAATTTGTCCCGATTTATCTCAAAAACGAATTGAGATATCATTACGAAATAAGAATCAAATTAAAGTATATTTACTTAGTATTTAAGACATAAAAGCAAATTTCTTGGAATCTCCAAATTTCGGAGTTACGATTTTTCGATTACAACCTTACATAATCTCAAAAATTATCAATTAGGTAATTTACCTTGATTTATCTCAAAAACGAATTGAGATATCATCACGAGATAAGAATCAAATGAAAGCATATTTATTTAGTGTTTAAGGCTCAAAAGCAAATTTCTTCGAATCTCCAAATTTCGGAGTTATGATTTTTCGATTACAACCTTACATAATCCTAAAAATAATCAATTCGGTAATTTATCCAGATTTATCTCAAAAACGAATTAAGATATAATCACGAGATAAGAATCAAATTAAAGCATATTTATTTAATATTGAAGACATAAAAGCTAATTTTTTCTAATCTCGAAATTTCGGAGTTACGATTTTTCGATTGTAACCTTACATAACCTTAATGATAATCGTTTTAGTAATAAATGTGATCTATATCAAAAATGAATTGAGATACCGTCATGAAATAAGAAGCAATTTATAGCAAATTTAATGAAGATTTAAAGTTTTTAACTCCATTAAACCAAATAACGTACTATGTGAGAACTAACACTTCTTTGAAAAAGATTTATTTGATCTTATCTGGGTGGAAATGGAAGGTTCTCGGTAAAAGAGAAGGACCCCGTTAAGTTGATAAAGTACAGCATCGATTGTAATTAAGATTTGAACCCGAGTGCGTCTCTTTTTCCTGTTTTGATGGCGCTAATTCTTCCATGGACGTTAGTTAACGCCGAAGAGAAATACCTTTCTTGCCATGTAGCAAATAGAAAGAGAGAAATTGGAAAAAGAATTGCCATCCGGCTACGTCCAAAAGAGCTTTTACCACGACGAGGCTAATGCAGAAATCGATACCAACAGAAGAAGAGCACAGAGGGATGGTTTATTACGTTCACCCCAAAGATTTATGGTGTTTTCTTTAAAACAATTTCGTGTTACACAATTTGCAATCACAATCAACACGATTGGAATGGGGTTAACCCTTTTTTTCACTTATTCTGAGGTCTAAAAGGTAATGGGGTTCATGCATTCGCCTCGGGGGTGATTTCGCTCAATTTTCGGGGCGAATAGCGGTTTCGATCGAGGCTCGTTTCATATTTAAATGCAAATTTTTCCTGAAATTGCACCATGAAATTGTGCAGAAAAAAAGGACTTTGCTTGATGTGAGGATATAAAAATAATGATGGGCTTGGAAGGAGTGATGGGTTAATTGTGGGTCCTCATTAATTAGACGGACATCTTCGATTAAGTCATCCGTTTTAGTTGTTATTATTGATTATGGGGTCGAAGGATCTTCTAAATTCTAAGTTTTGATAGACTGATTAATGAAAATTTTATTCTATTTTATTTCATTATTCCAAATGATATATGACTTATCGCTTTGATCTTTAAAGAATCTATGTTGCAAGCTCTTAGATAAATTTAAAAATGTTGATAAATTAGAGATAATTAATACTTCTTGTACTTGCTATTTAAATATTTATTGAAACCGGTTTCGAAGCTTTACTTCATCATTATTATTCATAAAATGTTCTGTTTTCTGTATTTATGAGTCTTTATCGATGATTACAAAACCTGAGCCGTTATCTGCTTTAACAAACACAGCATTGCTTTGTTCTAATTTGTCTTTAATTGATTTAATTATTTTTTTAAATTTAATCTGCAAAGGGTCCAATGGTGTTTTTACTCTTCCTTGTTTTTTCAAAAAAAGAAATTAAATCACTTCCGATGTCAGCATATTCTGGTAGTTCCCTGATTATTGTATCGAAATCTATGGATATTAATGGAAAATTGACTGTGGGATTCATTGCAAATTTATGACCCTTATTCAAAAAACTTTCCTCTTCTTTCGTAAACGAGATGTTGCTTAAATTCTTGAAATGTATGTGATCTTGTTCCTCGTCGTTATCTTCTTGATGGAAAACACCCATGACTTTTTCTTTTCTGTGCTTGTTTATTCTCAAGTTATTAATCTTCTTGCTCTTTTTGTTGCGATCATCTCTCTTCTCCATAAATGCCTGTTTCCGTGCTTCTTGAATCAAACATTCTATTTCTATGTAATGTAACATTTCTCTAAGTGTTCTATGTAGTTTAGACCATTTTTCTTCATGGTAATTGAGTTTCTTAAATTGTTGACGGTTTTCGTTCTTCAACAGTCTTTCTTCAGTCTGTTGCCTCGCATGGTTAGAAAGTTTATCGCATTTAAATTTAATAAAAGTTGAAACCAGTTTCTCTTTCAAACAAACATTTAAAAACATAATGTGGTTCTTGGTTATTTCCATTTTAATATAGTTTTTTTTTAAATCCTCCAAAATCCATGTTACAAGCTCATAGATAAATTTAAAAATGTTGATAAATTAGAGATAATTAAAATACTTCTTGTACTTGCTATTTAAATATTTATTGAAACCGGTTTCGAAGCTTTACTTCATCATCAGTCAAAACATTTAATTAAACGAAACATCCAATAAAAATCAAAAACATCATAATTAAAAATCAAAAATTAAAAAATTATTACAAACTCACGTCAAGTCCCTAAAAATGTAAAACATCATAGAACCACATATCTTTCGAAATATTTATTTTTTATTTTTAATTAGGATGTTTTTGATTTTAATTTGATGTTTCGTTTAATCAAAGGTTTTGACTGATGATGAAGTAAAGCTTCGAAACCGGTTTCAATAAACATTTAAATAGCAAGTACAAGAAGTATTTTAATTATCTCTAATTTATCAACTTCTTTAAATTCATCGCTTTGAAACTACGAGTCATATATCATTTGATAAAAGAAGGTTTTATCTTCAATTTGATATAAAACTCTTTTCTTCGTTTTCAAAAATAAGACCTCAACAATCCCTCAAATTTTGATCATTACTCTAGCGATTCTATCAAATCGTCAAAAACACGTAATATTTTAGCATATCTTAAGTAAAATCGATTTTAAATTGAAACAACGGGTCATATATCATTTTAAAGAAGAAGGTTTACACTTCAATTTGGTATATAAATCATTTCTTCATTTTAAAAAATAATACCTCAACCATCCCTCAAATTTTGATCATTACTTTTGTGATTCTACTAAAACGTCAAAAACACGTAATCTTTTAACAGTTCTTAAGTTAAATCGGTTTCAAATCGAAACGACGAGCCATATATCATTTTAAAGAAGAAGGTTTACCCTTCAATTTGGTATATAAATCATTTCTTCATTTTAAAAAATAATACCTCAACCATCCCTCAAATTTTGATCATTGCTTTTGTGATTCTACTAAAACGTTAAAAATACGTAATCTTTAACATTTCTTAAGTCAAATCGATTTCAAATCGAAACGACGAGCCATATATCATTTTAAAGAAGTAGGTTTACCCTTCAATTTGGTATATAAATCATTTCTTCATTTTAAAAAATAATACCTCAACCATTCCTCAAATTTTGATCATTGCTTTTGTGATTCTACTAAAACGTTAAAAATACGTAATCTTTTAACATTTCCTAAGTCAAATCGATTTAAAATCGAAACGACGAGTCATATATCATTTTATAGAAGAAGGTTTACCCTTCAATTTGGTATATAAATCATTTCTTCATTTTAAAAAATAATAACTCAACCATCCCTCAAATTTTGATCATTGCTTTTGTGATTCTACTAAAACGTCAAAAACACGTAATCTTTTAACATTTCTTAAGTCAAATCGCTTTCAAATCGAAACGACGAGCCAGATATCATTTTAAAGAAGAAGGTTTACCCTTCAATTTGGTATATAAATCATTTCTTCATTTTAAAAAATAATACCTCAACCATCCCTCAAATTTTGATCATTGCTTTTGTGATTCTACTAAAACGTCAAAAACACGTAATCTTTTAACATTTCTTAAGTCAAATCGCTTTCAAATCGAAACGACGAGCCAGATATCATTTTAAAGAAGAAGGTTTACCCTTCAATTTGGTATATAAATCATTTCTTCATTTTAAAAAATAATACCTCAACCAACCCTCAAATTTTGGTCATTGCTTTTGTGATTCTACTAAAACGTCAAAAACACGTAATCTTTTAACATTTATTAAGTCAAATAGGTTTCAAATCGAAACGACGAGCCATATATCATTTTAAAGAAGAAGGTTAACCCTTCGATTTGGTATATAAATCATTTCTTCATTTTAAAAAATAATACCTCAACCATCCCTCAAATTTTGGTCATTGCTTTTGTGATTCTACTAAAACGTCAAAAACACGTAATCTTTTAACATTTCTTAAGTCAAATCGCTTTCAAATCGAAACGACGAGCCAGATATCATTTTAAAGAAGAAGGTTTACTCTTCAATTTGGTATATAAATCATTTCTTCATTTTAAAAAATAATACCTCAACCATCCCTCAAATTTTGATCATTGCTTTTGTGATTCTACTAAAACGTCAAAAACACGTAATCTTTTAACATTTCTTAAGTCAAATCGCTTTCAAATCGAAACGACGAGCCAGATATCATTTTAAAGAAGAAGGTTTACCCTTCAATTTGGTATATAAATCATTTCTTCATTTTAAAAAATAATACCTCAACCAACCCTCAAATTTTGGTCATTGCTTTTGTGATTCTACTAAAACGTCAAAAACACGTAATCTTTTAACATTTATTAAGTCAAATAGGTTTCAAATCGAAACGACGAGCCATATATCATTTTAAAGAAGAAGGTTAACCCTTCGATTTGGTATATAAATCATTTCTTCATTTTAAAAAATAATACCTCAACCATCCCTCAAATTTTGGTCATTGCTTTTGTGATTCTACTAAAACGTCAAAAACACGTAATCTTTTAACATTTCTTAAGTCAAATCGCTTTCAAATCGAAACGACGAGCCATATATCATTTTAAAGAAGAAGGTTTACCCTTCAATTTGGTATATAAATCATTTCTTCATTTTAAAAAATAATGCCTCAACCATCCCTCAAATTTTGATCATTGCTTTTGTGATTCTACTAAAACGTCAAAAACACGTAATCTTTTAACATTTCTTAAGTCAAATCGATTTCAAATCGAAACAACGAGACATATATCGTTTTAAAGAAGAAGGTTTACCCTTCAATTTGGTATATAAATCATTTCTTCATTTTAAAAAATAATACCTCAACCATCCCTCAAATTTTGATCATTGCTTTTGTGATTCTACTAAAACGTCAAAAACACGTAATCTTTTAACATTTTTTAAGTCAAATCGCTTTCAAATCGAAACAACGATCCATATATCATTTTAAAGAAGAAGGTTTACCCTTCAACTTGGTATATAAATCATTTCTTCATTTTAAAAAATAATACCTCAACCATCCCTCAAATTTTGATCATTGCTTTTGTGATTCTACTAAAACGTCAAAAACACGTAATCTTTTAACATTTCTTAAGTCAAATCGCTTTCAAATCGAAACGACGAGCCATATATCATTTTAAAGAAGATGGTTTACCCTTCAATTTGGTATATAAATCATTTCTTCATTTTAAAAAATAATACCTCAACCATCCCTCAAATTTTGATCATTGCTTTTGTGATTCTACTAAACCATCAAAAACACGTAATCTTTTAACACTTCTTAAGTCAAATCGATTTCAAATCGAAACGACGAGCCATGTATCGTTTTAAAGAAGAAGGTTTACCCTTCAATTTGGTATATAAATCATTTCTTCAGTTTAAAAAATAATACCTCAACCATCCCTCAAATTTTGATCATTGCTTTTGTGATTCTACTAAAACGACAAAAACACGTAATCTTTCAAAATTTCTTAAGTCAAATCGGTTTCAAATTGAAACGACGAGTCATATATCATTCGAAAGAAGAATGTTTAATCTTTAATTTGATATAAAAATCATTTCTTCGCTTTAAAAAATAATACCTCATTCATCCCTCAGATTTTGATCATTGCTTTTGTAATTCTACTAAAACGTCAAAAACACGTAATCTTTTAACATTTCCTAAGTCGAATCGATTTCAAATCGAAACGACGAGCCATACATCATTTTAAAGAAGAAGGTTTACCCTTCAATTTGGTGTATAAATCATTTCTTCATTTTAAAAGATAGTACCTCAATCATCCCTCAAATTTCGATCATTGTTTTCGTGATTCTACTAAAACTTCAAAAACATGTAATCTTTTAACATTTCTTAAGTCAAATTGATTTCAAATGGAAACGACGAGCCATATATCGTTTTAAAGAAGAAGGTTTACCCTTCAATTTGGTATATAAATCATTTCTTCAGTTTAAAAAATAATACCTCAACCATCCCTCAAATTTTGATCATTGCTTTTGTGATTCTACTAAAACGTCAAAAACACGTAATCTTTCAAAATTTCTTAAGTCAAATTGGTTTCAAATTGAAACGACGAGTCATATATCATTCGAAAGGAGAATGTTTAATCTTTAATTTGATATAAAAATCATTTCTTCGCTTTAAAAAATAACACCTCAATCATCCCTCAGATTTTGATCATTGCTGTTGTGATTCTACTAAAACGTCAAAAACACGTAATCTTTTAACATTTCTTAAGTCAAATCGATTTCAAATCGAAACGACGAGCCATGTATCATTTTAAAGGAGAAGGTTTACCCTTCAATTTGGTATATAAATCATTTCTTCATTTTAAAAAATAATACCTCAACCATCCCTCAAATTTTGATCATTGCTTTCGTAATTCTACTAAAGCGTTAAAAACACGTAATTTTTTAACATTTCTTATGCCAAATCGGTTTCAAATTGAAACGACGAATTATACATGATTTGAAAAAGGAAGATTCAGCCCGCCATTTAACATACAAGCCATTTATCATTTCAAAAGTAAGGCTTCAAATTTCTTCATTTTTTTCGTGATTCTACTAAACTCCTTTTTTAATACAAACTTCGTTATCTCCCAATGTTTTTCCGGAACACGTGTCCCCAACGAAAAGAATAAAGAGGATCTCTATATAGGGGGGAAAAAAGTCCTGGAACTGCGACAGACTACAACCAAACGCTAACGACCTGTTACATTATTCATAACGGGACCACTTAACTAAATCTACTACCGTTTGACTGGAACTGAGTTGGAGGCGGGGGTGGAATTTCGCGTCCAACGTCCGCCACCACCGAAACGGGGGTGAAAGGGGGTGGGGATATTATTCGTTTATGCGAATGAACCTCAAACTCAACCACATTTTATCTTTACCCCTCTCAAAACTCGACTAAACCATCAAATTCATCAAATTCGTTCGACGTCTTCCTCGTAAATTCACTTTACTAATTACGTCCCGGGAAAGAAAATCGAACTTGCGAAAGAACAAAAAGCTCCAAGTTCATCGCAGATCAGCGATTAATCGCTGAAACTGTGTCTGCGAGAGTTAGAGCTTTCCGAACCGAGGAGGAGAAAGATGGTTCGTTCCGTCAGCAGTAGCGTTAATTACTTTTAGAAGTTGGCTGCACTGCTGCTGGCGCCGTCTCCTAATTGACACAATTCATTACGATTATGTCAATATATCAGCGCGAAGTTAGGACGATTAAACGGCCGACATATGAGAGATCTCTACGAGCTTTTCTCATTTGGATGGGAGCTAAGTTTTAATTTTGATTGACGATCAATTTGTTTAGCTGATATTGGTTTTCGGTGTTGTTCGATTTCGTTGTTAATTCAATTTAACTGAGACTGTTTGTCTTCATTTTCCAACACTTTTCTCGATTTTCATTAACTAGCAATTACGATCTCGATCTCTAAAAATGAGGGGCCTTGACTTTTGGCATAGAGTTTAGATTAATTTTTTTTTAATTTAATTTAATTTAAATATAGTTGTGTTAGTTCTTGTAATAATATAATAAATAAGAATTGGGGATGATATTTGAACGTGATATAAAGAGAGAGAATTTCAGAACTAATTTACACAGAGCGTCGCTTCCATTGTTTCGAAACAAACTGCGAATGGCCATTGTTTTCCCAAAGCCTTCTCCGCTTTTCAAATTTAACACCCGAGTCTTTTTGTACTTTTTAACGAGACGACGACATCTTTATCTTTCCTCCCCCACCCACCCAACCCAACTTATTAAATTAATTTTTAAACTTAATTCTTCAACCATTTTCATTAAAAACTCTGAGATGATTGGGTTATTCAAATTTTTGATTAATTTTTTGTTGCGATGCAAATTGCGCGGGTGGGAAAATGTAGGATAAAAAGTGGTAGAGAAAGCACACGTATGTCGTTTCCTTTTCCTGGAGCACTCCAAGTTTCCGGTCGGTAAAGCAGAGTGGTGTACAGAGCTGGCAGCCAATTTAGTTGGTCGAGACGACTGTGCACTACATTTTCGGTGAATTATTGAGGTTTATTCATTTACCGATTGCATAATATGGCCTGCGGGTTAAAGAGAGTGGAAATAAACGTAAATATCTCGTATTTGATATGCAGGAATTAATTCATGATTTAGTTTTTCGATCTGAAATGGATCCAATGATCAAAATTTGAGAGACGGTTGAGGTCTCATTTTTGAAAACGAAGAGATGACTTGTATATCATATTAAAGACAAAACCTTTCTCTTTCAAATGATGTACGATTCGTCGTTTCAATGTGAAATCGATTTGACTTAAGAAATGTTAAAAGATTACGTGTATTTGACGCTTTAGTAGAATCATGAAACTAATGATCAAAAATTTGAGAGATGGTTGAAGTCTTATTTTTTAAATCGAAGAAATGATTTTTATATCAAATTAAACGATAAACTTTCATCTTTAAAATGATTTACGCCTCGTTGTTTCGATTTGAAATCGATTTCACTTAAGATGTGTTAAAAGATTACGTGTTTTTGACGATTTAGAAGAATCACGAAAGCAATGATCAAAATTTAAGGGATGGTTGAGGTATTATTTTTTAAAATGAAGAAATGATTTATATACCAAATTGAAGGGTAAACCTTCTTCTTTAAAATGATATATGGCTCGTTGTTTCGATTTGAAAGCGATTTGACTTAAGAAATGTTAAAAGATTACGCCTTTTTGACGTTTTAGTAGAATTGCAAAAGCAATGACCAAAATTTGAGGGATGGTTGAGGTATTATTTTTTAAAATGAAGAAATGATTTATGTACCAAATTGTAGAGTAAACCTTCTTCTTTAAAATGATACATGGCTCGTCATTTCGATTTGAAATCGATTTGACTTAAGAAATGTTAAAATATTACTTATTTTTAACGTTTTAGTAGAATCACAAAAGCAATGATCAAAATTTGAGGGATGGTTGAGGTATTATTTTTTAAAATGAAGAAATGATTTATACACCAAATTGAAGGGTAAACCTTCTTCTTTAAAATGATATATGGCTCGTCGTTTCTATTTGAAATCGATTTGACTTAAGAGATGTTAAAAGATTACGTGTTTTTGACGATTTAGAAGAATCACGAAAGCAATGATCGAAATTTGAGGGATGATTGAGGTACTATCTTTTAAAATGAAGAAATGATTTATATACCAAATTGAAGGGTAAACCTTCTTCTTTAAAGTGATATATGGCTCGTCGTTTCGATTTGAAATCGATTTGACTTAAGAAGTGTTAAAAGATTACGTGTTTTTGATGTTTTAGTAGAATCACAAAAGCAATGATCAAAATTTGAGGGATGCTTTAGGTGTTATTTTTTAAAATAAAGAAACGACTTTTATATCAAATTAAAGATTAAACTTTCTTCTTTCAAATAATATATAACTCGTTGCTTCAATTAGAAATCAATTTGACTTAAGGAATGTTAAAAGACTTTGTATTTTTGACGTTTTAATACAATTACGAAAGCAATAATCTAAATTTGAAGGATGATTGAGGTATTATTTTCTAAAGCGAAGAAATGATTTTTACATCAAATTAAAGATTAAACCTTCTTCTTTCGAATGATATATGACTCGTCGTTTCAATTTGAAACCCATTTGGCTTAAGAAATGTTAAAAGATTACGTGTTTTTGACGTTGTAGTGGAATCACGAAAGCAATGATCAAAATTTGAGGGATGATTGAGGTGTTATTTTTTTAAATAAAGAAATGATTTTTATATCAAATTAAAGTTTAAACTTTCTTCTTTCAAAAAGTATATAATTTGTCGTTTCAATTTGAAACCGATTTTATTTAAGAAATATTAAAAGATTTCGTGTTTTTGACGTTTAAATATAATCACGAAAGCAATGATCAAAATTTGAGGGATGGTTGAGGTATTATTTTTTAAACTGAAGAAATGATTTATACACCAAATTGAAGGGTAAACCTTCTTCTTTAAAATGATATATGGCTCGTCGTTTCGATTTGAAACCGATTTGACTTAAGAAATGTTAAAAGTTTACGTGTTGTTGACGTTTTAGTAGAATCACAAAAGCAATGATCAAAGTTTGAAGGATGATTGAGGTACAATTTTTTTAAATGAAGAAATGATTTTTATATCAAATTGAAGGGTAAACCTTCTTCTTTAAAATGATATATGACTCATCGTTTCGATTTGTAATCGATTTAACTTAAGAAATGTTAAAAGATTACGTGTTTTTGACGTTTTAGCAGAATCACGAAAGCAATGATCAAAATTTGAAGGATGATTGAGGTACTATTTTTTTAAATGAAGAAATGATTTTTATATCAAATTGAAGAGTAAACCTTCTTCTTTAAAATGATATATGGCTCGTCGTTTCAATTTGAAACCGATTTGACTTAATAAATGTTAAAAGATTACGTGTTTTTGACGTTTTAGCAGAATCACGAAAGCAATGATCAAAATTTGAAAAATGATTGATGTACTATTTTTTTAAATGAAGAAAAAATGATTTATATACCAAATTGAAGGGTAAACCTTCTTCTTTAAAATGATATATGACTCGTCGTTTCGATTTGAAATCGATTTGACTTAAGAATTGTTAAATGATTACGTGTTTTTGAAGTTTTAGTAGAATCACGAAAGCAATGATCGAAATTTGAGGGATGATTGAGGTACTATTTTTTTAAATGAAGAAATGATTTATATACCAAATTGAAGGGTAAACCTTCTTCTTTAAAGTGATATATAGCTCGTCATTTCGATTTGAAATCGATTTGACTTAAGAAATATTAAAAGATTACGTGTTTTTGACGTTTTAGTAGAATCACGAAAGCAATGATCGAAATTTGAGGGATGATTGAGGTACTATTTTTTTAAATGAAGAAATGATTTATATACCAAATTGAAGGGTAAACCTTCTTCTTTAAAGTGATATATAGCTCGTCATTTCAATTTGAAATCGATTTGACTTAAGAAATGTTAAAAGATTACCTGTTTTTGAAGTTTTAGTAGAATCACGAAAGCAATGATCCAAATTTGAGGGATGGTTGAGGTATTATTTTTTAAACTGAAGAAATGATTTATATACCAAATTGAAGGGTAAACCTTCTTCTTTAAAATGATATATGGCTCGTCGTTTCGATTTGAAACCGATTTGACTTAAGAAATGTTAAAAGTTTACGTGTTGTTGACGTTTTAGTAGAATCACAAAAGCAATGATCAAAGTTTGAAGGATGATTGAGGTATTATTTTTTAAAATGAAGAAATGATTTTTATATCAAATTGAAGGGTAAACCTTCTTCTCTAAAATGATATATGGCTCGTCGTTTCAATTTGAAACCGATTTGACTTAATAAATGTTAAAAGATTACGTGTTTTTGACGTTTTAGCAGAATCACGAAAGCAATGATCAAAATTTGAAGAATGATTGATGTACTATTTTTTTAAATGAAGAAAAAATGATTTATATACCAAATTGAAGGGTAAACCTTCTTCTTTAAAATGATATATGACTCGTCGTTGCGATTTGAAATCGATTTGACGTAAAAAATGTTAAAAGATTACGTGTTTTTGACGTTTTAGCAGAATCACGAAAGCAATGATCAAAATTTGAAGGATGATTGAGGTACTATTTTTTTAAATGAAGAAAAAATGATTTATATACCAAATTGAAGGGTAAACCTTCTTCTTTAAAATGATATATGACTCGTCGTTTCGATTTGAAAGCGATTTGACTTAAGAAATGTTAAAGGATTACGTGTTTTTGACGTTTTAGTAGAAGCACGAAAGCAACGATCAAAATTTGAGGGATGGTTGAGGTATTATTTTTTTAAAATGAAGAAATGATTTTTATATCAAATTGAAGGGTAGAGCTTCTTCTTTAAAATGATATATGGCCCGTCGTTTCGATTTGAGATCGATTTGGCTTAAGAAATGTTAAAAGATTACGTGTTTTTGACGTTTTAGTAGAATCACAAAAGCAATGATCAAAATTTTAGGGATGGTTGAGGTATTATTTTTTAAAATGAAGAAATGATTTATATACCAAATTGAAGGGTAAACCTTCTTCTTTAAGATGATATATGGCTCGTCGTTTCGATTTGAAATCGATTTGGCTTAAGAAATGTGAAAAGATTACGTGTTTTTGATGTTTTAGTAGAATCACGAAAGCAATGATCGAAATTTGAGGGATGATTGAGGTACTATTTTTTTAAATGAAGAAATGATTTATATACCAAATTGAAGGGTAAATCTTCTTCTTTAAAGTGATATATAGCTCGTCATTTCGATTTGAAATCGATTTGACTTAAGAAATATTGAAAGATTACGTGTTTTTGACGTTTTAGTAGAATCACGAAAGCAATGATCAACATTTGAGGGATGGTTGAGGTATTATTTTTTAAAATGAAGAAATGATTTTTATATCAAATTGAAGGGTAGAGCTTCTTCTTTAAAATGATATATGGCCCGTCGTTTCGATTTGAGATCGATTTGGCTTAAGAAATGTTAAAAGATTACGTGTTTTTGACGTTTTAGTAGAATCACAAAAGCAATGATCAAAATTTTAGGGATGGTTGAGGTATTATTTTTTAAAATGAAGAAATGATTTATATACCAAATTGAAGGGTAAACCTTCTTCTTTAAGATGATATATGGCTCGTCGTTTCGATTTGAAATCGATTTGGCTTAAGAAATGTTAAAAGATTACGTGTTTTTGACGTTTTAGTAGAATCACGAAAGCAATGATCAAAATTTGAGGGATGCTTGAGATATTATTTTTTAAAATGAAGAAATGGTTTTTATATCAAATTGAAGGGTAAGCCTTCTTCTCTCAAATGATATATGATTCGTTGTTTCCAATTAATTCGAATTGGACCAAGAAAACTTTCAATTTTTAATCCCACCTTGGGGCGCAATAAGAGGTAAAAAAAACTATTTTCAAGGGTCGACATTTCAGGGCTGACATCCGGGCCCAGCACGTTCCGGTGCTGAAAATTTATACTGGCAATAAAACAAGTCGGGTACCACCAGGTGACACCTTAATGGTGGACGACGAGGTTAAGGTGGCTCTCCTCTCCCTTTTTTGATTCCAAAAGGAGGAGACTCAGCAATTTTCGCTACAACACATTTTCTTTATCACAAAAAAAAATCCCTAATAAAAAAAACTTGCATAACAAAGAGTGGTGAAGAAAAAAGGATAGAGAAGAAGAAAACGAAAAAAGTTTTTCTTAATTAATTAATTACAAGGGTGAAAGTCACCCTCAGAATTTCAACATTGTTCCCTAATATTAAATATTATCCCCGGCGTAAATAATGACCGCCTCCATTGGTGACAAAGATAAAGGGAATTATTCTTTTCGAGCCCGCAAGGGGGGATAATAACTCCCCTTAAAGGGAACGAAAGGGATAATAGCCATAAAGGGAACTTTAAGTCATCGTTTTCGATATGGCCCAAATTCTACATTTGAATTTATTAATTTCGTTTCCTGATTACCCCTTAAAGGGGGGTTCATTTTCTGAGGTTAATCTGAACTCACGAGGAGATAAGTGGACCAGATTAACAGCTCGGTAAGTAGATCCTCGACCACGATCTGTTTAATCAACCGATGAGGACCTCCTAATGGATAGCCGATACTCTCCTCGAGGTAATTATCCAGAGATATCAGAGACGACTCCAGTCTTAACCTAACCCGGGGATCGAATGATGCCCCTCTTTGAATTATGAACGACAAATCCCCTTTTCCCGAAGGATCCGTCCAGAAAGAAGGCTTCTTATTCCTTAATTTACCCCCTTTCGTCCTAAGGGAGATCGAACATAATTAAAAGAGAAGGAAATAATCTTGAAAAACTAAAGTAAAAAGTAAATAGACTTAGTTTTGCACAGTAAATAAGTTATGTAAATAGGGAAAAGTTAAGTATCGAGGGGAATTATTCGAAAAGGAAAGTCTGAAACGGAGGACGAGGACGGTCTCGTTATTGATTTCTGGCAAAAGGTACGCTGTAATTAAATTGTCTGCGGGTGTCTCGTTTATATCGAGTAAGAATGGCTCGTTTAGAAATTAAATTAAATTAAGTTTACTGATTATATTAGGTGTACATTCGAAATTATTATTGCTCCTAAAGAGTAAAATGTTAATAATTTTGAATATTTGTATCATCATATCGAGTTATCGCATAAAAATTTTTATAAATTTTATTAAGAAAATTTGTTCAAAATATAATCTTAAACAACTTTTATTTGAAACATTTTTCAATAAACCGAATTATTAAGAAAATTTCTAAACTCTGTGCCAAAAGTCAAGGCCCCGCACTTTCTTCAAAAAATATATATCCTTTTTGAATAATAAATCGAAATAGTGCTTTGACATATTAATCACAGATTGAAAATAAATTATCTCAATTCAATTAAATGTAAAGAACACATAATTTTTCAACATTTCTTATGTCAGATTGATTTCTAATTGAAGCAATGAATTGTATATCATTTGAAAGAAGAAAGTTTAATCTTTAATTTAATATAAAAATGATTTCTTCAATTTAAAAAATAACACCTCAGTCATCCCTCAAATTTTAATCATTGTTTTCGTGATTCTACTAAAACGTCAAAAACACGTAATCTTTTAATATTTCTTAAGTCAAATGGGTTTCAAATTGAAACGACGAGTCATATATCATTCGAAAGAAGAAAGTTTAATCTTTAATTTGGCCTTGGTAACCGGTAACATCCATTGCCTGGGGGTTGTGGGTGTCATATAAAGCCTTGCTATCATCCATTGCGGGGAGGTTGTGGGTGTCGTCTAAAGCTTTGGTAACATTCATTGCCTGGGGGTTGTGGGTGCCCTCTAAAGCCTTGCTATGATCTATTGCGGGGCGGTAATATATTAAGGGTATTATCGGATTACTGATTTCAACCACCTGTTATAGCGCCGGCAAACTGGTAGGTAAGATGTTTAACTTACAAAACCCAAACCTGCAACTTGTAGCGGGTGTCAGGATCTAAAACCACGATTCATGATTCGTTTTTTCCACCGACGGAGATGGAATTGATTGCCGTCATTAGAGCAACATTGGAAGAAGAGGGATTGTCAATATCAAACGCAGTTATCAGGATGTGCACTTGCTCGTGCACATGCGGTGTACGTTTGGCATATTATGTTGGACCCAACAAGCATAATCTGGGATCACCAGTGGCCTGTAGTATCGCATTTAACGTGCAGATTGATTCCTCCGTCATGTCCACTATGGAGGTTGCAGAGTGTTCATACCTCAATTTTGAGGTTTCGGGGCGTTTAGATGACACTCACAATTCCCACACAATGGATGGTAGTAAGCTTACGGGTAATACATTACCAGTAATAATGGGTAATATATAAAAACAGCGCATAGAGAGGGCACAGCTGAAATAAGCGCTCTGAACGTAGTCGCTCAACTTTGATTAGCGATATGGCATCAATTAAGCTTTGTTTGGTTTTGCTACAAGGCAATCTTTAAACCCCAATGCCCTGAATATTCGGCAACTTGTAATGTTAGTTTAAATGAGGTGTCCATCTGCATATGAACAATGTAAGTAACGCTTCAACTTCACTAAGAGATGTGGGCGTGTCAGTAAATACTCCTTGGAGAATCTGTGTTGTAAAGATAATAATTTATATATAAAATTTGAAATTTTATAATATTTATATAAATACTCTTTCGACAATAATTATAAAAATGAGGGTTGAGGGTGCCCTCTAAAGCCTTGCTATCATCTATTGCGGGGGGGTTGTGTGTGTCCTCGAAAGCCTTGCTAACATCCATTGCCTGGGGGTTGTGGGTGTCATCTAAAGCCTTGCTATCATCCATTGCGGGGAGGTTGTGGGTGTCCTCTAAAGCCTTGGTAACATCCATTGCCTGGGGGTTGTGGGTGCCCTCTAAAGGCTCTTTAATTTGATATAAAAATCATTTCTTTGCTTTAAAAAATAACACCTCAATCATCCCTCAAATTTTGACCATTGCTTTCGTGATTCTACTAAAACGTCAAAAACACGTAATCTTTTAACATTTCTTAAGTCAAATGCGTTTCAAATTGAAACGACGAGTCATATATCATTCGAAAGAAGAAAGTTTAATCTTTAATTTGATATAAAAATCATTTCTTCATTTTAAAAAGTAACACCTCAATCATCCCTCAGATTTTGATCATTGCTTTCGTGATTCTACTAAAACGTCAAGAACACCTAATCTTTTAACATTTCTTAAGTCAAATCGGTTTCAAATTGAAACGACGAGTCATATATTATTCGAAAGAAGAAAATTTAATCTTTAATTTGATATAAAAATCATTTCTTCATTTTAAAAAGTAACACCTCAATCATCCCTCAACGTCAAAAACACGTAATCTTTTAACATTTCTTAAATCAAATGGGTTTTAAACTGAAACGACGAGTCATATATCATTCGAAAGAAGAAAGTTTAACCTTTAATTTGATATAAAAATCATTCCTTCGCTTTAAAAAATAACACCTCAGTCATCCCTCAAATTTTGATCATTGCTTTCGTGATTCTACTAAAACGTCAAAAACACGTAATCTTTTAACATTTTTTAAGTCAAATGAGTTTCAAACCGAAACGACGAGTCATATATCATTCGAAAAAAGAAAGTTTAATCTTTAATTTGATATAAAAATCATTTCTTCATTTTAAAAAGTAACACCTCAATCATCCCTCAGATTTTGATCATTGCTTTCGTGATTCTACTAAAACGTCAAAAATAGCTAATCTTTTAACATTTTTTAAGTCAAATCGATTTCAAATTGAAACAACGAGTCATATATTATTCGAAAGAAGAAAGTTTAATCTTTAATTTGATATAAAAATCATTTCTGCATTTTAAAAAATTACACCTCAATCATCCCTCAGATTTTGATCATTGCTTTCTTGATTCTACTAAAACATCAAAAACACGTAATCTTTTAACATTTCTTAAGTCAAATGGGTTTCAAATTGAAACGACGAGTCATATATCATTCGAAAGAAGAAAGTTTAATCTTTAATTTGATGTAAAAATCATTTCTTCACTTTAAAAAATAACACCTCAATCATCCCTCAGATTTTGATCATTGCTTTCGTGATTCTACTAAAACGTCAAAAACAGGTAATCTTTTAACATTTCTTAAGTCAAATGGGTTTCAAATTGAAACGACGAGTCATATATTATTCGAAAGAAGAAAGTTTAATCTTTAATTTAATATAAAAATCATTTCTTCATTTTAAAAAGTAACACCTCAATCATCCCTCAGATTTTGATCATTGCTTTCGTGATTCTACTAAAACGTCAAAAACAGGTAATCTTTTAACATTTCTTAAGTCAAATGGGTTTCAAATTGAAACGACGAGCCATATATCATTCGAAAGAAGAAAGTTTAATCTTTAATTTGATATAAAAATCATTTCTTCATTTTAAAAAGTAACACCTCAGTCATCCCTCAGATTTTGATCATTGCTTTCGTGATTCTACTAAAACGTCAAAAACACGTAATCTTTTAACATTTCTTAAGTCAAATGTGTTTCAAATTGAAACGACGAGTCATATATCATTCGAAAGAAGAAAGTTTAATCTTTAATTTGGTATAAAAATCATTTCTTCATTTTAGAAAATAACACCTCAATCATCCTTCAGATTTTGATCATTGCTTTCGTGATTCTACTAAAACGTCAAAAACACGTAATCTTTTAACATTTTTTAAGTCAAATGAGTTTCAAACCGAAACGACGAGTCATATATCATTCGAAAAAAGAAAGTTTAATCTTTAATTTGATATAAAAATCATTTCTTCATTTTAAAAAGTAACACCTCAATCATCCCTCAGATTTTGATCATTGCTTTCGTGATTCTACTAAAACGTCAAAAACACGTAATCTTTTAACATTTCTTAAGCCAAATGGGTTTCAAACTGAAACGACGAGTCATATATCATTCGAAAGAAGAAAGTTTAACCTTTAATTTGATATAAAAATCATTCCTTCGCTTTAAAAAATAACACCTCAGTCATCCCTCAGATTTTGATCATTGCTTTCGTGATTCTACTAAAACGTCAAAAACACGTAATCTTTTAACATTTTTTAAGTCAAATGAGTTTCAAACCGAAACGACGAGTCATATATCATTCGAAAAAAGAAAGTTTAATCTTTAATTTGATATAAGAATCATTTCTTCATTTTAAAAAGTAACACCTCAATCATCCCTCAGATTTTGATCATTGCTTTCGTGATTCTACTAAAACGTCAGAAACACGTAATCTTTTAACATTTTTTAAGTCAAATGAGTTTCAAATGGAAACGTCGAGTCATATATCATTCGAAAGAAGAAAGTTTAATCTTTAATTTGATATAAAAATCATTTCTTCATTTTAAAAAATAACACCTCAGTCATCCCTCAGATTTTGATCATTGCTTTCGTGATTCTACTAGAACGTCAAAAACACGTAATCTTTTAATATTTCTTAAATTAAATCGGTTTCAAATTGAAGCGACGAGTCATATATCCTTCGAAAGAAGAAAGTTTAATCTTTAATTTGATATAAAAATCATTTCTTCGCTTTAAAAAGTAACACCTCAATCGTCCCTCAGATTTTGATCATTGCTTTCGTGATTCTACGAAAACGTCAAAAACACGTAATCTTTCAACATTTCTTAAGTCAAATGGGTTTCAAACTGATACGACGATTCATATATCATTCGAAAGAAGAAAATTTGATCTTTAATTTGATATAAAAATCATTTCTTCACTATAAAAAATAACACCTCAATCATCCCTCAGATTTTGATCATTGCTTTCGTGATTCTACTAAAACGTCAAAAACACGTAATCTTTTAATATTTCTTAAATTAAATCGGTTTCAAATTGAAACGACGAGTCATATATCATTCGAAAGAAGAAGGTTTAATCTTTAATTTGATATAAAAATCATTTCTTCGCTTTAAAAAGTAACACCTCAATCGTCCCTTAAATTTAGATCATTGCTTTCGTGGTTCTACTAAAGCGTCAAAAACACGTAATCTTTCAACATTCCTTAAGTCAAATCGGTTTTAAATTGAAACGACGAGTCATATATCATTCGAAAGAAGAAAGTTTAATCTTTAATTTGATGTAAAAATCATTTCTTCACTTTAAAAAATAACACCTCACTCATCCCTCAAATTTTGATCATTGCTTTCGTGATTCTACTAAAACGTCAAAAACACGTAATCTTTTAATATTTCTTAAATAAAATCGGTTTCAAACTGAAACGACAAGTTATATATCATTGGAAAGAAGAAAGTTTAATCTTTAATTTGATATAAAAATCATTTCTTTAATTGCAAAAATAACACGTCCGCACTCTTTTAAATTTCATCATTATTTTTTCAGTTTTTGTTTTTATTTTATTTTCTTTTTGGTTTTTGGCAAAGAGATGGCGGAGAAGTTGGGATTACTTGGAAGACGGGAATCCTTATTACTTGAATCCTTAAACACAGGATCATTTTAATGTTTTATACGTTTAAACCACAAACGGGGCGGTCGTAAGTCATTCGAATCCGCTTATATTAAGCTCCTTTGGTGCTCTTTCGCCACTGTACAACCAAGAAGCACCTTGTGGCGCCCCCTTCTCTTTTCAGTAAAAGGTAAAAATATGATTTCCGCGCTTAATCCGAGCTTTATGTGACATGTTTATGGGGACCTTCCGGTGTAGCACTTTGTAATCCGCATTTCCTCGTTTAACGTTAAAAATGTTTTTAATTGAAATCTAAGTCTAATTTCAATGTTTTGTTTCGCTTTTATGAAAGTAACTTTTCTGATATTGGGTTATCTGGAATTGTGTTTATGGTGGAAATGGGTCTTGAAATTCGAACGCTAAAAAGGATCTTAAATCTAATCGCCTTTAGATTTAACTTTTCTCATCTCCGAGGGGACGGTCATCTTATTTATCGTTAATGAGGAACTTGAATTCAACGAGAAACTTCCGAAACAGTCCCAAACCTCTGTAATTTTTTTGAAATTTTAAATCCTTCGTCCATTTGGGCGAGATCTGTACGCCATTATCCACGTTCGTAAATCAATCCCACTCAATACGTATTACCCCAATCACGGCCCGATGGATAACAGAGAATTTGAACGGATGGACGAACGAACGAACGGATGCGGCCCCCTAGTATCAGAATTATTGCACTAATCTGTGCGAACACGAAGTGCTGTACGGGGTTCGAAGGCCCTCTCGAGATTTATTGCCAATCCATATTGATATGGGAGAAAAAACGAGACGTACCTGCAAAAACTCATTTTTAACATCCACTTTTTTTTTTGACTCATAATCCCAACGTTAAAACGAACAAAAAGACCACCCTGTACATACAATATACAGGGTGGTTCAAATTCGAAGCCCGAATAGGCTATCTAGAAACCTATAAGAGTTAGATAAAAGAAAACTTAAACTTAAAACTTCAAAGTGCTAAGATGATATGGTGATATCTCATGAAGTAAAAGAGATATTGAGAAATGATTATCATCGTTAAATTTGGATTTCAATTCTAAATAAAAGCAATTACTTCGATTTCTTAGCCTTTTTATATAATTGTTAGAAAAAAAATTTTGACTCAAAAAGAATCGCTCGATTTAATTTAAACGGATTATATCTCAAAAAATAATGGGAGGATAAAATTGCGAAATACATCATTAAAATCGCTTTTTAATTCTGTATAAATCGACCAAATTTGGTATCTTTAATTTTCAAAGCTCGCCCGAGAATTAATTTTGAATTAATTCGATTAATTTAAAATTTATCAAATTTCAAGAAATCATATCTTAATAAATCATTAAGATACCGCAATGAAATGAGAAGCAATTTGAAGCAAATTTATTTATTATTTAGATACTCAAGGATGGTTATTTCGAATTATTAATTCTTTAGGTTACGATTTTTTGATTAAAACTTAATCATACGTTTTATTAAAAAAATAATCGATTTAAAAGAAACGTATCTCAAGATCTAATTGAGATATCGAGATGATTTAAGAACCATTTTGAAGCAAATTTAATCTAGTTTTAACACACCAATAATAATTTCTTTAATTCCCTAAACTCAGAAGATACAATTTTTTTAAATCGCCTCTCTTGTTATTGAAGTTAAATTGAAAAATGCAATTTACATCATCATATCTCAAAGACGAATTGAGATATCGCCATGAAATAAAAATCATTTTGAAGTAAGCTTAATTAAGATTTAATGAGATTAAAATCAATTTTTCGTTATAACAAATTTAGATGTTATGATTTTTTTGATTCATCTCTGCAGTTTTATTTTTACCAATTTTAAATTGTAAAAGTCAAATTTGTGGGAGTCATATCTCAACGAATAATTGAGATATCGAGATGATTTAAGAACCATTTTGAAGCAAATTTAATCTAGTTTTAACACATCAATAATAATTTCTTTGATTTCATAATCTCAGAAGATACAAGTTTTTAAATCGCCTCTCTTGTTATTGAAGTTAAATTGAAAAATGCAATTTACATCATCATATCTCAAAGACGAATTGAGATATCGCCATGAAATAAAAATCATTTTGAAGCAAGTTTAATTAAGATTTAATGAGATTAAAATCAATTTTTCGTTATAACAAATTTAGATGTTATGATTTTTTTGATTCATCTCTGCAGTTTTATTTTTACCAATTTAAAATTGTAAAAGTCAAATTTGTAGGAGTCATATCTCAACGAATAATTGAGATATCGAGATGATTTAAGAACCATTTTGAAGCAAATTTAATCTAGTTTTAACACATCAATAATAATTTCTTCGATTCCATAAACTCAGAAGATACAATTTTTTTAATCGCCTCTCTTGTTATTGAGGTTAAATTGAATAATATAATTTACATCATCATATCTCAAAGACGAATTGAGATATCGCCATGAAATAAAAATCATTTTGAAGCAAGTTTAATTAAGATTTAATGAGATTAAAATCAATTTTTCGTTATAACAAATTTAGATGTTATGATTTTTTTGATTCATCTCAGTTTTATTTTTACCAATTTAAAATTTTAAAAGTCAAATTTGTAGGAGTCATATCTCAACGAATAATGGAGATATCGAGATGATTTAAGAACCATTTTAAAGCAAGTTTAATCTAGTTTTAACACATCAATAATAATTTCTTTGATTTCATAATCTCAGAAGATACAATTTTTTAAATCGCCTCTCTTGTTATTGAGGTTAAATTGAAAAATGCAATTTACATCATCATATCTCAAAGACGAATTGAGATATCGCCATGAAATAAAAATCATTTTGAAGCAAGTTTAATTAAGATTTAATGAGATTAAAATCAATTTTTCGTTATAACAAATTTAGATGTTATAATTTTTTTGGTTCATCTCTGCAGTTTTATTTCTACCAATTTAAAATTGTAAAAGTCAAATTTTAGGAGTCATATCTCAACGAATAATTGAGATATCGAGATGATTTAAGAACCATTTTGAAGCAAATTTAATCTAGTTTTAACACATCAATAATAATTTCTTTGATTTCATAATCTCAGAAGATACAATTTTTTAAATCGCCTCTCTTGTTATTGGGGTTAAATTGAAAAATGCAATTTACATCATCATATCTCAAAGACGAATTGAGATATCGCCATGAAATAAAAATCATTTTGAAGCAAGTTTAATTAAGATTTAATGAGATTAAAATCAATTTTTCGTTATAACAAATTTAGATGTTATGATTTTTTTGATTCATCTCTGCAGTTTTATTTTTACCAATTTAAAATTGTAAAAGTCAAATTTGTAGGAGTCATATCTCAACGAATAATTGAGATATCGAGATGATTTAAGAACCATTTTAAAGCAAGTTTAATCTAGTTTTAACACATCAATAATAATTTCTTCGATTCCATAAACTCAGAAGATACAATTTTTTAAATCGCCTCTCTTGTTATTGAGGTTAAATTGAAAAATGCAATTTACATCATCATATCTCAAAGACGAATTGAGATATCGCCATGAAATAAAAATCATTTTGAAGCAAATTTAGTTAAAATTTAATGGGATTAAAATCAATTTTTCGTTATAACAAATTTAGATGTTATGATTTATTTGATTCATCTCTGCAGATTTATTTTTACCAATTTAAAATTGTAAAAGTCAAATTTGTAGGAGTCATATCTCAACGAATAATTGAGATATCGAGATGATTTAAGAACCATTTTGAAGCAAGTTTAATCTAGTTTTAACACATCAATAATATTTTCTTTGATTTCATAATCTCAGAAGATACAATTTTTTAAATCGCCTCTCATGTTATTGAGGTTAAATTGAAAAATGCAATTTACATCATCATATCTCAACGACGAATTGAGATATCGCCATGAAATAAAAATCATTTTGAAGCAAATTTAATTAATATTTAATGAGATTAAAATCAATTTTTCGTTATAACAAATTTAGATGTTATAATTTTTTTGGTTCATCTCTGCAGTTTTATTTCTACCAATTTAAAATTGTAAAAGTCAAATTTTAGGAGTCATATCTCAACGAATAATTGGGATATCGAGATGATTTAAGAACCATTTTGAAGCAAATTTAATCTAGTTTTAACACATCAATAATAATTTCTTTGATTTCATAATCTCAGAAGATACAATTTTTTAAATCGCCTCTCTTGTTATTGAAGTTAAATTGAAAAATGCAATTTACATCATCATATCTCAAAGACGAATTGAGATATCGCCATGAAATAAAAATCATTTTGAAGCAAGTTTAATTAAGATTTAATGAGATTAAAATCAATTTTTCGTTATAACAAATTTAGGTGTTATGATTTTTTTGATTCATCTCTGCAGTTTTATTTTTACCAATTTAAAATTGTAAAAGTCAAATTTGTAGGAGTCATATCTCAACGAATAATTGAGATATCGAGATGATTTAAGAACCATTTTGAAGCAAATTTAATCTAGTTTTAACACATCAATAAAAATTTCTTTGATTTCATAATCTCAGAAGATACAATTTTTTAAATCGCCTCTCTTGTTATTGAAGTTAAATTGAAAAATGCAATTTACATCATCATATCTCAAAGACGAATTGAGATATCGCCATGAAATAAAAATCATTTTGAAGCAAGTTTAATTAAGATTTAATGAGATTAAAATCAATTTTTCGTTATAACAAATTTAGATGTTATGATTTTTTTGATTCATCTCTGCAGTTTTATTTTTACCAATTTAAAATTGTAAAAGTCAAATTTGTAGGAGTCATATCTCAACGAATAATTGAGATATCGAGATGATTTAAGAACCATTTTAAAGCAAGTTTAATCTAGTTTTAACACATCAATAATAATTTCTTCGATTCCATAAACTCAGAAGATACAATTTTTTAAATCGCCTCTCTTGTTATTGAGGTTAAATTGAAAAATGCAATTTACATCATCATATCTCAAAGACGAATTGAGATATCGCCATGAAATAAAAATCATTTTGAAGCAAATTTAGTTAAAATTTAATGGGATTAAAATCAATTTTTCGTTATAACAAATTTAGATGTTATGATTTATTTGATTCATCTCTGCAGATTTATTTTTACCAATTTAAAATTGTAAAAGTCAAATTTGTAGGAGTCATATCTCAACGAATAATTGAGATATCGAGATGATTTAAGAACCATTTTGAAGCAAGTTTAATCTAGTTTTAACACATCAATAATAATTTCTTTGATTTCATAATCTCAGAAGATACAATTTTTTAAATCGCCTCTCATGTTATTGAGGTTAAATTGAAAAATGCAATTTACATCATCATATCTCAACGACGAATTGAGATATCGCCATGAAATAAAAATCATTTTGAAGCAAATTTAATTAATATTTAATGAGATTAAAATCAATTTTTCGTTATAACAAATTTAGATGTTATAATTTTTTTGGTTCATCTCTGCAGTTTTATTTCTACCAATTTAAAATTGTAAAAGTCAAATTTTAGGAGTCATATCTCAACGAATAATTGGGATATCGAGATGATTTAAGAACCATTTTGAAGCAAATTTAATCTAGTTTTAACACATCAATAATAATTTCTTTGATTTCATAATCTCAGAAGATACAATTTTTTAAATCGCCTCTCTTGTTATTGAAGTTAAATTGAAAAATGCAATTTACATCATCATATCTCAAAGACGAATTGAGATATCGCCATGAAATAAAAATCATTTTGAAGCAAGTTTAATTAAGATTTAATGAGATTAAAATCAATTTTTCGTTATAACAAATTTAGGTGTTATGATTTTTTTGATTCATCTCTGCAGTTTTATTTTTACCAATTTAAAATTGTAAAAGTCAAATTTGTAGGAGTCATATCTCAACGAATAATTGAGATATCGAGATGATTTAGGAACCATTTTGAAGCAAATTTAATCTAGTTTTAACACATCAATAAAAATTTCTTTGATTTCATAATCTCAGAAGATACAATTTTTTAAATCGCCTCTCTTGTTATTGAAGTTAAATTGAAAAATGCAATTTACATCATCATATCTCAAAGACGAATTGAGATATCGCCATGAAATAAAAATCATTTTGAAGCAAGTTTAATTAAGATTTAATGAGATTAAAATCAATTTTTCGTTATAACAAATTTAGGTGTTATGATTTTTTGATTCATCTCTGCAGTTTTATTTTTACCAATTTAAAATTGTTAAAGTCAAATTTGTAGGAGTCATATCTCAACGAATAATTGAGATATCGAGATGATTTAAGAACCATTTTGAAGCAAATTTAATCTAGTTTTAACACATCAATAATAATTTCTTTGATTTCATAATCTCAGAAGATACAATTTTTTAAATCGCCTCTCTTGTTATTGAAGTTAAATTGAAAAATGCAATTTACATCATCATATCTCAAAGACGAATTGAGATATCGCCATGAAATAAAAATCATTTTGAAGCAAGTTTAATTAAGATTTAATGAGATTAAAATCAATTTTTCGTTATAACAAATTTAGGTGTTATGATTTTTTTGATTCATCTCTGCAGTTTTATTTTTACCAATTTAAAATTGTAAAAGTCAAATTTGTAGGAGTCATATCTCAACGAATAATTGAGATATCGAGATGATTTAAGAACCATTTTGAAGCAAATTTAATCTAGTTTTAACACATCAATAAAAATTTCTTTGATTTCATAATCTCAGAAGATACAATTTTTTAAATCGCCTCTCTTGTTATTGAAGTTAAATTGAAAAATGCAATTTACATCATCATATCTCAAAGACGAATTGAGATATCGCCATGAAATAAAAATCATTTTGAAGCAAGTTTAATTAAGATTTAATGAGATTAAAATCAATTTTTCGGTAAAACAAATTTAGATGTTACGATTTTTTTGATTAATCTCTGCAATTCTGTTTTTAACAATTTAAAATTGTAAATGTCAAATTTATAGGAGTCATATCTCAAATAATAATTGAGATATCGAGATGATTTAAGAACCATTTTGAAGCAAATTTAATCTAGTTTTAACACATCAATAATAATTTCTTTGATTTCATAATCTCAGAAGATACAATTTTTTAAATCGCCTCTCTTGTTACTGAGGTGAAATTGAAAACTACAATTTACATCATCATATCTCAAAGACGAATTGAGATATCGCCATGAAATAAAAATCATTTTGAAGCAAATTTAATTAATATTTAATGAGATTAAAATCAATTTTTCGTTATAACAAATTTAGATGTTATGATTTTTTTGATTCATCTCTGCAGTTTTATTTTTACCAATTTAAAATTGTAAAAGTTAAATTTGTAGGAATCATATCTTAACGAATAATTGAGATATCGAGATGATTTAAGAACCATTTTGAAGCAAATTTAATCTAGTTTTAACACATCAATAATAATTTCTTTGATTTCATAATCTCAGAAGATACAATTTTTTAAATCGCCTCTTTTGTTATTGTGGTTAAATTGAATAATATAATTTACATCATCATATCTCAAAGACGAATTGAGATATCGCCATGAAATAAAAATCATTTTGAAGCAAATTTAATTAATATTTAATGAGATTAAAATCAATTTTTCGTTATAACAAATTTAGATGTTATGATTTTTTTTATTCATCTCTGCAGTTTTATTTTTACCAATTTAAAATTGTAAAAGTCAAATTTGTAGGAGTCATATCTCAACGAATAATTAAGATATCGAGATGATTTAAGAACCATTTTGAAGCAAATTTAATATAGTTTTGACACATCAATAATAATTTTTCGATTCCATAAACTCAGAAGATACAATTTTTTAAATCGCCTCTCTTGTTATTGAGGTTAAATTGAATAATATAATTTACATCATCATATCTCAAAGACGAATTGAGATATCGCCATGAAATAAAAATCATTTTGAAGCAAATTTAATTAATATTTAATGAGATTAAAATCAATTTTTCGTTACAACGATTTTAGATGTTATGATTTTTTTGATTAATCTCTGCAGTTTTATGTTTACCAATTTAAAATTGTAAAAGTCAAATTTTAGGAGTCATATCTCAACGAATAATTGAGATATCGAGATGATTTAAGAACCATTTTGAAGCAAATTTAATCTAGTTTTAACACATCAATAATAATTTCTTTGATTTCATAATCTCAGAAGATACAATTTTTTAAATCGCCTCTCTTGTTATTGAGGTGAAATTGAAAACTGCAATTTACATCATCATATCTCAAAGACGAATTGAGATATCGCCATGAAATAAAATTCATTTTGAAGCAAATTTAATTAAAATTTAATGAGATTAAAATCAATTTTTCGTTACAACAAATTTAGATGTTATGATTTTTTTGATTCATCTCTGCAGTTTTATTTTTACCAATTTAAAATTGTAAAAATCAAATTTGTAGGAGTCGTATCTCAACGAATAATTGAGATATCGAGATGATTTAAAAAACATTTTTAACCAAATTTAATCCAGTTTTAACACACCAATAATAATTTCTTCGATTCCAGAGACTCAGAAGATACAATTTTTTTAAATCGCCTCTCTTGTTATTGAAGTTAAATCGAAAAATGCAATTTACATCATCATATCTCAAAGACGAATTGAGATATTATTATGAAATAAAAATCATTTTGAAGCAAATGTAATCTAGTTCTAAGACGCCGATAATAATTTCTTCGATTCCATTAATACAGAAGATACAATTTTTTTAAATCGTTTTTAGTGATGTTGAGGTTAAATTGAGTAATATAATTTACAACGGTATATCTCAAGATCTAATTGAGATATCGCAATGAAATAAGAAGCAATTTGAAGCAAATTTATTAATTATTTATTTATTTGAACTACCCTGTATATAATATACGGGGTGGTCGAATATATTTCATAACAAATAATTTTTATTTTTCAATTTTTTTTAACATTTATTTTTCAATATTAAGATGAGGAGAAAAAGAAATTTATTTGATTAAGATACCAACGTTGTTCCCTTTAGTTTAACCCTCGTTTGTCTGGGATTTTATGCAGTATACAGTTTCCGGTACACGTAATTTTCCGGTTGATTAGATCGTTCGAGGCGAACCTCTTCAAGACCGAGGGGATTTAATGCAAAAATCTCATACACGATTCATACCCCAGCTGTGTTTAACCTTTAACCTTCCATTTTTTGCCCCCCAGAATCAGTTAACCAAGAAAATCGTTCCATTATTAATAAGGATTTTTACTAATTTCACCCAAACTTTTTCTTTTAGCTCACAATTTATTGATTTTTGTCGCTTGGGGAAGTTGCAAGAGAAAAAAAGATAGGGGTGCGTATCCAAAGGAAGGTCACGGAACATAGTGAGATCTGAAAAGGTGGAAGTGTCTCCTTCCAACTTGGGGATTCTCGAAATCCCTACGTTCTACGTCGCGTTTCTCGTATTTTCCATTTTGGGGGCAAATCCTGTCTTATACGTGTGTGTTGGCTTGGGATGGGATAGGATGGGATGTGAAGGGATGGGTTGGGTTGGTGCGAGAATACTCCACTACCCTCCGGAACTAACCATATTCATATATGCGGAAATTTCGCGTGCTGCGACGAAAATGGAACGTTCCTAAGTGAAATGTACAGAAATGGCACAGACGTCCCTCGACGGTCGGTATGTTCCCACTCGGGATTTGGTGGGATTTCTGATACAAACTTGCTGGATTCGTCCCAGGAAGAAGTCGATTTTATTCTAAATACGTAGGGGTAGATATAGTTCTTAAAATACGATTAATTTTAAATTTTTTTAAAGAATGGTGTTAGAGGTAATAAATGCTTATTAAATTTGCGAGAAAATGATGATCATTCAAGCCGAATATCTCAATTAATGCTTGAGATATAGATCTTAACAAAATGACGTGTTTTAATCAGAAATATTGGTTGTGATTGAATTAAAAAAATCATAACTTAAAAAGTTGAAGAATGGAAGAAACGACTTGGGTTATACTAAATATCAAATAAATTTGCTTCAAAATGCTTTTTATCTCAACCTGATATCTCAATTATTTCTCGAGATATGATTTATTTAATAAAGATGTTTTTAAACGAATGCGAGAAATTGTGATTTTTTAGAATTTAATTCAAAAAGACATCACGTCGAAGATTCAAGGTTTGTAAGAATGATATTAGAGATAATAAATTAGTGTTAAATTTGCGAGAAAATGATGATCATTCAATCCGGATATCTCAATTAATGCTTGAGATATAGATCTTAAAAAAATGACGTGTTTTAATAAAAAATATTGGTTGTGATTGAATTAAAAAAATCATAACTTAATAAGTTGAAGAATCGAAGAAACGACTTAGGTTACATTAAATATCAAATAAATTTCCTTCAAAATGCTTTTTATCTCAACCTGATATCTCAATTATTTCTCGAGATATGATTTATTTAATAAAGATGTTTTTAAACGAATGCGAGAAATTGTGATTTTTTAGAATTTAATTCAAAAAGACATCACGTCGAAGATTCAAGGTTTGTAAGAATGATATTAGAGATAATAAATTAGTGTTAAATTTGCGAGAAAATGATGATCATTCAATCCGGATATCTCAATTAATGCTTGAGATATAGATCTTAAAAAAATGACGTGTTTTAATAAAAAATATTGGTTGTGATTGAATTAAAAAAATCATAACTTAATAAGTTGAAGAATCGAAGAAACGACTTAGGTTACATTAAATATCAAATAAATTTCCTTCAAAATGCTTTTTATCTCAACCTGATATCTCAATTATTTCTCGAGATATGATTTATTTAATAAAGATGTTTTTAAACGAATGCGAGAAATTGTGATTTTTTAGAATTTAATTCAAAAAGACATCACGTCGAAGATTCAAGGTTTGTAAGAATGATATTAGAGATAATAAATTAGTGTTAAATTTGCGAGAAAATGATGATCATTCAATCCGGATATCTCAATTAATGCTTGAGATATAGATCTTAAAAAAATGACGTGTTTTAATAAAAAATATTGGTTGTGATTGAATTAAAAAAATCATAACTTAATAAGTTGAAGAATCGAAGAAACGACTTAGGTTACATTAAATATCAAATAAATTTCCTTCAAAATGCTTTTTATCTCAACCTGATATCTCAATTATTTCTCGAGATATGATTTATTTAATAAAGATGTTTTTAAACGAATGCGAGAAATTGTGATTTTTTAGAATTTAATTCAAAAAGACATCACGTCGAAGATTCAAGGTTTGTAAGAATGATATTAGAGATAATAAATTAGTGTTAAATTTGCGAGAAAATGATGATCATTCAATCCGGATATCTCAATTAATGCTTGAGATATAGATCTTAAAAAAATGACGTGTTTTAATAAAAAATATTGGTTGTGATTGAATTAAAAAAATCATAACTTAATAAGTTGAAGAATCGAAGAAACGACTTAGGTTACATTAAATATCAAATAAATTTCCTTCAAAATGCTTTTTATCTCAACCTGATATCTCAATTATTTCTCGAGATATGATTTATTTAATAAAGATGTTTTTAAACGAATGCGAGAAATTGTGATTTTTTAGAATTTAATTCAAAAAGACATCACGTCGAAGATTCAAGGTTTGTAAGAATGATATTAGAGATAATAAATTAGTGTTAAATTTGCGAGAAAATGATGATCATTCAATCCGGATATCTCAATTAATGCTTGAGATATAGATCTTAAAAAAATGACGTGTTTTAATAAAAAATATTGGTTGTGATTGAATTAAAAAAATCATAACTTAATAAGTTGAAGAATCGAAGAAACGACTTAGGTTACATTAAATATCAAATAAATTTCCTTCAAAATGCTTTTTATCTCAACCTGATATCTCAATTATTTCTCGAGATATGATTTATTTAATAAAGATGTTTTTAAACGAATGCGAGAAATTGTGATTTTTTAGAATTTAATTCAAAAAGACATCACGTCGAAGATTCAAGGTTTGTAAGAATGATATTAGAGATAATAAATTAGTGTTAAATTTGCGAGAAAATGATGATCATTCAATCCGGATATCTCAATTAATGCTTGAGATATAGATCTTAAAAAAATGACGTGTTTTAATAAAAAATATTGGTTGTGATTGAATTAAAAAAATCATAACTTAATAAGTTGAAGAATCGAAGAAACGACTTAGGTTACATTAAATATCAAATAAATTTCCTTCAAAATGCTTTTTATCTCAACCTGATATCTCAATTATTTCTCGAGATATGATTTATTTAATAAAGATGTTTTTAAACGAATGCGAGAAATTGTGATTTTTTAGAATTTAATTCAAAAAGACATCACGTCGAAATTTCAAGGTTTGTAAGAATGAGATTGGAGATAATAAATTATTATTAAATTTGCGAGAAAATGATGATGATTCAAGCCGGATATCTCAATTAATGCTTGAGATATAGATCTTAAAAAAATGACGTGCTTTAATCAAAAATTTTGGTTTGATTGAATTTAAAAAATCATAACATAAAAAGTTGAAGAATCGAAGAAGCGACTTGGGTTACACTAAATATTGAATAAATTTGCTTCAAAATGCTTTTTATCTCAACCTGATATCTCAATTATTTCTCGAGATATGATTTATTTAATAAAGATGTTTTTTAAACGAATGCGAGTAATTGTGATTTTTCAGAATTTAATTCAAAGAGATATCACGTCGAAGATTCAAGGTTTATAAGAATGATATTAGAGACAATAAATTATTATTAAATTTGCGAGAAAATGATGATCATTCAAGCCGGATATCTCAATTAATGCTTGAGATATAGATCTTAAAAAAATGACTTGTTTTAATAAAAAATATTGGTTGTGGTTGAGTTAAAAAAATCATAACTTAAAATGCTGAAAAATTGAAGTAATGATTTGGGTTACACTAAATATTGAATAAATTTGCTGCAAAATGCTTTTTATCTCAACCTGATATCTCAATTATTTCTCGAGATATGGTTTATTTAATAACGATGTTTTTTAAACGAATGCGAGTAATTGTGATTTTTCAGAATTTAATTCAAAAAACATCACGTAGAAGATTCAAGATTTGTACGAATGAGATTAGAGATAATAAATTATTATTAAATTTGCGAGAAAATGATGATCATTCAGGCCGAATATCTCAATTAATGCTTGAGATATACATCTTAAAAAAATGACTTGTTTTAATCAAAAATATTGGTTGTGATTGAATTAAAAAAATCATAACTTAAAAAGTTGAAGAATCGAAGAAACGACTTGGGTTGTACTAAATATCAAATAAATTTGCCACAAAATGCTTTTTATCTCAACCTGATATCTCAATTATTTCTCGAGATATGATTTATTTAATAAAGATGTGTTTAAACGAATGCGAGAAATTGTGATTTTTCAGAATTTAATTCAAAAAGACATCACGTCGAAGATTCAAGGTTTGTAAGAATGATATTAGAGATAATAAATTATTATTAAATTTGCGAGAAAATGATTATCATTCAAGTCGGATATCTCAATAAATGCTTGAGATATAGATTTTAAAAAAATGACGTGTTTTAATAAAAAATATTGGTTGTGATTGAATTAAAAAAATCATAACTTAATAAGCTGAAGAATCGAAGAAACGACTTAGGTTACATTAAATATCAAATAAATTTCCTTCAAAACGCTTTTTATCTCAACCTGATATCTCAATTATTTCTCGAGATATGATTTATTTTGATGCACGAAAATTTTCAGTTTAAAATTTTCATCACCGTCCACAACAAAATATTCAAATTAGCGATTTGAACTGAGCCGTTTTCCTATTTTTCCTTTTTAAAATTCATGCACAATTTTAATCGGCCCGGATTTGCCGTCGACATTTTCAACTTATTTACATAAATTTGCATTCATCGTGAACCGCGGTTGTGGTCACTTTGCATTAAAAATTCGCACGTCACCGCGTTCCGATTTATTTGAATATTTCATTTTGAGCCTACACTCAAATTGAAACAACGAGTCGTATATCATTTGAAAGAGGAAGGTTTTATCTTTAATTTTATGTGCAAGTCATTTCTTCTATTTAAAAATAATACCAAAAACCATCTCTCAAACTTTGATCATTGCTTTCGTGATTCTACTAAAACACATAATCTTTTAACATTTCTTAAATTAAATCGATTTCAAATCGAAACAACGGGTCATATGTCGTTTAAAGGAAGAAATCATTTTAAATCAAAAGTTATTTTAAAAAATAAGACCAAATTTTGATCATTTTACTAAAACGTTTCTTAGCATTTCTTAAGTTGAAAATATTGAACTGATTCTCCATCCTCTAGATTCCTTAAGGACCAATTAAGCCAGTTGAGGTCGAATACGTACTTAACCATGTCTCTCTTCGAATCGTTGAGATTTACAAAGACGTCACGAATTTTATGGGGTTCAGTTCCTGTTTTAACGATTCCTTATTTAAATCTCTCCAACTCTAATTTAATTCCAAATTGACCCTTGACTTATATGCTTTATACGTGTGTGCTTTATACTTGTATGTGTATGGTATGCTAGGAAAAAGCCGCTTTTATTATATTAACATAATCCGTGACTGTTAACATTTAGGTCTCGGTGGTTAGTTTATGTAAAACGTTGAACGTGGGAGGGTGGTTAACCCCTTGATATGGTTGGAAATTTCGAGGCGTCCGCAATAAATCGCAGGGCGGGAATTTTTTTCTTTTCCCAGCGCCCTGTACACGTATATAACTTATAATTAACATTGCCCAGGAGCGAATAAATCACGTGGTGAAATAACATAGAACAGCCCCCTGTCACGTGCAGGACTCCCGTAATAAACTTACACTACAGAAGTTTACGTCGTGGTCATATTGTGCAGGAGGAGCTCATAAATATTATTCTTCTAAATAACTTTCTTATAATCTATTTAACACAAAAATTCAACGATCCATTTTTGGATTTTAAAATTATTCATTGTTAATCATCCATACGTGATTGTAGCAAAACTAAAATTTTGGCAAGATTTTCATTTTTGTTAATTTTAACCAACCATACGTGACTATGGCAAAACTAAAACACATAGAGGACCATAACTTCTTAAAAATTATTCGTATTGACCCAATAAAGCATATTCCGTAATCAATGTCATTATATCTTTTTCCATTTCCGAGATATAAAGCGAATTTTGGCAAAATGTTAATTTTTATTAATTTTAATCAACCATATGTGATTATGGAAAAACTAAAACTCATAGAGTACCATAATTTATACGAAAATTGTTCGTATTGACCTAATAAAGCATAATCCGTAATCAGTGTCATCCTATCTTTTTCCATTTCTGAGAAATAAAGCGAATTTTGGTGAAATATTAACTTTTATTAATTTTAATTAACCATACGTGATTATGGCAGAACTAAAGCTCATAGAGGACCATAATTTGTACGAAAATTGTTCGTCTTGACCCAATAAAGCATAATCCGTAATTAGTGTCATTCTATCTTTTTCCATTTCCGAGACATAAAGTGAATTTTGGAAATATGTTATTTTTTATTAATTTTAATCAACCATACGTGCCTATCGTAAAACTGAAACTCTTAGAAGACCATAACTTCTACATAAATTGTTCGCATTGACCCAATAAAGCATAATCCGTAATCAGTGTCATTCTATCTTTTTCCATTTCCGAGACATAAAACGAATTTTGGCAAAATGTTCTTTTTTATTGATTTTAATCAACCATACGTGATTAAGGCAAAACTAAAACTCATAGAGGACCATAACTCATACATAATTTGTTCGTATTGACCCTATAAAGCTTAATCCGTAATCAGTGTCATTCTATCTTTTTCCATTTTCGAGACATAAAGTGAATTTTGGCAAAATCTTTATTTTTATTGATTTTAATCAACCATACGTGATTGTGGCAAAACTAAAACTTATAAAAGACCATAACTTATACATAATTTGTTCGTATTGACCCAATAAAGCATAATCCGTAATCAGTGTCATTCTATCTTTTTCCATTTCCGAGACATAAAATGAATTTTGGCGAAATGTTCATTTTTATTGATTTTAATCAACCATACATGATTATGGCAAAACTAAAACTCATAGAGGACCACCACTTGTTAAAAATTGTTTGTATTGACCCAATAAAGCATATTCCGTAATCAATGTCATTCTATCTTTTTCCATTTCCGAGACATAAAGCGAATTTTGGCAAAATGTTAATTTTTATTAATTTTAATCAACCATACGTAATTATGGCAAAACTAAAACTCATAGATACCATAATTTGTACGAAAATTGTTCGTATTGACCTAATAAAGCATAATCCGTAATCAGTGTCATCCTATCTTTTTCCATTTCTGAGGAATAAAGCGAACTTTGGCGAAATATTAACTTTTATTAATTTTAATTAACCGTACGTGATTATGGCAGAACTAAAACTCATAGAGGATCATAGCTTTTACGAAAATTGTTCGTCTTGACCCAATAAAGCATAATCCGTAATTAGTGTCATTCTATCTTTTTCCATTGCCGGGACATAAAGCGAATGTTGGCAAAATGTTCATTTTTATTGATTTTAATCAACCATACGTGATTATGGCAAAACTAAAACTCATAGAGGACCATAACTTGTACATAATTTGTTCGTATTGATCCAATAAAGCATAATCCGTAATCAGCGTCATGCTATCTTTTTCCATTTTCGAGACATAAAGTGAATTTTGGCAGTCTTCATTTTTATTGATTTTAATCAACCATACGTGATTGTGGCAAAATTAAAACTCATAGAGGACCATAACTTGTACACAATTTGTTCGTATTGACCCAACAAAGCATAATCCGTAATCAGTGTCATTCTATCTTTTTCCATTTCCGAGACATAAAGCGAATTTTGGCAAAATGTTCATTTTTATTAATTTTAATCAACCATACGTGATTATGGCAAAACTAAAACTCATAGAGGACCATAACTTGTACAAAAATTATTCGTATTGGCCCAATAACACATAATCTGTAATCAGTGTCATTCTCTCTTTTTCCATTTCCGAGACATAATGCGAATTTGGCAAAAATCTTCATTTTTATTGATTTTAATCAACCATACCTGACTATTGCAATACTAAAATTCATAGAGGATCATAGCTTTTACGAAAATTGTTCGTCTTGACCCAATAAAGCATAATCCGTAATTAATGTCATTCTATCTTTTTCCATTGCCGGGACATAAAGCGAATGTTGACAAAATGTTCATTTTTATTGATTTTAATCAACCATACGTGATTATGGGCAAAACTAAAACTCATAGAGGACCATAACTTGTACATAATTTGTTCGTATTGACCCAATAAAGTATAATCCATAATCAGTGTCATTCTATCTTTTTCCATTTCCGAGACATAAAGCAAATTTTGGCAAAATCTTCATTTTTATCGATTTTAATCAACCATACGTGATTATTGCAAAGCTAAAATTCATAGAGTACCATAACTTGTACAAAATTTATTCGTATTGACCCAATAAAACATAATCTGTAATCAGTGTCATTCTATCTTTTTCCATTTCCGAGACATAAAGCGAATTTTGGCAGAATCTTCATTTTTATTGATTTTAATCAACCATACCTGATTATTGCAAAATTAAAACTCATAGAGGATCATAAATTGTACAAAAATTGTTCGTATTGACCCAATAAAGTATAATCCATAATCAGTGTCATTCTATCTTTTTCCATTTCCGAGACATAAAGCGAACTTTGGCAAAATGTTCATTTTTATTGATTTTAATCAACCATATGTGATTATTGCAAAACTAAAGCTCATAGAGGACCATAAATTGTACAAAAATTGTTCGTATTGACCAAATAAAACATAATCTGTAATCAGTGTCATTCTATCTTTTTCCATTTCCGAGACATAAAGCGAACTTTGGCAAAATGTTCATTTTTATTGATTTTAATCAACCATACGTGATTATGGCAAATCTAAAATTCATAGAGGACCATAACTTGTACAAAAATTATTCGTATTGACCCAATAACACATAATCTGTAATCAGTGTCATTCTCTCTTTTTCCATTTCCGAGACATAAAGCGAATTTTGGCAAAAATCTTCATTTTTATTGATTTTAATCAACCATACCTGACTATTGCAATACTAAAATTCATAGAGGACTATAACTTATACAAAAATTGTTCGTATTGACCCAATAAAACAAAATCTGTAATCAGTGTCATTCTATCTTTTTCCATTTCCGAGACATAAAGCGAATTTTGGCGAAATCTTCATTTTTATATATTCTAATCAATCATACGTGATTATTGCAAAACTAAATCTCATAGAGGACCATAACTTGTACAAAAATTGTTCGTATTGACCCAATAAAGCATAATATGTAATCAGTGTCATTCTATCTTTTTCCATTTCCGAGACATAAAGCGAATTTTGGCAAAATCTTCATTTTTATTGATTTTAATCAACCATACCTGATTATTGCAAAACTAAAATTCATAGGGTACCTTCACTTGTACAAAAATTGTTCGTATTGACCCAATAAAGCATAATTTGTAATCAGTGTCATTCTATCTTTCTCGATTTCCGAGACATAAAGCGAATTTTGGCAGAATCTTCATTTTTATTGATTTTAGTCAACCATACGTGATTATTACAAAACTAAAACTCATAGAGGACCATAAATTGTACCAAATGTTCGTATTGACCCAATAAAGTATATCCATAATCAGTGTCATTCTATCTTTTTCCATTACCGAGACATAAAGCGAATTTTGACGAAACCTTCATTTTTATATATTTTAATTAACCATACGTGATTGTGGCAAAACTAAAACTCATAGAGGACCATAACTTGTACATCATTTGTTCGTATTGACCCAGTAAAGCATAATCCGTAATCAGTGTGATTCTATCTTTTCCATTTCCGAGACATAAAGCGAATTTTGGCGAAATGTTAATTTTTATTAATTTTAATCAACCATACGTGACTATGGCAAAACTAAAACACATAGAGCAACATAACTTGTACAAAAATTGTTCGTATTAACCCAATAATGCATAATCCATAATCAGTGTTGTTCTATCTTTTTCCATTTCCGAGACATAAAGCGAATTTTTGCAAAATCTTCATTTCTATTGATCTTAATCAACTATACGTGATTATGACAAAACTAAAACTCATAGAGTTCCATAACTTATACAAAAATTGTTCGTATTGACCCAATAAAGCATAATCTGTAATCAGTGTTATTCAATCTTTTTCCATTCCGAGACATAAAGCCAATTTTGGCAAAATCTTCATTTCTATTGATTTTAATCAACCATACGTGATTATGACAAAATTAAAACTCATAGAGCACCATAACTTATACAAAAATTGTTCGTATTGACCCAATAAAGCATAATTTGTAATCAGTGTCATTCTATCTTTCTCGATTTCCGAGACATAAAGCGAATTTTGGCAGAATCTTCATTTTTATTGATTTTAGTCAACCATACGTGATTATTACAAAACTAAAACTCATAGAGGACCATAAATTGTACCAAATGTTCGTATTGACCCAATAAAGTATATCCATAATCAGTGTCATTCTATCTTTTTCCATTACCGAGACATAAAGCGAATTTTGGCAAAAATCTTCATTTTTATTGATTTTAATCAACCATACCTGACTATTGCAATACTAAAATTCATAGAGGACTATAACTTATACAAAAATTGTTCGTATTGACCCAATAAAACAAAATCTGTAATCAGTGTCATTCTATCTTTTTCCATTTCCGAGACATAAAGCGAATTTTGGCGAAATCTTCATTTTTATATATTCTAATCAATCATACGTGATTATTGCAAAACTAAATCTCATAGAGGACCATAACTTGTACAAAAATTGTTCGTATTGACCCAATAAAGCATAATATGTAATCAGTGTCATTCTATCTTTTTCCATTTCCGAGACATAAAGCGAATTTTGGCAAAATCTTCATTTTTATTGATTTTAATCAACCATACCTGATTATTGCAAAACTAAAATTCATAGAGTACCTTCACTTGTACAAAAATTGTTCGCATTGACCCAATAAAGCATAATCTGTAATCAGTGTCATTCTATCTTTTTTCCATTTCCGAGACATAAAGCGAATTTTGGCAAAATCTTCATTTCTATTGATTTTAATCAACCATACCTGATTATTGCAAAACTAAAATTCATAGGGTACCTTCACTTGTACAAAAATTGTTCGTATTGACCCAATAAAGCATAATTTGTAATCAGTGTCATTCTATCTTTCTCGATTTCTGAGACATAAAGCGAATTTTGGCAGAATCTTCATTTTTATTGATTTTAGTCAACCATACGTGATTATTACAAAACTAAAACTCATAGAGGACCATAAATTGTACCAAATGTTCGTATTGACCCAATAAAGTATATCCATAATCAGTGTCATTCTATCTTTTTCCATTACCGAGACATAAAGCGAATTTTGACGAAACCTTCATTTTTATATATTTTAATTAACCATACGTGATTGTGGCAAAACTAAAACTCATAGAGGACCATAACTTGTACATCATTTGTTCGTATTGACCCAGTAAAGCATAATCCGTAATCAGTGTGATTCTATCTTTTCCATTTCCGAGACATAAAGCGAATTTTGGCGAAATGTTAATTTTTATTAATTTTAATCAACCATACGTGACTATGGCAAAACTAAAACACATAGAGCAACATAACTTGTACAAAAATTGTTCGTATTAACCCAATAATGCATAATCCATAATCAGTGTTGTTCTATCTTTTTCCATTTCCGAGACATAAAGCGAATTTTTGCAAAATCTTCATTTCTATTGATCTTAATCAACTATACGTGATTATGACAAAACTAAAACTCATAGAGTTCCATAACTTATACAAAAATTGTTCGTATTGACCCAATAAAGCATAATCTGTAATCAGTGTTATTCAATCTTTTTCCATTCCGAGACATAAAGCCAATTTTGGCAAAATCTTCATTTCTATTGATTTTAATCAACCATACGTGATTATGACAAAATTAAAACTCATAGAGCACCATAACTTATACAAAAATTGTTCGTATTGACCCAATAAAGCATAATCTGTAATCAGTGTTATTCAATCTTTTTCCATTACGAGACATAAAGCCAATTTTGGCAAAATCTTCATTTTTATTGATTTTAATCAACCATACGTGATTATGACAAAATTAAAACTCATAGAGCACCATAACTTGTACGAAAATTGTTCATATTGACCCAATAAAGCTTAATCCATAATCATAGTCATTCCATCTTATTCCATTTCCGAGACATAAAGCGATATTAGGCAAATTTAAATCAATCAATTTTTTGTTTGAGTTAAATTTATGATAAAATTTTGAGTTAATTTCCGTTATTAGATATTTTTTATGATGCAAATTATATAATGGTTATGGCTGGTGGCAAAACAGCTCGTCCTCGTCCTCGCCCTAAATTTGTTTTCAATTACCCAATATTAAGGGCAAATTAATCGGGGAATTCGGCGGCATTATGCACGGCCGTTTGGCAATTACCAATCGGGCACCATAAATTACGGCATGAGAACGGCAATAGCCATAGGAGACAGGGTCTCGCATTGGTGTTGGTGTTGGTGAACTCGATCCGGTACGAACACGTACGGTCCTTCTGTATGGGTGCACTATATTGTATTGCTAATATTGTTACTACCATACATCGGGCTCGCGCAAACCGTTCAGCCCGCAGTGTTGCCGATAAATCAATAGATTAAACGTCGCCTCAGTAGAATTAGGCAACATCGCGCCCCCTTTGACTTCAAATAGCCCTTCCGGTTCGAAATGGAAATGACCTAAATCCCAACTAGCAATAACACAAAGATGTTATCTATTTAAGTAAATCATTCGATTTTGCAAATATGCAAATTGCTTAAAATAAAAAAAAACACCCTGTATATGTATTGTACATACATTGTTTAGGTGAAAATAATATTATTCCCGATAGTATTTAAGCCAATCTGAACCGGGAAAGTTTATAATCGTCCTGAGAGCAAGTAGGGCTTAAAAGCGGGCACTTGTTAACGTTATGAGAGAGAGTCGGAGCTTTGGCCCTGAGCTTTCGAGCCCCATTCCATTTCCATCATCCTCGAAACGACGGCCGACGAAATCGCTCGATGAGTTTGCATGTTAAACCGTGCTAAAATGTTTTGAGGGCAGGCTTTAGTATTTTGTAATCGGAATAATTTGCATGTAAAGCGGGGTTTCGACCAATTTTCAAACTTTAACGCCTCACGGTTTAAGGACGAACCGTTTGTCCGATACACTAAAAAAATCGCTGCTGAAATTAACTTTTTAAATTTGTACTTAAGTACTTGAGTCCCGTTGGGAGTACCTATATTTTCTTGGTGGTTCTCAAGGCATCAACGTCGTTAAATCTGGAAATTACCGTCTTATAAATAATAAATTTTAATTTCCGCTCCTTGCGACGATCTCAGCGGAAAATCCGCGATGAAACCTCTTCATTATTGATGTTATGTCTTAAAACACATAATCTTTTAACATTTCTTAAGACAAATCGATTTCAAAATGAAATAAAAACGAGTCATATATGACTTGAAAGAGAATGTTTTGTCTTTAATTTGTTTTTTTAAATTCTTCCCCGCCTTGGTTGAATTTCCCAATATTCGCTCTCAATTCTAAACAAGTGCAACCAGTATTTCCACCCTAACTTTAATTTGATGTACAAGCCATTTCTTCATTTTAAAAAATAACACCTCATCTACCTCTCAAATTTTGATCATTCGATTTCTGATTCTACTAAAACTTCAAAAACATGTAATCTTTTAGCATTTCCTAAGTCAAATCGGTTTCAAATTGAAATAACGACTCATATATCATTTGAAAGAGGAAGGTTTTGTCTTTAATTTGATGTACAAGTCATTTCTTCATTTTAAAAAATAGGGCCTCAACCATCTCTCAAATTTTGATTATTGCTTTCGCGATTCTATTAAATCGTCAAAAACACGCAATCTTTTAACATCTCTTAAGTCAAATCGAGTTCAAATTGAAACAACGAGTCATACATCATTTGAAAGAGGAAGGTTTTGTCTTTAATTTGATGTACAAGTCATTTCTTCATTTTAAAAAATAGGACCTCAACCATCTCTCAAATATTGATCATTGCTTTCGCGATTCTATTAAATCGTCAAAAACACGTAATCTTTTAACATCTCTTAAGTCAAATCGATTTCAAATTGAAACAACGAGTCGTACAACATTTGAAAGAGGAAGGTTTTGTCTTTAATTTGATGTACAAGTCATTTCTTCATTTTAAAAAATAGGACCTCAACCATCTCTCAAATTCTGATTATTGCTTTCGCGATTCTATTGAATCATCGAAAACACGTAATCTTTTAACATCTCTTAAGTCAAATCGATTTCAAACTGAAACAACGAGTCATACATCATTTGATAGAGGAAGGTTTTGTCTTTAATTTGATGTACAAGTCATTTCTTCATTTTAAAAAATAGGACCTCAACCATCTCTCAAATTTTGATCATTGCTTTCGCGATTCTATTAAATCGTCAAAAACAAGTAATCTTTTAACATCTCTTAAGTCAAATCGATTTCAAACTGAAACAACGAGTCATACATCATTTGATAGAGGAAGGTTTTGTCTTTAATTTGATGTACAAGTCATTTCTTCATTTTAAAAAATAGGACCTCAACCATCTCTCAAATTTTGATCATTGCTTTCGCGATTCTATTAAATCGTCAAAAACACGTAATCTTTTAACATCTCTTAAGTCAAATCGAGTTCAAATTGAAACAACGAGTCATACATCATTTGAAAGAGGGAGGTTTTGTCTTTAATTTGCTGTACAAGTCATTTCTTCATTTTAAGAAATAAGACCTCAACCACCTCTCAAATTTTGATCGTTGCTTTCGTGATTCTACTAAAATGTCAAAAACACGTAATCTTTTAACATCTCTTAAGTCAAATCGATTTCAAATTGAAACAACGAGTCGTACAACATTTGAAAGAGGAAGGTTTTGTCTTTAATTTGATGTACAAGTCATTTCTTCATTTTAAAAAATAGGACCTCAACTATCTCTCAAATTCTGATTATTGCTTTCGCGATTCTATTGAATCATCGAAAACACGTAATCTTTTAACATCTCTTAAGTCAAATCGAGTTCAAATTGAAACAACGAGTCATACATCATTTGAAAGAGGGAGGTTTTGTCTTTAATTTGCTGTACAAGTCATTTCTTCATTTTAAGAAATAAGACCTCAACCACCTCTCAAATTTTGATCGTTGCTTTCGTGATTCTACTAAAATGTCAAAAACACGTAATCTTTTAACATCTCTTAAGTCAAATCGATTTCAAATTGAAACAACGAGTCGTACAACATTTGAAAGAGGAAGGTTTTGTCTTTAATTTGATGTACAAGTCATTTCTTCATTTTAAAAAATAGGACCTCAACCATCTCTCAAATTTTGATCATTGCTTTCGCGATTCTATTAAATCGTCAAAAACACGTAATCTTTTAACATCTCTTAAGTCAAATCGAGTTCAAATTGAAACAACGAGTAATACATCATTTGAAAGAGGGAGATTTTGTCTTTAATTTGCTGTACAAGTCATTTCTTCATTTTAAGAAATAAGACCTCAACCACCTCTCAAATTTTGATCGTTGCTTTCATGATTCTACTAAAATGTCAAAAACACGTAATCTTTTAACATCTCTTAAGTCAAATCGATTTCAAATTGAAACAACGAGTCGTACAACATTTGAAAGAGGAAGGTTTTGTCTTTAATTTGATGTACAAGTCATTTCTTCATTATAAAAAATAGGACCTCAACCATCTCTCAAATTCTGATTATTGCTTTCGCGATTCTATTGAATCATCGAAAACACGTAATCTTTTAACATCTCTTAAGTCAAATCGAGTTCAAATTGAAACAACGAGTCATACATCATTTGAAAGAGGGAGGTTTTGTCTTTAATTTGCTGTACAAGTCATTTCTTCATTTTAAGAAATAAGACCTCAACCACCTCTCAAATTTTGATCGTTGCTTTCGTGATTCTACTAAAATGTCAAAAACACGTAATCTTTTAACATCTCTTAAATCAAATCGATTTCAAATTGAAACAACGAGTCATACATCATTTGAAAGAGGAAGGTTTTGTCTTTAATTTGATGTACAAATCATTTCTTCATTTTAAAAAGTAGGACCTCAAACATCTCTCAAATTTTGATCATTGCTTTCGCGATTCTATTAAATCGTCAAAAACACGTAATCTTTTAACATCTGTTAAGTCAAATCGATTTCAAATTGAAACAACGAGTCATACATCATTTGAAAGAGGAAGGTTTTGTCTTTAATTTGATGTACAAGTCATTTCTTCATTTTAAAAAATAAGACCTCAACCACCTCTGAAATTTTGATCGTTGCTTTCGTGATTCTACTAAAATGTCAAAAACACGTAATCTTTTAACATCTCTTAAGTCAAATCGATTTCAAATTGAAACAACGAGTCGTACAACATTTGAAAGAGGAAGGTTTTGTCTTTAACATGATGTACAAGTCATTCCTTCATTTTAAACAATAAGACGTCAACCACCTCTCAAATTTTGATCGTCGCTTTCGTGATTCTACTAAAATGTCAAAAACACGTAATCTTTTAACATCTCTTAAGTCAAATCGATTTCAAACTGAAACAACGAGTCATACATCATTTGATAAAGGAAGGTTTTGTCTTTAATTTGATGTACAAGTCATTTTTTCATTTTAAAAAATAGGACCTCAACTACCTCTCAAATTATGATTATTGCTTTCGCGATTCTATTAAATCGTCAAAAACACGTAATCTTTTAATATCTCTTAAGTCAAATCGATTTCAAATTGAAACAACGAGTCATACATCATTTGATAGAGGAAGGTTTTGTCTTTAATTTGATGTACAAGTCATTTCTTCATTTTAAAAAATAGGACCTCAACCATCTCTCAAATTTTGATTATTGCTTTCGCTATTCTATTAAATCGTCAAAAACACGTAATCTTTTAACATCTCTTAAGTCAAATCGATTTCAAATTGAAACAACGAGTCATACAACATTTGAAAGAGGAAGGTTTTGTCTTTAATATGATGTACACGTCATTTCTTCATTTTAAAAAATAGGACCTCAACCATCTCTCAAATTTTGATTATTGCTATCGCGATTCTATTAAATCGTCAAAAACACGTAATCTTTTAACATCTCTTAAGTCAAATCGATTTCAAATTGAAACAACGAGTCATACATCATTTGAAAGAGGAAGGTTTTGTCTTTAATTTGATGTACAAGTCATTTCTTCATTTTAAAAAATAGGGCCTCCACCATCTCTCAAATTTTGATTATTGCTTTCGCGATTCTATTAAATCGTCAAAAACACGTAATCTTTTAACATCTCTTAAGTCAAATCGAGTTCAAATTGAAACAACGAGTCATACATCATTTGATAGAGGAAGGTTTTGTCTTTAACTTGATGTACAAGTCATTTTTTCATTTTAAAAAATAGGACCTCAACCACCTCTCAAATTATGATTATTGCTTTCGCGATTCTATTAAATCGTCAAAAACACGTAATCTTTTAATATCTCCTAAGTCAAATCGATTTCAAATTGAAACAACGAGTCGTACAACATTTGAAAGAGGAAGGTTTTGTCTTTAACATGATGTACAAGTCATTCCTTCATTTTAAACAATAAGACGTCAACCACCTCTCAAATTTTGATCGTTGCTTTCGTGATTCTACTAAAATGTCAAAAACACGTAATCTTTTAACATCTCTTAAGTCAAATCGATTTCAAATTGAAACAACGAGTCGTACAACATTTGAAAGAGGAAGGTTTTGTCTTTAACATGATGTACAAGTCATTCCTTCATTTTAAACAATAAGACGTCAACCACCTCTCAAATTTTGATCGTCGCTTTCGTGATTCTACTAAAATGTTAAAAACACGTAATCTTTTAACATCTCTTAAGTCAAATCGATTTCAAATTGAAACAACGAGTCATACATCATTTGAAAGAGGAAGGTTTTGTCTTTAATTTGCTGTACAAGTCATTTCTTCATTTTAAAAAATAGGCCCTCAACCATCTCTCAAATTTTGATCATTGCTTTCGCGATTCTATTAAATCATCAAAAACACGTAATCCTTTAACATCTCTTAAGTCAAATAGATTTCAAATTGAAAGGACGAGTCGTATATCATTTTAAAGAACAAGGCTTGCTCTTCAATTTGATATATAAATCATTTCTTCATTTTAAACAATAAGACCTCAACCACCTCTCAAATTTTGATCGTTGCTTTCGTGATTCTACTAAAATGTCAAAAACACGTAATCTTTTAACATCTCTTAAGTCAAATCGATTTCAAATTGAAACAACGAGTCATACATCATTTGAAAGAGGAAGGTTTTGTCTTTAATTTGCTGTACAAGTTATTTCTTCATTTTAAAAAATAACACCTCAACCATCTCTCAAATTTTGATCATTGATTTCGTGTTTCTACTAAAATGTCAAATACACTTAATCTTTTAACATCTCTTAAGTCAAATCGATTTCAAATTGAAACAACGAATCATACATTATTTGAAAGAGGAAGGTTTTGTCTTTAAACTGGTACACAAATCATTTCTTCATTTTAAAAAATAAGACCTCACCCACCTCCCAAATTTTGATCATTGTTTTCAAATTTGGTCCGATTTGAATTCTGGTTAAAGATTTTGTTTTTGGATAAAGTTTCGGATTGAATTCAATGTGGAAATATGCGAGTTCTATAAAAAAATCTTTTGTGGCGCGTTGCTGTATATGAAGTAACACGTGTCCATCCACCGAGCTATGTGTTACAGGTGTCATGGTTCAGTTCTTGTTTTGTGTTGTTACTCGTTGCTGAAAGTTTCATTTTTACCCTTTTTGATACACTGCTTTGTTAAAAACCGACCCTATTTTATGATTTGTTTCAAAACATTAAAATAGCATCGATTTAAAGGATAAATCTCTTTTATGGTATCATAGACAAAGATCGTTCTGTTTCAATTAATCTGAAAAAAAAATATGTGACACAAAGAGGGGTGAAATGGAACACGCAACTCCCAAAAATAACGACCTCACCTTAAACAACCAAATATTTTAGGGCGAATTTTCGTGTTACAATCTTTTTTTTTTATTTTGAAGTCTCCTCAAGTGCATCTTTTCCGACCTAACCTAATAACATGCATAAGAAACGTCCACTTTGCAATTTCCCATGGAAATCACGTCCGGCGTTCAGTCCACTACGTGACACTCTCCCAGGAACAGTATGACCGGCGTTTTCCCTTGGGAGAACCTTCCCCATATAAAACTGTCCCCCCATCTCTTCTATCACCTACGTTTCCTCCTCGAAGACACGCCACGTAGCTTACAGATGAGACATGCCTCGTTCATGTCCGGTTTTGATTAAATTTCCTTCAGGAGTAATACAACTTGCGGCCTTCTTCTCCTTTTTCATCTAAACGATTTTTTGAAAATGATGTAATTGAATGAAATTTGATCAAAATTTGAGAGATAGTTGAGGTCTTATTTTTGAAAATGAAGTGTATAGCAAATTAAAAACAAAGCTTTCTTCTTTCAAACAATATATGACTCATGCCCGGTTTCTCGTACGTTATAGTATTGATATCTTTTATCGAGTCGATATCGCCTATTGGTGTTCTGGTAGGAACTGATCAACAGATATTGCACACAATAGTTATCGAACGGTTTTTGACAGTTTTGTCAAAAAATCGATTACTTCTTCATTCCTGTCGATCGGTGGCGGTAAAAATTTTGAATAACAATTCGTAAAATCATTTATTGTATTTGAACTGAAAACTGGACAAGCCCAGCGAAGCATCCAGTAATAAAACACAATAAATAACATAAGCAAATAATTTCTTAACAACTATAAAAAATTGCTGAACAAGAAACTAATAATAATGAAAATTAAAAAAAGAAAATTAAATTAAAAAACGAAAATGATTAGTAAAAGTATAAAAGTAGTTAATAAATAAAAAAACATTCTAAAGGTTCAATTACACAGAGAACAGTTGTAGATAATTTATATTTCAGTCAACTTCAATAATTTTTATCTCAAAAACGAATAAAGATTTTCCAATTTGGTTCTCACCATAACAAAATAGACACTTGCCTTTATATATTTTGAATGTATCATTAGAATATCTTAAGAATTCGATTTTTGGTGATTTTTAATTAACTTGAGATAGCCATAAATATTCACGTTGAATTTAATGATTTATATCTCAAAAACGAATAAGGATTTTCAAGATCCACTTTCATCACGAGAAAATAGACACTTTCCTCTATAAATCATGAATAATTCATTAAGATATCTTAAGAATTCGATTTTTTGTGATTTTTTAAAACAAGATTATTAATTTCAAAAAACCATAAAAAATTATGTTAACTTAAACAATCTTTATCTCAAAAACAAATAAAGATTTCCTAATTTGGTTCTCATTATGACAAAATAGACACTTGCCTTTATATATTTTGAATGTATCTTTAGAATATCTTAAGAATTCGATTTTTGGTGATTTTTTAATTAACTTGAGATAGCCATAAATATTCACGTTGAATTTAATGATTTATATCTCAAAAACGAATAAGGATTTTCAAGATCCGCTTTCATCACGAGAAAATAGACACCTTCCTCTATAAATCATGAATAATTGACTAAGATATCTTAAGAATTCAATTTTTTGTGATTTTTAAAACAAGATTATTAATTTCAAAAAACCATAAAAAAATAGGTTAACTTAAGCAATCTTTATCTCAAAAACAAATAAAAATTTCCTAATTTGGTTCTCACCATGACAGAATAGACACTTGCCTCTATAGATTTTGAATGTATTATTAAAATATCTCAAGAATTCGATTTTTGGTGATTTTTAATTAACTTGAGGTAGCCATAAATGTTTACGTTGAATTTAATGATCTATATCTCAAAAACGAATAAGCATTTTTAAGATCCGCTTTCATCACGAGAAAATAGACACTTTCCTCTATAAATCATGAATAATTCATTAAAATATCTTAAGAATTCGATTTTTTGTGATTTTTTAAAACAAGATTATTAATTTCAAAAAACCGTAAAAAATTAGGTTAACTTAAACAATCTTTATCGCAAAAACCAATAAAGATTTCCTAATTTGGTTCTCACCATGACAAAATAGACACTTGCCTCTATAAATTTTGAATGTATTATTAAAATATCTCAAGAATTCGATTTTTGGTGATTTTTAATTAACTTGAGGTAGCCATAAATGTTTATGTTGAATTTAATGATTTATATCTCAAAAACGAATAAGGATTTTCAAGATCCGCTTTCATCACGAGAAAATAGACACATTCCTCTATAAATCATGAATAATTCATTAAGATATCTTAAGAATTCGATTTTTTGTGATGTTTAAAACAAGATTATTAATTTCAAAAAGCCATAAAAAATTAGGTTAACTTAAAAAATCTTTATCGCATAAAGGAATAAAGATTTCCTAATTTGGTTCTCACCATGACAAAATATACACTTGCCTTTATATATTTTGAATGTATCATTAGAATATCTTAAGAATTCGATTTTTGGTGATTTTTAATTACCTTGAGGTAGCCATAAATGTTTACGTTGAATTTAATGATTTGTATATCAGAAACGAATAAGGATTTTCACGATCCGCCTTCATCTCGAGAAAATAGACACTTTCCTCTATAAATCATGAATAAATCATTATGATACCTTAAGAATTCAATTTTTTGTGATGTTTTAAAACAAGATTATTAATTTCAAAAAACCATAAAAAATTAGGTTAACTTAAACAATCTTTATCTCAAAAACAAATAAAGATTTTCTAATTTGGTCCTCACCATGATAAAATAGACACTTAACTCTATAAATTTCGAATGTATCATTAAAATATCTCAAGAATTCGTTTTTTATTGATTTTTAATTAACTGGAGATCGTCATAAATGTTCACGTTCAATTTAATGATTAATATCTCAAAAACGAATAAATATTTTCAAAAGCCGCGTTCATCACGAGAAAATAGACACCTTCTTCTATAAATCATGAATAATTCATTAAGATATCTTAAGAATTCGATTTTTTGTGATTTTTAAAACAAGATTATTAATTTCAAAAAACCATAAAAAATTAGGTTAACTTAAACAATCTTTATCTCAAAAACAAATTAAAGATTTCCTAATTTGGTCCTCACCATGATAAAATAGACACTTAATTCTATAAATTTAGAATGTATCATTAAAATATCTAAAGAATTCGATTTTTGGTGATTTTTAACTAAGTTGAGATAGCCGTAAATGTTCACGTTGAATTTAATGATTTATATATCAGAAACGAATAAGGATTTTCAAGATCCGCCTTCATCTCGAGAAAATAGACACTTTCCTCTATAAATCATGAATAATTCATTAAGATATCTTAAGAATTCAATTTTTTGTGATTTTTTAAAGCAAGATTATTAATTAAAAAAAACATACAAAATTAGGTTAACTTAAATAATCTTTATCTTAAATACGAATAAAGATATTCTAATTTGGTTCTTACCAAGATCAAATAGACACTTACCTCTATAAATTTTGAATGTTTCATTAAAATATCTCAAGAATTCGTTTTTTAGTGATTTTTAATTAACTTGAGATAGCCATAAATCTTCACGTTGAATTTAATGATTTATATCTCAAAAACGAATAAGGATTTTTAAGATCCGCTTTCATCACGAGAAAATAGACACTTTCCTCTATAAATCATGAAGAATTCATTAAAATATCTTAAGAATTCGATTTTTTGTGATTTTTTAAAGCAAGATTATTAATTTAAAAAAACCTTACAAAATTAGGTTAACTTAAACAATCTTTATCGTAAAAACCAATAAAGATTTCCTAATTTGGTTCTCACCATGACAAAATAGATACTTGCCTCTATAAATTTTGAAAGTATCATTAAAATATCTCAAGAATTCGATTTTTGGTGATTTTTAATTAACTTGAAGTAGCCATAAATGTTTACGTTGAATTTAATGATTTATATATCAAAAACGAATAAGGATTTTCAAGATCCGCTTTCATCACGAGAAAATGGACACTTTCCTCTATAAATCATGAATAATTCATTAAGATATCTTAAGAATTCGATTTTTTGTGATTTTTAAAACAAGATTATTAATTTCAAAAAACCATAAAAAAATTAGGTTAACTTAAATAATCTTTATCTTAAAAACGAATAAAGATTTTCTAATTTGGTTTTTACCAAGACAAAATAGACACATACCTCTATAAATTTTGAATGTTTCATTAGAATATTTTAAGAATTCGATTTTTGGTGATTTTTAATTTACTTGAGATAGCTATAAATATTCACTTTGAATTTAATGATTTATATCTCAAAAACGAATAAGGATTTTCAAGATCCGCTTTCATCACGAGAAAATAGACACTTTCCTCTATAAATCATGAATAATTCATTAAGATATCTTAAGAATTCGATTTTTTGTGATTTTTAAAACAAGATTATTAATTTCAAAAAACCATAAAAAAATAGGTTAACATAAACAATCTTCATCTCAAAAACAAATTAAAGATTTCCTAATTTGGTCCTCACCATGATAAAATAGACACTTAACTCTATAAATTTAGAATGTATCATTAAAATATCTCAAGAATTCGATTTTTGGTGATTTTTAACTAAGTTGAGATAGCCGTAAATGTTCACGTTGAATTTAATGATTTATATATCAGAAACGAAAAAGGATTTTCAAGATCCGCCTTCATCTCGAGAAAATAGACACTTTCCTCTATAAATCATGAATAATTCATTCAGATATCTTAAGAATTCAATTTTTTGTGATTTTTAAAACAAGATTATTAATTTCAAAAAACCATAAAAAATTAGGTTAACTTAAACAATCTTTATCGCAAAAACGAATAAAGATTTCCTAATTTGGTTCTCACCATGACAAAATAGACACTTGCCTTTATATATTTTGAATGTATCATTAGAATATCTTAAGAATTCGATTTTTGGTGATTTTTAATTAGCTTGAGATAGCCATAAATATTCACGTTGAATTTAATGATTTATATATCAGAAACGAATAAGGATTTTCAAGATCCGCCTTCATCTCGAGAAAATGGACACTTTCCTCTATAAATCATGAATAATTCATTAAGATATCTTAAGAATTCAATTTTTCGTGATTTTTTAAAGCAAGATTATTAATTTAAAGAAACCATACAAAATTAGGTTAACTTAAATAATCTTTATCTCAAAAACGAATAAAGATTTTCTAATTTGGTTCTTACCAAGATCAAATAGACACTTACCTCTATAAATTTTGAATGTTTCATTAAAATATCTCAAGAATTCGTTTTTTAGTGATTTTTAATTAACTTGAGATCGTCATAAATGTTTACGTTCAATTTAATGATTAATATCTCAAAAACGAATAAATATTTTCAAAAGTCGCGTTCATCACCAGAAAATAGATACTTTCCTCTATAAATCATGAATAGTTCAATAAGATATCTTAAGAATTCGATTTTTTTATGATTTTTAAAACAAGATTATTAATTTCAAAAAACCATAAAAAAATAGGTTAACTTAAACAATCTTTATCTCAAAAACGAATAAAGATTTTCTAATTTGGTTCTCACCATGACAAAATAGACACTTGCCTTTATATATTTTGAATGTATCATTAGAATATCTTAAGAATTCGATTTTTGGTGATTTTTAATTAACTTGAGATAGCCATAAATATTCACTTTGAATTTAATGATTTATATCTCAAAAACCAATAAGGATTTTCAAGATCCGTTTTCATCACGAGAAAATAGACACTTTCTTCTATAAATCATGAATAATTCATTAAAATATCTTAAGAATTCGATTTTTTGTGATTTTTTAAAGCAAGATTATTAATTTCAAAAAACTATACAAAATTAGGTTAACTTAAACAATCTTTATCGCAAAAACCAATAAAGATTTCCTAACTTGGTTTTCACCATGACAAAATAGACACTTGCCTTTATATATTTTGAATGTATCATTAGAATATCTTAAGAATTCGATTTTTGGTGATTTTTAATTAACTTGAGGTAGCCATAAATGTTTACGTTGAATTTAATGATTTATATATCAAAAACGAAGAAGGATTTTCAAGATCCGCCTTCATCACGAGAAAATAGACACTTTCCTCTATAAATCATGAATAATTCATTAAGATATCTTCAGAATTCGATTTTTTGTGATTTTCTAAAACAAGATTATTAATTTCAATAAACCATAAAAAATTAGGTTAACTTAAACAATCTTTATCGCAAAAACCAATAAAGATTTCCTAACTTGGTTTTCACCATGACAAAATAGACACTTGCCTTTATATATTTTGAATGTATCATTAGAATATCTTAAGAATTCGATTTTTGGTGATTTTTAATTAACTTGAGGTAGCCATAAATGTTTACGTTGAATTTAATGATTTGTATATCAGAAACGAATAAGGATTTTCACGATCCGCTTTCATCACGAGAAAATAGACACTTTCCTCTATAAATCATGAATAATTCATTAAGATATCTTAAGAATTCAATTTTTTGTGATTTTTTAAAACAAGATTATTAATTTCAAAAAACCATAAAAAATATATAATTTGGTTCTCACCATGACAAAGTAGACACTTGCCTGTATAAATTTTGAATGTTTCATTAAAATATCTCAAGAATTCGTTTTTTAGTGATTTTTAATTAACTTGAGATCGTCATAAATGTTCACGTTCAATTTAATGATTAATATCTCAAAAACGAATAAATATTTTCAAAATCCGCTTTCATCACCAGAAAATAGACACTTTCCTTTATAGATCGTGAATAGTTCATTAAGATATCTTAAGAATTCGATTTTTCGCGATTTTTTAAAGCAAGATTATTAATTTCAAAAAATCATAAAAAAATTAGGTCAACTTAAATAATCTTTATCTCAAAAAGGAATAAAGTTTTTCTAATTCGGTTCTCAACATGATACCTGTTGGTGAGTTTGGTAAGTTTGGTTAATATCTAGAATTTTTAGAGTATGGGTGTTTGGATGGTTTTGGAATTGCTAAAATCAACCTGAATTCTTTTGAGATACAATTCTGTGAGATACATTTTGTGAGAAGATCTTTAGAATTTTATCTAATACATGTAATTATATTTTTGCAAATTTTTATCTTCCTTCCAGGATTTTTTGTTTCTTCCCGTATTAGAAAGCAATCAAAACGCAGAAGTCCTAAAACGTCCGTGAATTTATCAAGAAACATTTCCTCCCACAGATAGTTCTTGTTTTCGAGTAATACCCAGAAACCTCCAGTAATTAGTAAAATCCTAAAAAAATCATTCAATTCAAATAAAGGGATTCATTACTATTTTTCCCATTCCTTCTGCAAATATGGTAACATATCCAATGCAGATATTATATAAAACTACACATGCAGAAATTCATATAAAAGTAAATCGTCCTACGTTTTAATCGCATTGTTATCGATAGCCAAGGAAACCTATAATGCACAAAGTTTAATTACGTAAATCTTTATGTAAATATAAATTAGAAAATAGAAACTATCACTTTTGACATTAATCACAGTAATCGAGTCGATATTGGTACTTGTTGCATGCGATATAGTTATCGGTTCGATATCGGTCCGATATCTCCTATTGACGGAATATATAAACCCAATTGACGGATTTCGCTCGAGTTATTGATCAATAGCACAATATCGGTTCGTTATCGATATGTGAATACGTACGAGAAATCGGCCATCATTGTTTCAATTTGAAATCGATTCCGAAAATAGTACAATTTTCAAAAAAAAAAGAAAAATATCGATAAAATAAATTAAAATTCGGGGAATAAAGTGAATTTATTTTTGGTATTTGCGCATTTGGAGGCTTTAACAAATATAAATACGATATTTTAATGCACAAAACGGGGCACAACAGAACGGGCGTGTGCTTTTATGGAACGCGAGCAGGCTCGAACACGCAAAATGACACCTCGTATTTCCAGATTTTCCCAACTGTGAAACGCAATATTTTAATTTGGCGTCCAATTTTTTTTTAATAAAGAGCCCTCGTAAATCTACCCGAAATTTTATTACCACGTATATTCGTTTGCGTCGATGCTCCCCATAAAGGGTATAAATTTACAAATGTGTTTCAAAATAACTATCACAAGAAGTCCAAGACGTCCAACACCAAGATATTTCAGTTTTGGAGGAAACATTAACGATTGTTGCAGAAATTTTGATGTCCAAACTGTACATTTTTTTAAATATCATGATTGAATTGCTTTAATACAATTTGCATTTACATAAAGAGGTGGAGTAATCGGATATTGGCAGATGCAGGGTTTCCTAACACCTTTACATCAAGTATTCGGTCCACGTGACACCTGTCTGACATCCGAGAAGTGCCTAAAGGTAAAATTACACGGTTACCAGGAACTTGTAAACACGACGAAACCGAAATTTTCGACTACGATCGAATTTCCTATCTAACAAGACGATACAGTTGCTCCAAACACAAAAGTCTTTATGTTCAGATCTTAATTCGAAAAAACTGTTATAAAATTTTTGAAAACGAATAAAAATAACATATCATGGAGCTTTTTCCTGTTGGAAACAAAGCCAAATTAATTTCTCTGGGACGTCAACACCACGTGACGACCCGGAAAACGTATAAAACATCTGTTTCCCAACGGCAATTTGTTGTGATCGCTTTTCCCATTTTTTATGAAACATTCATCTTTATGAAACATTCGCGCAGTACAACCAAAAAGTATATAATTTTTAACGAATAAAACCGTGTTAAGATATCTCGGTTCAGATAACAAAAGAGGCGATTTAAAAAATTGTATCTTCTGAGTTTATGAAATCAAAGAAATTATTATAGATGTGTTAAAACTAGATTAAATTTGCTTCAAAATGGTTCTTAAATCATCTCGATATCTCAATTATTCGTTGAGATATGATTCTTATAAATTGGACTTTTACAATTTTAAATTGGTAAAAATAAAACTGCAGAGACGAATCAAAAAAATCATAACACCTAAATTTGTTATAACGAAAAATTGATTTTAATCTCATTAAATCTTAATTAAATTTGCTTCAAAATGATTTTTATTTCATGGTGATATCTCAATTCGTCTTTGAGATATGATGATGTAAATTGCATTTTTCAATTTAACCTCAATAACAAGAGGCGATTTAAAAAATTGTATCTTCTGAGTTTATGAAATCAAAGAAATTATTATAGATGTGTTAAAACTAGATTAAATTTGCTTCAAAATGGTTCTTAAATCATCTCGATATCTCAATTATTCGTTGAGATATGATTCTTATAAATTGGACTTTTACAATTTTAAATTGGTAAAAATAAAACTGCAGAGACGAATCAAAAAAATCATAACACCTAAATTTGTTATAACGAAAAATTGATTTTAATCTCATTAAATCTTAATTAAATTTGCTTCAAAATGATTTTTATTTCATGGCGATATCTCAATTCGTCTTTGAGATATGATGATGTAAATTGCATTTTTCAATTTAACCTCAATAACAAGAGGCGATTTAAAAAATTGTATCTTCTGAGTTTATGAAATCAAAGAAATTATTATAGATGTGTTAAAACTAGATTAAATTTGCTTCAAAATGGTTCTTAAATCATCTCGATATCTCAATTATTCGTTGAGATATGATTCTTATAAATTGGACTTTTACAATTTTAAATTGGTCAAAATAAAACTGCAGAGACGAATCAAAAAAATCATAACACCTAAATTTGTTATTACGAAAAATTGATTTTAATCTCATTAAATCTTAATTAAATTTTCTTCAAAATGATTTTTATTTCATGGCGATATCTCAATTCGTCTTTGAGATATGATGATGTAAATTGCATTTTTCAAATTAACCTCAATAACAAGAGGCGATTTAAAAAATTGTATCTTCTGAGTTTATGAAATCAAAGAAATTATTATAGATGTGTTAAAACTAGATTAAATTTGCTTCAAAATGGTTCTTAAATCATCTAGATATCTCAATTATTCGTTGAGATATGATTCTTATAAATTGGACTTTTACAATTTTAAATTGGTAAAAATAAAACTGCAGAGACGAATCAAAAAAATCATAACACCTAAATTTGTTATAACGAAAAATTGATTTTAATCTCATTAAATCTTAATTAAATTTGCTTCAAAATGATTTTTATTTCATGGTGATATCTCAATTCGTCTTTGAGATATGATGATGTAAATTGCATTTTTCAATTTAACCTCAATAACAAGAGGCGATTTAAAAAATTGTATCTTCTGAGTTTATGAAATCAAAGAAATTATTATAGATGTGTTAAAACTAGATTAAATTTGCTTCAAAATGGTTCTTAAATCATCTCGATATCTCAATTATTCGTTGAGATATGATTCTTATAAATTGGACTTTTACAATTTTAAATTGGTAAAAATAAAACTGCAGAGACGAATCAAAAAAATCATAACACCTAAATTTGTTATTACGAAAAATTGATTTTAATCTCATTAAATCTTAATTAAATTTGCTTCAAAATGATTTTTGTTTCATGGCGATATCTCAATTCGTCTTTGAGATATGATGATGCAAATTGCATTTTTCAATTTAACCTCAATAACAAGAGGCGATTTAAAAAATTGTATCTTCTGAGTTTATGAAATCAAAGAAATTATTATAGATGTGTTAAAACTAGATTAAATTTGCTTCAAAATGGTTCTTAAATCATCTCGATATCTCAATTATTCGTTGAGATATGATTCTTATAAATTGGACTTTTACAATTTTAAATTGGTAAAAATAAAACTGCAGAGACGAATCAAAAAAATCATAACACCTAAATTTGTTATAACGAAAAATTGATTTTAATCTCATTAAATCTTAATTAAATTTGCTTCAAAATGATTTTTATTTCATGGCGATATCTCAATTCGTCTTTGAGATATGATGATGTAAATTGCATTTTTCAATTTAACCTCAATAACAAGAGGCGATTTAAAAAATTGTATCTTCTGAGTTTATGAAATCAAAGAAATTATTATAGATGTGTTAAAACTAGATTAAATTTGCTTCAAAATGGTTCTTAAATCATCTCGATATCTCAATTATTCGTTGAGATATGATTCTTATAAATTGGACTTTTACAATTTTAAATTGGTCAAAATAAAACTGCAGAGACGAATCAAAAAAATCATAACACCTAAATTTGTTATTACGAAAAATTGATTTTAATCTCATTAAATCTTAATTAAATTTTCTTCAAAATGATTTTTATTTCATGGCGATATCTCAATTCGTCTTTGAGATATGATGATGTAAATTGCATTTTTCAAATTAACCTCAATAACAAGAGGCGATTTAAAAAATTGTATCTTCTGAGTTTATGAAATCAAAGAAATTATTATAGATGTGTTAAAACTAGATTAAATTTGCTTCAAAATGGTTCTTAAATCATCTAGATATCTCAATTATTCGTTGAGATATGATTCTTATAAATTGGACTTTTACAATTTTAAATTGGTAAAAATAAAACTGCAGAGACGAATCAAAAAAATCATAACACCTAAATTTGTTATAACGAAAAATTGATTTTAATCTCATTAAATCTTAATTAAATTTGCTTCAAAATGATTTTTATTTCATGGTGATATCTCAATTCGTCTTTGAGATATGATGATGTAAATTGCATTTTTCAATTTAACCTCAATAACAAGAGGCGATTTAAAAAATTGTATCTTCTGAGTTTATGAAATCAAAGAAATTATTATAGATGTGTTAAAACTAGATTAAATTTGCTTCAAAATGGTTCTTAAATCATCTCGATATCTCAATTATTCGTTGAGATATGATTCTTATAAATTGGACTTTTACAATTTTAAATTGGTAAAAATAAAACTGCAGAGACGAATCAAAAAAATCATAACACCTAAATTTGTTATTACGAAAAATTGATTTTAATCTCATTAAATCTTAATTAAATTTTCTTCAAAATGATTTTTATTTCATGGCGATATCTCAATTCGTCTTTGAGATATGATGATGTAAATTGCATTTTTCAATTTAACCTCAATAACAAGAGGCGATTTAAAAAATTGTATCTTCTGAGTTTATGAAATCAAAGAAATTATTATAGATGTGTTAAAACTAGATTAAATTTGCTTCAAAATGGTTCTTAAATCATCTCGATATCTCAATTATTCGTTGAGATATGATTCTTATAAATTGGACTTTTACAATTTTAAATTGGTAAAAATAAAACTGCAGAGACGAATCAAAAAAATCATAACACCTAAATTTGTTATAACGAAAAATTGATTTTAATCTCATTAAATCTTAATTAAATTTGCTTCAAAATGATTTTTATTTCATGGTGATATCTCAATTCGTCTTTGAGATATGATGATGTAAATTGCATTTTTCAATTTAACCTCAATAACAAGAGGCGATTTAAAAAATTGTATCTTCTGAGTTTATGAAATCAAAGAAATTATTATAGATGTGTTAAAACTAGATTAAATTTGCTTCAAAATGGTTCTTAAATCATCTCGATATCTCAATTATTCGTTGAGATATGATTCTTATAAATTGGACTTTTACAATTTTAAATTGGTAAAAATAAAACTGCAGAGACGAATCAAAAAAATCATAACACCTAAATTTGTTATAACGAAAAATTGATTTTAATCTCATTAAATCTTAATTAAATTTGCTTCAAAATGATTTTTATTTCATGGCGATATCTCAATTCGTCTTTGAGATATGATGATGTAAATTGCATTTTTCAATTTAACCTCAATAACAAGAGGCGATTTAAAAAATTGTATCTTCTGAGTTTATGAAATCAAAGAAATTATTATAGATGTGTTAAAACTAGATTAAATTTGCTTCAAAATGGTTCTTAAATCATCTCGATATCTCAATTATTCGTTGAGATATGATTCTTATAAATTGGACTTTTACAATTTTAAATTGGTCAAAATAAAACTGCAGAGACGAATCAAAAAAATCATAACACCTAAATTTGTTATTACGAAAAATTGATTTTAATCTCATTAAATCTTAATTAAATTTTCTTCAAAATGATTTTTATTTCATGGCGATATCTCAATTCGTCTTTGAGATATGATGATGTAAATTGCATTTTTCAATTTAACCTCAATAACAAGAGGCGATTTAAAAAATTGTATCTTCTGAGTTTATGAAATCAAAGAAATTATTATAGATGTGTTAAAACTAGATTAAATTTGCTTCAAAATGGTTCTTAAATCATCTCGATATCTCAATTATTCGTTGAGATATGATTCTTATAAATTGGACTTTTACAATTTTAAATTGGTAAAAATAAAACTGCAGAGACGAATCAAAAAAATCATAACACCTAAATTTGTTATAACGAAAAATTGATTTTAATCTCATTAAATCTTAATTAAATTTGCTTCAAAATGATTTTTATTTCATGGTGATATCTCAATTCGTCTTTGAGATATGATGATGTAAATTGCATTTTTCAATTTAACCTCAATAACAAGAGGCGATTTAAAAAATTGTATCTTCTGAGTTTATGAAATCAAAGAAATTATTATAGATGTGTTAAAACTAGATTAAATTTGCTTCAAAATGGTTCTTAAATCATCTCGATATCTCAATTATTCGTTGAGATATGATTCTTATAAATTGGACTTTTACAATTTTAAATTGGTAAAAATAAAACTGCAGAGACGAATCAAAAAAATCATAACACCTAAATTTGTTATAACGAAAAATTGATTTTAATCTCATTAAATCTTAATTAAATTTGCTTCAAAATGATTTTTGTTTCATGGCGATATCTCAATTCGTCTTTGAGATATGATGATGCAAATTGCATTTTTCAATTTAACCTCAATAACAAGAGGCGATTTAAAAAATTGTATCTTCTGAGTTTATGAAATCAAAGAAATTATTATAGATGTGTTAAAACTAGATTAAATTTGCTTCAAAATGGTTCTTAAATCATCTCGATATCTCAATTATTCGTTGAGATATGATTCTTATAAATTGGACTTTTACAATTTTAAATTGGTAAAAATAAAACTGCAGAGACGAATCAAAAAAATCATAACATCTAAATTTGTTATAACGAAAAATTAATTTTAATCTCATTAAATCTTAATTAAATTTGCTTCAAAATGATTTTTATTTCATGGCGATATCTCAATTCGTCTTTGAGATATGATGATGTAAATTGCATTTTTCAATTTAACCTCAATAACAAGAGGCGATTTAAAAAATTGTATCTTCTGAGTTTATGAAATCAAAGAAATTATTATAGATGTGTTAAAACTAGATTAAATTTGCTTCAAAATGGTTCTTAAATCATCTCGATATCTCAATTATTCTTTGAGATATGATTCTTATAAATTGGACTTTTACAATTTTAAATTGGTAAAAATAAAACTGCAGAGACGAATCAAAAAAAATCATAACACCTAAATTTGTTATAACGAAAAATTAATTTTAATCTCATTAAATCTTAATTAAATTTGCTTCAAAATGATTTTTATTTCATGGCGATATCTCAATTCGTCTTTGAGATATGATGATGTAAATTGCATTTTTCAATTTAACCTCAATAAGAAGAGGCGATTTAAAAAATTGTATCTTCTGAGTTTATGAAATCAAAGAAATTATTATAGATGTGTTAAAACTAGATTAAATTTGCTTCAAAATGGTTCTTAAATCATCTCGATATCTCAATTATTCGTTGAGATATGATTCTTATAAATTGGACTTTTACAATTTTAAATTGGTAAAAATAAAACTGCAGAGACGAATCAAAAATATCATAACACCTAAATTTGTTATAACGAAAAATTGATTTTAATCTCATTAAATCTAAATTAAATTTGCTTCAAAATGATTTTTATTTCATGGCGATATCTCAATTCGTTTTTGAGATATGCGGATGTAAATTACATTGTTCAATTTAACCTCATTAACAATAGAGGCGAATAAAAAAATTGTATCTTCTGAATTTATGGAATCGAAGAAATTATTATTGGTGCGCAAAAACTAGATTAAATTTGCTTCAAAATGGTTCTTAAATCATCTCGATATTTCAATTATTCGTTGAGATATGATTTTTAAAAATTGGACTTTTACAATTTTAAATTGGTAAAAATAAAACTGCAGAGACAAATCAAAAAAATCATAACACCTAAATTTGTTATAACGAAAAATTGATTTTAATCTCATTAAATATTAATTAAATTTGTTTCCAAATGATTTTTATTTTATGGCGATATCTCAATTCGTTCTTGAGATATGCGGATGTAAATTACATTATTCAATTTAACCTCATTAACCATAGAAGCGATTAAGAAAAATTGTATCTTCTGCATTTATGGAATCGTAAAAATTATTATTGGTGTGTTTAAACTAGATTAAATTTGCTTCAAAATGGTTCTTAAGTCATCTTGATATCCCAATTATTCGTTGAGATATGATTCTTACAAAATTGATTTTTACAATTTTAAATTGCTAAAAATAAAACTGTAGAGGTGAATCAAAAAAATCATACCATCTAAATTCGTTGAGTTGAAAAATTGATTTTAATCTCATTAAATATTGATTAAATTTGCTTCCAAATGATTTTTATTTCAAGGCGATATCTCAATTCGTTTTTAAGATATGCCGTCGTAAATTACATTATTCAATATAACCTCAATAACAAGAAAGGTGATTTTAAAAAAATTGTATCTTCTGAATTTATGGAATCGAATAAATTATTATTTTTGTGTTAAAACTAGATTAAATTTGCTTCAAAATGATTCTTAAATCATCTCGATATCTCATTTATTTGTTGAGATATGATTCTATTCAAATTTGACTTTTACAACTTTAAATTGGAAAAAAAACGTTTTGTATCTCGAGAGTGTTTTTTGAGCAAAAATTTTTGAAGCAAAATAAGTCAAAAATATTCTCAAAATCATTAAAAAGTCACACAAAAGGTCAAGATTTTAGGTTAACACTCAAAATTGATTTAAAAACTCCAATAAATGCCTCATTAACAGCTTTTTATAAAAGGAGCTTTGCATATCTCACCGTGAACGAGCGAATCCCGAAGATCTTAACCGAAATCATTAATACATTGAAAGACAACAAACAAGAAATTTTAAAAAAATACGGTTTATTCGCTGGGGATGAATTAAAATTAATAATTGGGGAGATAACAAAATTAAAGCGCGAAATTCGAGATAATAAGCCCCTTATTAAGATAGAAGGAACATCGGATGCTGATCTTTATAACCAATTTTTGGAAGAACAAGCCGTAAAAGTCATCGAACCAACCCCTTTTAATTCAAATTGGTTGCATTTAGAATGTTATTTTTATCGGAGATTAAATTGTATCATGATTCAATCCCAATTTTTTTCAAATTTGGACTTATTTTTTTGGTAGAAAGATGAGTCATTCTCTAGTTCGTTACCTTTAATGATCCAATTGGGGGGTAACTTAAACCAAGTCTTAAACAACCCCGATTGTGACAAACAAAAAGAATTCATTAACCTAAATAAATATATAAAAGAAGATATAAGTCACGTGGATAACTTAGAGGCATTAAACTCGAAGATTTTGTCGGATTCTTCCGAAGAAATTTGGGGGATAATCTCAAATGTGGCAGGAAGTGTCTCATCAATCGTCGATATCGTCTTAGATAACACCAGATATGAGTTCTTTTGTGATATGTGTTTAGCCGATTTTATAATAAAAATGAAATTAGCCCAAGCATAATTATATTACATTATTTAATTTAACCTCAACAACAATAGATTCGATTTAAAAGGATTGTATCTTCTGAGTTTATGAAATTAAAGAAATTATTATTGGTGTATTAAAACTAGATTAAATTTGCTTCAAAACGGTTCTTAAATCATCTCGATATCTCAATTATTCGTTGAGATATGATTGTCATAAATTTGACGTTTACAATTTTAAATTGGTAAAAATGAAACTGCAGAGATGAAACAAAAAATCATAACATATAAATTCGTGACAATGAAAAATTGGTTTTAATCTCATTAAATACTAATTAAGTTTGCTTCAGAATGATTTTTATTTCATGGCGATATCTCAATTCGTCTTTGAGATATGATGATGTAAATTATATTATTAAAGTTAACCTCAATAGCTATAGAGGCGATTTAAAAAAATTATATCTTCTGAGTTTATGAAATTAAAGAAATTATTATTGGTGTATTAAAACTAGATTAAATTTGCTTCAAAACGGTTCTTAAATCATCTCGATATCTCAATTATTCGCTGAGATATGATTCTCATAAATTTGACTTTTACAATTTTAAATTGGTAAAAATGAAACTGCAGAGATGAAACAAAAAAATCATAACATATAAATTCGTGACAATGAAAAATTGGTTTTAATCTCATTAAATACTAATTAAATTTGCTTCACAATGATTTTTATTTTATGGCGATATCTCAATTCGTCTTTGGGATATGATGATGTAAATTATATTATTAAAGTTAACCTCAATAGCAATAGAGGCGATTTAAAAAAAATATATCTTCTGAGTTTATGAAATTAAAGAAATTATTATTGGTGTATTAAAACTAGATTAAATTTGCTTCAATATGGTTCTTAAATCACCTCGATATCTCAATTATTCGTATAGATATGATTCTTATAAATTTGACTTTTACAATTTTAAATTGGTAAAAACGAAACTGCAGAGATTAAACAAAAAAATCATAACATATAAATTCGTGACAATGAAAAATTGGTTTTAATCTCATTAAATACTAATTAAATTTGCTTCACAATGATTTTTATTTTATGGCGATATCTCAATTCGTCTTTGGGATATGATGATGTAAATTATATTATTCAAGTTAACCTCAATAGCAATAGAGGCGATTTAAAAAAATTATATCTTCTGAGTTTATGAAATTAAAGAAATTATTATTGGTGTATTAAAACTAGATTAAATTTGCTTCAAAATGGTTTTTAAGTCATCTCGATATCTCAATTATTCGTTGAGATATGATTCTTATAAATTTGACATTTACAATTTTAAATTTTTTAAAATAAATCTGAAGGGATTACTCAAAAAAATCATAACATTTAAATTCGTGTTAATGAAAAATTGATTTTAATCTCATTAAATATTAATTAAATTTGCTTCAAAATCATTTTTAATTATATCTCAATTCGTTCTTGAGATAATCTCAACCTCGATTATGTATTAAAAAAATTTTGCATCATTTTTAAAAAATCACCAAAGATCGGATTTTGAAGATATCTTTATAAAACATTCTCGCATTATAACCAAAAACTGCGTACTTTCTATCAAATAAATTGGTATTAAGATATCTCATTTCTTTGATTGTGTATTCGATGTCCCATTTCGAAATGACGTACACTAATAGGTTCTTATTAGGCAAGCACAACGACGGATGTTAACGTCGAGGAATATGATGGATATGACGACGATATAAATCAGCTCGGGACAGTTACACCGGTATGAATTGTCTTCCGACATCGGAGACACCAGACATTCCTCATGTGTCATGATGTACAAGATTACGATCAAGCATAATGTTTAATATAAATAGAGGATAAAATCGAATTGAGAATTTTTTGTAAGCAAGTGTAAACTTATAATCTTGTTGAGTTGGGTTCGTATTAACCGAGGATGACCGCGGGATTCCCGAGGGATCGGTGAGGATCTTGGTGCACCCTTGGGAATCTGGGTCGTTTCCGAAAATCGTTCCTTTTATATCGACGATATTAAACGTTGGGGGGATCGATTGCATTCGCTATGTTGAAGTGCCATCTCGCCTCGAGCATCCATCCTGGAGATTGGAAAACACTCCCCAAGAAAACCAGGATGTAGTGTAAACTAAATAACAATCTCTTTTTGAACGACCAAATCTAGTAACAAAAAAATTTTAAACAAAAATCCTATATCTCTATTTAACACCTAAGAACGAATTAAGGATTATAGGTTATATGGAAACAGAAGCAGAAACAAAAACAGAAAGGGAAATAGTTGGTTTAGTTGATGTGGAAGTCTCTCGAAGGACATAATTTTCTAATTTAAACTTTGAGGACTGGCCGCTTTAAAACCAGAAACATCATAGCTTGGCGTTGAATTTTGCAAGGCAATTCTCGTTACATTACGAGGGCTGGAACTGCACAAAGTCCGCAGTTTCTGAACGACAAAATGTCCAAACCGCCACCGCCGCCGCCCCAAACTGAGTCCAAACGTAATTTCCCTGGTGTATCGTACTAGATGGGCAACAGTGCGTCTGTGTATTTCGTGTGTACTATACAAATCGATATGGGGAGCAAAATCGACTTAAATGCTTCATATGCCAAAACTTTTCGATCAATAGAGATATTTTGGTGGTTGATATCTTAAAATAAACCTTGACTAAGAAGAATTTCAGTCCAAACTAGCAAGTTTTGTTACAACATTTAGAATTTTTGGAATTTGGGTGTTTCTACGAAGATGAAATTGACAAAATCGACTTAATTCCTTTATATGCGATATCTTTTGAGAAAATAAAGATATTTTGGTGATTCATATCTCAAAAGAATCCTTAATTCATATCAATTTAAAGCCGGTATGGTGCACGTTAATCAAATAAGTAGAATCTCTTAAACTTGCTTCTTAGAATAGGGTTAATTTATTATATGTCCTCTTTGATATATTTTGAGGGAATAAAGATATTTTCATGAGTGATATCGCAAATAAACCTTAATTAAGGAGAATCTTAGTCCAAATTAGTAAATTTTATTACAACGTTTCTAATTTTTGGAATTTGGATGTTTCGATGAAGTTGAAATTGACAAAATCGACTTATACCCTTTATATGCGGTATCTTTTGAGAAAATAAAGATATTTTGGTCATTGATATCTCAAAAGAATCTTTAGTTCATATCAATTTAAAGCTGATATGGTGCACGTTAATTAAATAAGTAGAATCTCTTAAATTTGATTCTTAGAATAGGGTCAATTTGTTATAATGTCCTTTTTGATCCTTTTTAAGGGAATAAAGATATTTTTATGAGTGATATCTCAAAGTAAACCTTAATTAAGGAGAATTTTATTCCAAATTAGTAAATTTTATTACGACGTTTATAATTTTTGGAATTTGGGTGTTTCGATGAAGTTGAAATTGACAAAATTGACTTATTTCCTTTATATGCGATATCTTTTGAGAAAATAAAGATATTGTGGTGATTGATATCTCAAAAGAATCCTTAATTCATATCAATTTAAAGCCGATATGGTACCCGTTAATCAAATAAGCAGAATCTCTTAAACTTGCTTCTTAGAATAGGGTTAATTTGTTATATGTCCTCTTTGATATATTTTGAGGAAAAAAAAGATATTTTCATGAGTGATATCTCAAAATGAACCATAATTAAGGAGAATTTCACTCCAAAGTAGTAAATTCTATTACAACGTTTATAATTTTTGGAATTTGGGTGTTTCGATGAAGTTGAAATTGACAAAATCGACGTAGTTCCTTTATATGCGATATCTTTTGAGAAAATAAAGATATTTTGGTGACTGATATCTCAGAAGAACCCCCAATTCGTATCAATTTAAAGCCGATATGGTGCACTTTAATCAAATAAGTAGAATCTCTTAAACTTGCTTCTTAGAATAGGGTTAATTTGTTATATGTCCTCTTTGATATATTTTGAGGGAATAAAGATATTTTCATGAGTTATATCTCAAAATAAACCTTAATTAAGGAGAATCTTACTCCAAATTAGTAAATTTTATTATAACGTTTATAATTATTGGAATTTGGGTGTCTCGATGAAGTTGAAATTGACAAAATCTACTTAAATCTTTCATATACCAAAACTTTTCTGTAAATAAAGATACTTTAGTGATTGATATCTTAACATAAACCCTAATTAAGAAGAATTTCACTCAAAACTTGCAGATTTCATTGCAACGTTTAGAATTTTTGGAATTTGGGTGTTTCGATGATGTTGAAATTGACAAAATTGACTTAGTTCCTTTATATGCGATATCTTTTGAGAAAATAAAAATATTTTGGTGATTGATATCTCAAAAGAACCCGCAATTCGTATTAATTTAAAGCCGATATGGTGCACATTAATCAAATAAGTAGAATTTCTTACGCTTGCTTCTTAGGATAGGGTTAATTTGTTATATGTCCTCTTTGATATATTTTGAGGGAATAAAGATATTTTCATGAGTTATATCTCAAAATAAACCTTAATTAAGGAGAATTTTACTCCAAATTAGTAAATTTTATTATAACGTTTATAATTTTAGGAATTTGGGTGTCTCGATGAAGTTGAAATTGACAAAATCGACTTAAATCCTTCATATACCAAAACTTTTCTGTAAATAAAGATATTTTAGCGATTGATATCTTAAAATAAACCTTAATTAAGAAGAATTTCACTCAAAATTTGCAGATTTCATTGCAACGTTTAGAATTTTTGGAATTTAGGTGTTTCGATGAAGTTGAAATTGATAAAATCGACTTAGTTCCCTTATATGCGATATCTTTTGAGAAAATAAAAATATTTTGGTGATTGATATCTCAAAAGAATCCTTAACTCATATCAATTTAAAGCCGATATGGTGCAGGTTAATCAAATAAGTAGAATCTCTGAAACATGCTTCTTAGGATAGGGTCAATTTGTTATAATGTCCTCTTTGATATATTTTGAGGGAATAAAGATACTTTCATGAGTGATATCTCAAAATAAACCTTAATTAAGGAGAATTTTACTCCAAATTAGTAAATTTTAGTACAACGTTTAGAATTTTTGGAAGTTGGGTGTTTCGATGAAGTTGAAATTGACAAAACCGACTTATTTCCTTTATATCCGATATCTTTTAAGAAAATAAAGATATTTTGGTGATTGATATCTCAACAGAATCCTTAATTTATATCAATTTAAAGCCGATATGGTGCCCGTTAATCAAATAAGCAGAATCTCTTAAACTTGCTTCTTAGAATAGGGTTAATTTGTTATATGTCCTCTTTGATATATTTTGAGGAAAAAAAAGATATTTTCATGAGTGATATCTCAAAATGAACCATAATTAAGGAGAATTTCACTCCAAAGTAGTAAATTCTATTACAACGTTCATAATTTTTGGAATTTGGTTGTTTCGATGAAGTTGAAATTGACAAAATCGACTTAGTTCCTTTATATGCGATATCTTTTGAGAAAATAAAAATATTTTGGTGATTGATATCTCAAAAGAATCCTTAACTCATATCAATTTAAAGCCGATATGGTACACGTTAATCAAATAAGTAGAATCTCTTAAGCTTGCTTCTTAGGATAGGGTTAATTTGTTATATGTCCTCTTTGATATATTTTGAGGAAATAAAGATATTTTCATGAGTGATATCTCAAAATAAACCATAATTAAGGAGAATTTTACTCCAAATTAGTAAATTTTATTACAACGTTTATAATATTCGGAATTTGGGTGTTTCAATGAAGTTGAAATTGACAAAATCAACTTATTTTCTTTATATCCGATATCTTTTGGGAAAATAAAGATATCTTGGTGATTGATATCTCAAAAGAATCCTTAATTCATATCAATTTAAAGCCGGTATGGTGCACTTTAATCAAATAAGTAGAATCTCTTAAACTTGCTTCTTAGAATTAAGAAATTAACCCTGTGGTTAATTTATTATATGTCCTCTTTGATATATTTTGAGGGAATAAAGATATTTTCATGAGTGATATCTCAAAATAAACCTTAATTAAGGAGAATTTTACTCCAAGTTAGTAAATTTTATTTTAACGTTTATAATTTTTGGAATTTGGGTGTTTCGATAAAGTTGAAATTGACAGAATCGACTTATTTCTTTATATGCGGTATCTTTTGAGAAAACAAAGATATTTTGGTGATTGATATCTCAAAAGAATTCTTAGTTCATATCAATTTAAAGCCCATACGGTTAATGTTAATCAAATAAGTAGAATCTCTTAAACTTGCTTCTTAGGATAAGGTTAATTTGTTATATGTCCTCTTTGATATATTTTGAGGGAATAAAGATATGTTCATGAGTGATATCTCAAAGTAAACCTTAATTAAGGAGAATTTCACTCCAAATTAGTAAATTTTATAACAACGTTTATAAATTTTGGAAATTGGATGTTTCGATGAAGTTGAAATTGACAAAATCGACTTAATTCCTTTATATGCGATATCTTTTGAGAATATAAAGATACTTTGGTGATTGATACCTCAAAAGAACCCCCAATTCGTATCAATTTAAAGCCAACATTGCGCATATTAATCAAATAATTAGAATCTCTGAAACATGCTTCTTAGAGTAGGGTCAATTTGTTACAATGTCCTGTTTGATACTGTTTGAGGGAATGAAGATATTTTCATGAGTGATATCTTAAAATAAACCTTACTTAAGGAGAATTTTACTCCAAATTAGTAAATTTTATTACAACGTTTAGAATTTTTGGAAGTTGGGTGTTTCGATGAAGTTGAAATTAATAAAATCGACTTATTTCCTTTATATCCGATATCTTTGAGAAAATAAAGATATCTTGGTGATTGATATCTCAAAAGAATCCTCAATTCATATCAATTTAAAGCCGATATTGCGCACATTAATCAAATAATTTGAATCTCTGAAATCTGCTTCTTAGTACGGGATCAATTTGTTATAATGTTCTCTTTGATACCATTTGAGCGAATAAAGATATTTCCATGAGTGATATCTTAAAATAAACCGTGATTAAGAAGAATTTCACTCCAAATTAGCAAATTTCATTACAATGTTTAGAATTTTTGGAATTTGGGTGTTTCGATGAAGTTGAAATTGACAAAATTAACTTATTTCCTTTATATGCTAAAACTTTTCCATAAATATAGATATTGTAGTGATTGATATCTTAAGATAAACCTTGTTTAAGAAGAATTTCACTCCAAATTAGCAAATTTCATTACAATGTTTAGAATTTTTGGAATTTGTGTGTTTCGATGAAGTTGAAATTGACAAAATCGACTTAAATCCTTCATATGCTAAAACTTTTCCATAAATATAGATATTGTAGTGATTGATATCTTAAGATAAACCTTGTTTAAGAAGAATTTCACTCCAAATTAGCAAATTTCATTACAATGTTTAGAATTTTTGAAATTTGAGTGTTTCGATGAAGTTGAAATTGACAAAATCGACTTAAATCCTTCATATGCTAAAACTTTTCCATAAATATAGATATTGTAGTGATTGATATCTTAAGATAAACCTTGTTTAAGAAGAATTTCAACCCAAATTAGCAAATTTCATTACAATGTTTAGAATTTTTGAAATTTGAGTGTTTCGATGAAGTTGAAATTGACAAAATCGATTTAAATCCTTGATATACTAAAATTTTTCGATAAATAAAGATATTTTAGTGATTGATATCTTAAAATAAACCTTGATAAAGAAGAATTTCACTCCAAATTAGCAAATCTCATTACAATGTTTAGAATTTTTGGAATTTGGGTGTTTCGATGAAGTTGAAATTGACAAAATCGACTTAAATCCTTCATATGCTAAAACTTTTCGATAAATAAAGATATTTTAGTGATTGATATCCTAAAATAAACCTTGATTAAGAAGAGTTTCACTCCAAATTAGCAAATTTTATTACAATGTTTAGAATTTTTGAAATTTGGGTGTTTCGATGAAGTTGAAATTGACAAAATCGACTTAAATCCTTCATATGCTAAAACTTTTCGATAAATAAAGATATTTTAGTGATTGATATCTTGAAATAAACCTTGATTAAGACGAATTTCACTCCAAATTAGCAAATCTCATTACAATGTTTAGAATTTTTGGAATTTGAGTGTTTCGATGAAGTTGAAATTGACAAAATCGACTTATTTCCTTTATATGCGATATCTTTTGAGGAAATAAAGGTATTTTGGTGATTGATATCACAAAGGAACTTCCAATTCATATCAATTTAAAGCCGATATTGCGCACATTAATCAAATAATTTGAATCTCTGAAATCTGCTTCTTAGTACGGGATCAATTTGTTATAATGTTCTCTTTGATACCATTTGAGCGAATAAAGATATTTCCATGAGTGATATCTTAAAATAAACCTTGATTAAGAAGAATTTCACTCCAAATTAGCAAATTTCATTAAAATGTTTAGAATTTTTGGAATTTGGGTGTTTCGATGAAGTTGAAATTGACAAAATCAACTTATTTCCTTTATATGCGATATCTTTTGAGAAAATAAAGATATTTTGGTGATTGATATCTCAAAAGAATCCTTAATTCATATCAATTTAAAGCCGATATGGTGCACGCTAATTAAATAAGTAGAATCTCTTCAACTTGCTTCTTAGAATAGGGTTAATTTGTTATATGTCCTCTTTGATCCTTTTTGAGGGAATAAAGATATTTTCATGACTGATATCTCAAAATAAACCTTAATTAAGGAAAATTTTACTCTAAATTAGTAAATTTTATTACAACGTTTAGAATTTTTGGAATTTCGGTGTTTCGACGAAGTTAAAATTGACAAAATCGACTTAAATCCTTCATATGCTAAAACTTTTTGATAAATAAAGATATTTTCGTGAGTAATATCTCAAAAGAATCCCCAATTCATATCAATTCAAACTCAGTATTGCTCGCTTTAATCAAGATTTTAGTATCTCTCATAGCTCCTTCTTAGTACAGGATCGTTTTGTTACAATCAAAATCTGCCTTATCTTTGATTTCATTTGAGCGAATGAAGATATTTTCATGACTTATATCTTAAAAGAAAGCTTAATTAAGCAGAAATTGTAGCAGAAACTTTTGGCTCAATCGAGATATCTGCATGATTTATATCTTGAAATGAAGATAAAATGAAGCTGTGTTATTGAGATTGAGATCGAGATATGATTCGTTTTTATTGATCGAATCTTTTTTTTCGATATCTTTTGATGGAATTAACATACTTTAAGAGTCAATATCTTGTTTAAGCTATAATATCTTGTTTTAAGTCTAAATTTTTTGGAATATGGGTGTTTGAATGAACTTGAAATTGAGAAATTTTTTATTTGTAACTTATGGACCTTGCTGTACGTCGATATCGAATTTAAATTGTCAACGAACGATGGGGTATAATAAATATACGAGCCAGTTGTTAATATATAAGCGGGTGCCGTTTCGATTTCGAAATCGTATAAATAAATCCGGGGGCCGAGTGGCACTTCAATTGACGCGTGACAAGGTTTCGATAGTTTTAAATAAAATCACATCACTCTTTCGCTTGTTGTTGTTGAGTTGTTTGAAAAAAAAATATGCAGATGTGTTACTGACAGTTCAATTATTGCAAATGCTTCAAATATTCTTGAATATAAACGAATCAATTAAATTTTAACGTTTTGCAACATTTTAAATGGTAATGTATTTACAACGTGACCACCACAATTTCAAGTGGAGCCGTTATAAATCCGAGGGGTTTCGAATTTTGCACGATTCGTCCAATATTTGGTTTAGTTTAGTAGTTTATTGTGTATATCGAAACCGATTTGCTACAAATGTTGCGATTTTTAGGGAATCTTGAATCAAATTTTCAATTAAATTAAATCTGGAACGTTTAAGTTTAAAGTAGGATATCCAAGAAGTAGTCGTACATATATTCACGAAACGCCCAGCTCGGATTAGTCCCTTTTAAACTGCCAATTTAATTCCCCGTCATTTGAATGGATGGGATGGGATGGGATGGTTCGACTTTCCAAGCAGGATTTCTCTCACTACTCGAAATCAACTTCATCCCATCTCTTCCTGCATTTCCCAGCTATGCTTGCACCGACGAAGATGGTCTCGCGTTTTATTAAAACTGCCATGAATATTAATTTTCCACGTTCACAGATTTATGTAGAATATGAAAAATTGAGAGAAAATCATGATGTTAAACGTTAATGATGTGAATATTGATTATTTTTTTATAACCAACAAGATTTTCCACCTAAATTCGTTTCGTTTTTTTCGCTAGAATTCACAACCATCCTGTATTATTGTATTATTATATACAGGATGATTATTTTTAACAAAATCTTAACTGAATCAAAATGATTCTCGCATAGACGTTTTTTTCTTTGGAGACGTAGAATAAATCGTAATGCATTTGAAAATGGCGTGTTTGCTGGAAAATGTAGTCGAAGTGAAAAAGTCGCTTGCGGAAAATGAAAAGGTCCGTCTGAATTAATATGCAAATGTGGCAACCGGCGAATGGATCCGGTCAAAGGATAGGGCAAGGATCGCTTATATTGCGCCTTAATTATACCGGACATTACAACTCCACACTGAAGAGATAATTAACGACGAACTTGGTGCATAAAAAAAAAATTCATTAAAAATTTACTGCAATTTTCTTTTAATATGATATGATTTTCTTTTTGAACCAAATAAACAAAATAATAATAAAATTCGAAGGATCGTGGAGGTCTTATTTTTGAAAATGAAGAAATGAGTTATACACCAAATTGAAGGTTGAACCTTCTTCTTTAAAATGATGTATAACTCGTCATTTCGATTTTATACATCTCTTAGAAAAATTAATTTGTATTTAACCCTAAATAAGTATCAAAACGTATTGGTGATTTTTTATGTTAATTTCAAAGGAGGATATCTCAAGAACTAATTGAGATATCAAAAAACGATTTTTACCATTATAATTATTGGAGAATTCTAAATAAATGATGTTGGTATCGTTATTTCGATTTTATACACCTCTTAGAAAAATTAATTTGAATTTAACCCTAAAAAAAGTGTCAAAACGTATTCGTGATTTTTAAGTTAAACTTAAAGGAGGATATCTCAAGAACTAATTGAGATATCGAAAAGCGGTTTTCATCGATATAATTACTGGATAATTCTAAATAAATGATGTTGGTATCCTTATTTTGATTTTATACACCTCTTACAAAAATTAATTTGAACTTAACCCTAAAAAAGTGTCAAAACGTATTGGTGATTTTTAGGTAAATCTTAAAGGAGAATATCTCAAGAACTAATTGAGATATCGAAAAACGGTTTTCATCGTTATAATTATTGGAGAATTCTAAATAAATGATGTTGGTATCGTTATTTCGATTTTACTCACCTCTTAGAAAAATTAATATGATTTTAAATCAAAAAAAAGTATCAAATCGTATTGATGTTTTTTAGGTAAATCTTAAAGCAGGATATCTCAAGAACTAATTGAGAAATCGAAAAACGGTTTTCATCTTTATAATTATTGGAGAATTCTAAATAAATGATGTTGGTATCGTTATTTCGATTTTACTCACCTCTTAGAAAAATAAATTTGATTTTAACCCAAAAAAGGTATCAAAATGTATTGGTGATTATTAGATTAAACTTAAAGGAGGATATCTCAAGAACTAATTGAGATATCGAAAAACGGTTTTCATCGTTATAATTATTGGAGAATTCTAAATAAATGAAGATGGTATCGTTATTTCGATTTTACTCACCTCTTAGAAAAATTAATTTGATTTTAACCCAAAAAAAAAGTATCAAAATGTATTGGTGATTTTTAGGTTGAACTTAAAGGAGGATATCTCAAGAACTAATTGAGATATCGAAAAACGGTTTTCATCTTTATAATTATTGGAGAATTCTAAATAAATGGTGTTGGTATCGTTATTTCGATTTTACTCACCTCTTAGAAAAATAAATTTGATTTTAACCCAAAAAAGGTATCAAAATGTATTGGTGATTATTAGATTAAACTTAAAGGAGGATATCTCAAGAACTAATTGAGATATCGAAAAACGGTTTTCATCGTTATAATTATTAGAGAATTCTAAATAAATGATGTTGGTATCGTTATTTCGATTTTATACACCTCTTACAAAAATTAATTTGAACTTAACCCTAAAAAAGTGTCAAAACGTATTGGTGATTTTTAGGTAAATCTTAAAGGAGGATATCTCAAGAACTAATTGAGATATCGAAAAACGGTTTTCATCGTTATAATTATTAGAGAATTCTAAATAAATGATGTTGGTATCGTTATTTCGATTTTACTCACCTCTTAGAAAAATTAATCTGATTTTAACCCAAAAAAAAGTATCAAAATATATTGATGATTTTTAGGTTAACCTTAAAGGAGGATATCTCAAGAACTAATTGAGATATCGAAAAACGGTTTTCATCCTTATAATTATTAGAGAATTCTAAATAAATGATGTTGGTATCGTTATTTCGATTTTATACACCTCTTACAAAAATTAATTTGAACTTAACCCTAAAAAAGTGTCAAAACGTATTGGTGATTTTTAGGTAAATCTTAAAGGAGGATTTCTCAAGAACTAATTGAGATATCGAAAAACGGTTTTCATCGTCATAATTATTGGAGAATTCTAAATAAATGATGATGGTATCGTTATTTCGATTTTACTCACCTCTTAGAAAAATTAATCTGATTTTAACCTAAAAAAAAAGTATCAAAATATATTGATGATTTTTAGGTTAATCTTAAAGGAGGATATCTCAAGAACTAATTGAGATATCGAAAAACGGTTTTCATCGTTATAATTATTGGAGAATTCTAAATAAATGAAGATGGTATCGTTATTTCGATTTTACTCACCTCTTAGAAAAATTAATTTGATTTTAACCCAAAAAAAGTATCAAAATGTATTGGTGATTTTTAGGTTGAACTTAAAGGAGGATATCTCAAGAACTAATTGAGATATCGAAAAACGGTTTTCATCGTAATAATTATTGGAGAATTCTAAATAAATTATGTTGGTATCGTTATTTCGATTTTACTCACCTCTTAGAAAAATTAATTTGAATTTAACCCTAAAAAAAGTGTCAAAACGTATTATTGATTTTTTAGGTTAACCTTAAAGGGGTATATCTCAAAAATTAATTGAGGTATCAAAAAGCTGTTTTTACCATTATAATTATTGGAGAATTCTAAATAAATGGTCTTTGTATTATTATTTCGAGTTTATACACCTCTTAGAAAAATTAATTTGGTTTCAACCCTAAAAAGTGTTAAAATGTATTTTTGATTTTTTAGGTTAATCTTAAAGAGGGATATCTCAAGAACTAATAGAGATATCAGAAAACGGTTTTTACCATTATAATTATTGGAGAATTGTAAATAAATGATGTTAGTATCATTATTTCGATTTTATCCACCACTTAGAAAAAGTAAATTGAATTTAACCCTAAAAATAGCATCAAAACGTAGCGGTGATTTTTAATGTTAATTTTAAAGGAAGGTATCTCAACGATTCAAGAACGAATTGAGATATCACCATGTAATAACGATCATATTCAAGCAAATTTAATTTAAAAATAAATTCTTATTTCCCATAATCATAGTTGCTTCGATTTTTTAAATCCATCTCTGCGTTTTGAATCGTTATTTGTTTAAAAGTAGAAATTTAAGATATCATATCTCAAAAACGAATTGAGATATATCGATAAAATAATAAGCATTTTAAAGTAAATTTAATCAAGTTTAAGAATGCCTTAATTCGTTTCTTATTTTTCATAAACACCATCCTTAGATCCTTTTCAGCACAACACTGCAAAATTTAAAAAATCATATCTCAAGAACGAATTGAGATATCACCATGTAATAACGATCATATTGAAGCAAATTTAATTTAAAAATAAATTCTTATTTCCCATAATCATCGTTGCTTCGATTTTTTAAATCCAACTCTGCGTTTTGAATCGTTATTTGTTTAAAAATAGAAATTTAAGATGTCATATCTCAGAATTAAGATAGGTAATCAAGATATCGAAAAACGGTTTTTATCATTTCACTTATTGGAGAATTGTAAATAAATGATGTTGGTATAATTATTTCGATTTTATGCACCGCTTAGAAAAAGTGAATTGAATTTAACCCTAAAAATAGTATTAAAACGTAGTGGTGATTTTTTATGTTAATTTTAAAGGAGGATATCTCAAGAACTAATCGAAATATCGAAAAACGGTTTTTATCATTATAATTATTGGACAATTTTAAATGAATGATGTTAGTATCATTATTTCGATTTTATGCACCTCTTAGAAAAAGTAAATAGAATTGAAACCTAAAAATAGTATCAAAACGTGTTGGTGATCTTTTATGTTAATTTTGTATGAACATATCTCAAGAACTAAGTGAGATATCAAAAAACGGTTTTTACCATTATAATTATTGGAGGATACTAAATAAATTATGTTGGTATCGTTATTTCGATTTTATACACCTCTTAGAAAAATTAATTTGAATTTAACCCTAAAAGAAATGTCAAAATGTATTTTTGATTTTTTAGGTTAGTCTTAAAAGAGGATATCTCAAGAACTAATCGAGATATCAAAAAACGGTATTTACCATTATAATTATTGAAGTATTCTAAATAAATGGCGTTGGTATCGTTATTTCGATTTCAAATGAATTCCATCTAAGAAATGTTAAATGATGATGTGTTTTTCTAGAATTACGAAAAATGTGATAAAATTTGGAAGATCGGTGACGTTTCATTTTTCAAAATGAAGAAATGAGTTATATATCAAAATGAAAGTTGAACCTTTTTCTTCCAAATGATGCATAACTCATTATTTCTATTTCAAACCTATTCCACTTGAGAAATGTTAAGGGATGATGTGTTATTCACATTTTAATACAATCCAGAAAATTTGAAGAATCATTGAGATTTAGTTTTTGAAACAAAAGCTTATTAATGATCCCAAGAATAAATATTATTAATAAAATTTGCATGTTGTCCATTATTACCAACTTAAGATTCAAAAATTGTTACAAATCCAAAATTATTTAGACACACATAGGATCATATCTCAAAAGTTAAAAGTGATAGAAAGAACTTGTTAAGATAAAAAACTTTCTAAATCATCCAAAGAATGCATCTCATTAATAATATTCGTACATTATTAATTATTACTAACGTAAGATTCATTAATCTTTAAAAATCGAAATGTGACATTTTCAATGTAATAAAAGGTTGTATCTCGAAAATTAAAAATGATAGAAAAATTTGTTTTAGACAAAAATAATTCCTAAAATGCATATCGTTAATAATATTACTATATTATTCATTTTTACCAACCCAAAATTCGATAATTAATTTAATTAAATTAAATGTTGATATTTTTTGTATTTAATCGATTTATCCAACAAAACTGAATAAAGCAAAGAAAGAAAAGTGTGAAATCGCGTGATTTCCGTAAAAACAAAACGACCTTCATCCCCTTTTCCCCTTATTTTGCTCCGGGGCGAGGCGCCCGATGGAAGATGTAAATTTCCCAATGAATATTAATTTCGACGCGTTCCACGTCTTTCCGTATTCTTGAGGCATCCAACCCGGACGTGGAATTCCGATAAATGACGACATAGGACGTATTTCATATGTGGATCCTCTACATACCTCCCTATTCCCTTTATATTATTTATAGCATCTGCAGAAAACTCGAAGATATTCAAAGAATTTTCAGATCGTGTTTAATTTTCGATTTAAAATTATTTAGATTAAAATAAAATCATTTAAACGTAAGAAGAAGAAGGGTTGGGGTGGTTTGGTTCTTGGGAAATTGATTTTCTAAGAATGGGATGGAATCACCCCCCTTCAGCCCTCGTAATGGAAATACGATAAGATAATTGATATCAGCCTAATGGAAATTGTTTTACTTTTCCTATTTTCTCCTAAAAATAAAACGTTCTGTCTCTTGGGCATGGTAAAATAAGATGATTTATTTAATCGAAGGGTAAATAATCGTTTTCCTTATCTTTCCCAAGATACAAAAGAAATAACTTCCCTTAACCCCCCCAACGAGTAATTATTTCGACGTTTTCGTAATGATTTCGAAATAAATCATATTGATGAATGGTTTCGGGATTTCGGGGGTTGTTATAAAACCGTAAAGGAGCCAAACCATAAAATTTTTAAGGGGAATTTCTTTTCAACCCACATTCGTATGCAGTCTGAGTACGACTTCCTGGATAAAAAAAAACTATTCGCATAGAAATTCATGCATGCAGACGACTTCCTCATACTCGGTGCCGAAAACAAGAGAAATCCCCGCAAGGAGAGAAAGAGAGAGAGCTTTTATACCGTTTCTGGCAAAGTAGAGCTTTCGAAACCACCCCTTCAAAGTGCACGTGGACGCTAATAGCGATGTTTAATTCATCATGTAACTCGGCAAGGTGAGAATGTCACGGTGATATCTCTTGAATTTATGGAAATGAAGAAATTGTTATAGGTGTCTTAAAACTAGATTAAATTTGCTTCAAAATGATTTTTATTTCATGGCGACATCTCAATTCATCTTTGAGATATGATGATGTAGATTATATTATTCAATTTAACCTCAATATCAATAGAGGTGATTTAAAAAAATTGTATCTTCTGAATTTATGAAATCGAAGAAATTATTCTTTTTGTGTTAAAACTAGATTAAATTTACTTCAAAATGTTTCGTAAATCCTCTCGATATCTCAATTCGTCTTTGAGATATGATGATGTAAATTACATTATTCAATTTAACCTCAATTACAAGAGAGGTGATTTAAAAATATTGTATCTTCTGAATTTATAGAATCGAAGAAATTTTTCTTTTTGTGTTGAAACTGCTTTAAATTTGCTTCAAAATGGTTCTTAAATCATCTCGATATCTCAATTAGTCGTTGAGATATGACTCTTATAAATTTGACTTTTATAATTTTAAGTTGGTAAAAATAAAACTGCAGAGATGAATCAAAGAAATCATAACGTCTAAATTCATTATAACGAAAAATTGATTTTAATTTCATTAAATATTAATTAAATTTGCTTCAAAATGATTTTTATTTCATGGCGATATCTCAATTCGTTCTTAAGATATGCCGTTGTATTATTCAAAATTAAATTATTTAATTTAACCTCAATGACAAAAGAGCCGATTTAAAGAAATGGTATCTTCTGAATTTATGTAATCGAAGAAATTATTCTTTCTGTGCTAAAACTAGATTCAATTTGTTTCAAAATGATTCTTAAATCATCTCGATATCTCAATTATTCGTTGAGATATGATTCTTATAAATTTAATTTTTACGATTTTAAATTTGTAAAAATAAAACTGCAGAGATAAATTAAAAAAATCATAACATCTAAATTCGTTGTGATGAAAAATTGGTTTTAATCTCATTAAATATTAAATAAATTTGCTTCAAAATGATGTTTATTTCATGGCGATATCTCAATTCGTCTTTGAGATATGATGATGTAAATTACATTATTCAATTTAACCTCAATAACAAGAGATGTGATTTAAAAAAATTGTATCTTCTGAATTTATGGAATCGAAGAAATTATTATTTTTGTGTTAAAACTGAATTAAATTTGCTTCAAAATGGTTTTTAAATCATCTCGATATCTCAATTATTCGTTGAGATATGACTCTTATAAATTTGACTTTTATAATTTTAAATTGGTAAAAATAAAACTGCATAGATGAATAAAAAAAATCATAACGTCTAAATTCGTTATAACGAAAAATTGATTCTAATCTCATTAAATATTAATTAAATTTGCTTCAAAATGATTTTTATTTCATGGCGATATCTCAATTCGTTCTTAAGATATGCCGTTGTAAATTACATTCAATTTAACCTCAATAACAAGGGAAGGTGATTTAAAAAAAATTGTATCTTCTGAATTTATGGAATCGAAGAAATTATTCTTTTTATGTTAAAACTAGATTAAATTTGTTTCAAAATGGTCCTTAAATCATCTCGATATCTCAATTACTCGTTGAGATATGACTCTTGTAAATTTAACTTTTATCATTTTAAATTTGTGAAAATAAAACTGCAAAGATGAATCAAAAAAATCACAACATCTAAATTCGTTGAGATGAAAAATCGATTTTAATCTAATTAAATTTTAGTTAAATTTGCTTCAAAATGATTTTTATTTCATGGCGATATCTCAATGCGTTCTTAAGATATGCCGTCGTAACTTACATTATTCAATTTAACCTCAATAACAAGAGGAGATTTAAAAAAATTGTATCTTCTGAATTTATGGACTCGAAGAAATTATTATTGCTGCGTTAAAACTAGATTAAATTTGCTTCAAAATGGTTCTTAAATCATCTCGATATCTCAATTATTCGTTGAGATATGACTCTTATAAATTTGACTTTTATAATTTTAAATTGGTAAAAATAAAACTGCATAAATGAATAAAAAAAATCATAACGTCTAAATTCGTTGTAACGAAAAATTGATTTTAATCTCATTAAATATTAATTAAATTTGCTTCAAAACGATTTTAATTTCATGGCGATATCTCAATTCGTTCTTAAGATATGCCGTTGTAAATAACATTATTCAATTTAACCTCAATAACAGGAGAGGTGATTTAAAAAAATTGTATCTTCTGAATTTATGGAATCGAAGAAATTATTCTTTCTGTGTTAAAACTAGATTAAATTTGCTTCAAAATGGTTCTTAAGTCATCTCGATATCTCAATTATTACTTGAGATATGACTCTTATAAATTTGACTTTTATAATTTTAAATTGGTAAAAATAAAACTGCATAGGTGAATAAAAAAAATCATAACGTCTAAATTCGTTGTAACGAAAAATTGATTTTAATCTCATTAAATATTAATTAAATTTGCTTCAAAATGATTTTTATTTCGTGGCGATATCTCAATGCGTTCTTAAGATATGCCGTTGTAAATTACATTATTCAATTTAACCTCAATAACAAGAGGTGATTTAAAAAAATTGTATCTTCTGAATTTACGGAATCGAAGAAATTAGTCTCTTTGTGTTAAAACTGGTTTAAATTTGCTTCAAAACGGTTCTTAAATCATCTCGATATCTCAATTATTCGTTGAGATATGACTCTTACAAATTTCACTTTTATAATTTTAAATTGGTAAAAATAGAACTACAGAGATGAATCAAAAAAATCATAACATCTAAATTTGTTATAACGAAAAATTGATTTTAATCTCATTAAATATTAATTAAATTTGCTTCAAAATGGTTTTTATTTCATGGCGATATCTCAATGCGTTCTTAAGATATGCCGTTGTAAATTACATTATTCAATTTAACCTTAATAACAAGAGGTGATTTAAAAAAATTGTATCTTCTGAATTTACGGAATCGAAGAAATTATTCTCTTTGTGTTAAAACTGGTTTAAATTTGCTTCAAAATGGATCTTAAATCATGTCGATATCTCAATTATTCGTTGAGATATGACTCTTATAAGTTTGACTTTTATCATTTTAAATTTGTAAAAATAAAACTGCAGAGATGAATCAAAAAAATCACAACATCTAAATTCGTTGAGATGAAAAATCGATTTTAATCTAATTAAATATTAATTAAATTTACTTCAAAATGATTTTTATTTCATGGCGATATCTCAATACGTTCTTAAGATATGCCGTTGTAAATTACATTATTCAATTTAACCTCAATAACAAGAGGTGATTTAAAAAAATTGTATCTTCTGAATTTACGGAATCGAAGGAATTATTCTTTTTGTGTTGAAACTGGTTTAATTTTGCCTCAAAATGGTTCTTAAATTATCTCGATATCTCAATTATTCGCTGAGATATAACTCCTACAAATTTGACTTTTACAATTTTAAATTGGTAAAAATAAAACTGCAGAAATGGATCAAAAAAATCATACCATCTAAATTCGTTGAGTTGATAAATTGATTTTAATCTCATTAAATATTGATTAAATTTGCTTCAAAATGATTTTTATTTCATGGCGATATCTCAATTCGTTCTTAAGATATGCCGTTGTAAATTACATTATTCAATTTAACCTCAATAACAAGAGGTGATTTGAAAAAATTGTAACTTCTGAATGTATGGAATCGAAGAAATTATTCTTTTTGTGTTAAAACTAGATTAAATTTGCTTCAAAATGGTTCTTAAATCATCTCGATATCTCAATCATTCGTTGAGATATGACTCTTATAAATTTGACTTTTATCATTTTAAATTTGTAAAAATAAAACTGCAGAGATGAATCAAAAAAATCACAACATCTAAATTCGTTGAGATGAAAAATCGATTTTAATCTAATTAAATTTTAGTTAAATTTGCTTCAAAATGATTTTTATTTCATGGCGATATCTCAATACGTTCTTAAGATATGCCGTTGTAAATTACATTATTCAATTTAACCTCAATAACAAGAGGTGATTTAAAAGAATTGTATCTTCTGAATTTATGGAATCGAAGAAATTATTCTTTTTGTGTTAAAACTAGATTAAATTTGCTTCAAAACGGTTCTTAAATCATCTCGATATCTCAATTATTCGTTGAGATATGACTCTTACAAATTTGACTTTTATAATTTTAAATTGGTAAAAATAGAACTACAGAGATGAATCAAAAAAATCATAACATCTAAATTTGTTATAACGAAAAATTGATTTTAATCTCATTAATTATTAATTAAATTTGCTTCAAAATGATTTTTATTTCATGGCGATATCTCAATGCGTTCTTAAGATATGCCGTTGTAAATTACATTATTCAATTTAACCTCAATAACAAGAGGTGATTTAAAAAAATTGTATCTTCTGAATTTACGGAATCGAAGAAATTATTCTCTTTGTGTTAAAACTGGTTTAAATTTGCTTCAAAATGGATCTTAAATCATCTTGATATCTCAATTATTCGTTGAGATATGACTCTTATAAATTTGACTTTTATCATTTTAAATTTGTAAAAATAAAACTGCTGAGATGAGTCAAAAAATCACAACATCTAAATTCGTTGAGATGAAAAATCGATTTTAATCTAATTAAATTTTAGTTAAATTTGCTTCAAAATGATTTTTATTTCATGGCGATATCTCAATACGTTCTTAAGATATGCCGTTGTAAATTACATTATTCAACAAAAATTTTTGGAGCAAAATCAGTCAAAAGTATTCCCAAAATCATTAAAAAGTCACACAAAAAGTCAAAATTTTAGGTTAACGCTCAAAATGGATTTAAAAACTCCAATAAACGCCTCATTAACAGCTTTTTATAAAAGAAGCTTTGCATATCTCACCGTAAACGAGCGAATCCCGAAGATCTTAAGCGAAATCATTAACACATTGAAAGACAACAAACAAGAGATTTTAAAAAAATACGGTTTATTTGCTGGGGATGAATTAAAATTAATAATTGGGGAGATAATAAAATTAAAGCGCGAAATTCGAGATAATAAGCCCCTTATTAAGATAGAAGGAACATCGGATGCTGATCTTTACAACCAATTTTTGGAAGAACAATCCGTAAAAGTCATCGAACCAACCCCTTTTAACTCAAATTGGTTGCATTTAGAATGTTATTTTTATCGGAGATTAAATTGTATCATGATTCAATCCCAATTTTTTTCAAATTTGGACTTATTTTCTTGGCAGAAAGATGAGTCATTCTCCAGTTCGTTACCTTTAATGATCCAATTGGGGGGTAACTTAAACCAAGTCTTAAACAACCCGGATTGTGACAAACAAAAAGAATTCATTAACCTGTTAAAATTAAACTTATGGGGAAATAAATGCGATTTATCCATCTCTTGCGGGATAATAAAAGAAGAAATAAGTCACGTGGATAACTTAGAGGCATTAAACTCGAAGATTTTGTCGGATTCTTCCGAAGAAATTTGGGGGATAATCTCAAATATGGCAGGAAGTGTCTCATCAATCGTCGATATCGTCTTAGATAACACCGGATATGAGTTCTTTTGTGATATGTGTTTAGCCGATTTTATAATAAAAATGAAATTAGCCCAAACCGTTCGTTTTTATGTAAAAAGTTATCCCTGGTTTATATCCGATGTCACAAAAAACGATTTCGACTCAACTTTACATTCAATAAAATCAAATAAAAACGGGACACTAAAAAAAATCGGGGACCGTTGGTTAACTTACCTCAAAAAAGGATTTTGGACGATCGAAACTTCCGATTTTTGGACTTTACCTTACACCTACAAAGATATGCGCAGGATCGATTTCGATTTGTACCAAAAATTGGGAGAGGCTAAAATTATTATTTTTAAAGGAGATTTGAATTATCGAAAATTGGTCGGGGAGAAAAATTGGCTCTACACGACGCCTTTCGAGGATGCTTTGCAAGGATTTTATCCAACGGTTTTGTGTGCTTTGAGAACTTTAAAGGCGGATTTGGTTTGTGGGTTAGAAGAGGGGGTTGCTGAAGAAGCTGAGAAAAGTGATAAAGATTGGCTCGTTAATGGTTCATTTGGTGTTATACAGTTTTCTAATATGATTGAGGAGTATGAATAAAAAATTGTGTTATGTAACATAAATCGTATCATTACATTAACATTGAAATGACTTCGTATTCTAACATTGATTTCAAATGGGAACAACGAGTTATATATCATTTGAAAGAAGAAAGTTTAATCTTTAATTTGATATATACAAATCATTCCTTCGTTTAAAAAAATAAGACCTCAACCGTCTCTTGAATTTTGATCATTACTTTCGAGATTTTGTTAAAACGTCAAAAACACATCATGGTTTAACATGTCCTTATCGGAATTGCTTTGAAATCGAAACAATGAGTTATACATCATTTTAAAGAGAAAAGTTCAATCTTCGTTTTGATGTATAACCCATTTCTTCATTTCCAAAAATGAAACGTCACCAATCTTTCAAATTTTATCAAATTTTTCGTGATTCTATTAAAACGTTAAAATCATGTCATCTTTTAACAGTTCTGAAGTCAAATCAATTTCAAATTGAAACATCGAGTCATATATCATTTTAAAGAGGAAGGTTTTGTCTTTAGTTTGATGTACAAATGATTTCTTCATTTTAAAAAATAAGACCTCAACCGTCCCTCAAATTTTGATCATTGCTTTCGAGATTTTATTAAAACGTCAAAAACACATAATCGTTTAACATGTCCTTATCGGAATTGATTTGAAATCGAAACAATGAGTTATACATCATTTTAAAGAGAAAAGTTCAATCTTTATTTTGATGTATAACCCATTTCTTCATTTCCAAAAATGAAACGTCACCAATCTTTCAAATTTTATAAAATTTTTCGTGATTCTATTAAAACGTTAAAAACACGTCATCTTTTAACAGTTCTGAAGTTAAATCAATTTCAAATTGAAACATCGAGTCATATATCATCTTAAAGAGGAAGATTTTGTCTTTAATTTGATGTACAAATGATTTCTTCATTTTAAAAAATAAGACCTCAACCGTCCCTCAAATTTTGATCATTGCTTTCGAGATTTTATTAAAACGTCAAAAACACATAATCGTTTAACATGTCCTTATCGGAATTGATTTGAAATCGAAACAATGAGTTATACATCATTTTAAAGAGAAAAGTTCAATCTTTATTCTGATGCATAAGCCATTTCTTCATTTCCAAAAATGAAACGTCACCAATCTTTCAAATTTTATAAAATTTTTCGTGATTCTATTAAAACGTTAAAAACACGTCATCTTTTAACAGTTCTGAAGTTAAATCAATTTCAAATTGAAACATCGAGTCATATATCATCTTAAAGAGGAAGGTTTTGTCTTTAATTTGATGTACAAATGATTTCTTCATTTTAAAAAATAAGACCTCAACCGTCCCTCAAATTTTGATCATTGCTTTCGAGATTTTATTAAAACGTCAAAAACACATAATCGTTTAACATGTCCTTATCGGAATTGATTTGAAATCGAAACAATGAGTTATACATCATTTTAAAGAGAAAAGTTCAATCTTTATTCTGATGCATAAGCCATTTCTTCATTTCCAAAAATGAAACGTCACCAATCTTTCAAATTTTATCAAATTTTTCGTGATTCTATTAAAACGTTAAAAACACGTCATCTTTTAACAGTTCTGAAGTTAAATCAATTTCAAATTGAAACATCGAGTCATATATCATCTTAAAGAGGAAGGTTTTGTCTTTAATTTGATATACAAATGATTTCTTCATTTTAAAAAATAAGACCTCAACCGTCCCTCAAATTTTGATCATTGCTTTCGAGATTTTATTAAAACGTCAAAAACACATAATCGTTTAACATGTCCTTATCGGAATTGATTTGAAATCGAAACAATGAGTTATGCATCATTTTAAAGAGAAAAGTTCAATCTTTATTTTGATGCATAACCCATTTCTTCATTTCCAAAAATGAAACGTCACCAATCTTTCAAATTTTATCAAATTTTTCGTGATTCTATTAAAACGTTAAAAACACGTCATCTCTTAACAGTTCTGAAGTCAAATCAATTTCAAATTGAAACATCGAGTCATATATCATTTTAAAGAGGAAGGTTTTGTCTTTAATTTGATGTACAAATGATTTCTTCATTTTAAAAAATAAGACCTCAACCGTCCCTCAAATTTTGATCATTGCTTTCGAGATTTTATTAAAACGTCAAAAACACATAATCGTTTAACATGTCCTTATCGCAATTGATTTGAAATCGAAACAATGAGATATACATCATTTTAAAGAGAAAAGTTCAATCTTTATTTTGATGCATAACCCATTTCTTCATTTCCAAAAATGAAACGTCACCAATCTTTCAAATTTTATCAAATTTTTCGTGATTCTATTAAAACGTTAAAAACACGTCATCTTTTAACAGTTCTGATGTCAAATCAATTTCAAATTGAAACATCGAGTCATATATCATTTTAAAGAGGAAGGTTTTGTCTTTAATTTGATGTACAAATGATTTCTTCATTTTAAAAAATAAGACCTCAACCGTCCCTCAAATTTTGATCATTGCTTTCGAGATTTTATTAAAACGTCAAAAACACATAATCGTTTAACATGTCCTTATCGGAATTGATTTGAAATCGAAACAATGAGATATACATCATTTTAAAGAGAAAAGTTCAATCTTTATTTTGATGCATAACCCATTTCTTCATTTCCAAAAATGAAACGTCACCAATCTTTCAAATTTTATCAAATTTTTCGTGATTCTATTAAAACGTTAAAAACACGTCATCTCTTAACAGTTCTGAAGTCAAATCAATTTCAAATTGAAACATCGAGTCATATATCATTTTAAAGAGGAAGGTTTTGTCTTTAGTTTGATGTACAAATGATTTCTTCATTTTAAAAAATAAGACCTCAACCGTCCCTCAAATTTTGATCATTGCTTTCGAGATTTTATTAAAACGTCAAAAACACATAATCGTTTAACATGTCCTTATCGGAATTGATTTGAAATCGAAACAATGAGTTATACATCATTTTAAAGAGAAAAGTTTAATCTTCATTTTGATGTATAACCCATTTCTTCATTTCCAAATTTTATCATTTTTTTCGGGATTCCATTAAAACGTCAAAAACACGTAATCTTTAAACGCTTCTTAAATCAAATCGGTTTCAAATTGAAACATCGAGTCATATATCACTTTAAAGAAGAGGATTTTGTCTGTAATTTGATATACAAGTCATTTCGGCATTTTGAAAAATAAGATCTCAACCGTCTCTCAAATTTTGATCATGGTTTTGATCTATAACTACATACTGGCTTCTTCCGCGTAGATAAATATTAAAAAAAATCAGAACGGTGTTACTACTCCCAATATAGTGGAGAATCGCTAAAGGAAGTTGATGACTAATGGTATCAAATGCCTTAGAAAAGTTAAGCAGAACCAAAATTGTAGCTGTGGCATTATCCGTTGCAGATACAACATCATCAATAATAGTCGATTGAGCGGTGGCACAACTATACCCAGGTCAAAAACCGGACTGCATGGAGGGTAGAATATAAAACTGTTCCAAGTGTTCACGCATTTGTTTTGCTACAACCCTCTCCAAAGTACCCGACAATGTACTCAAAATGCTAATAGGTCTTATATCCGAAAAAGAGGAGGCGTTTGATACTTTAGGTATTGGAATGACTTTAGCAGACTTCCATTTCTCTGGAAACTCACCATGTTCCAAACAGAAATTAACCACATGCAGAAGGTACGGAGTCAAATGCGGACAGCAAAGAGTTATCATTCTAAGACTTATACCATCGCTTCCTACGGCCTGACTCGTCATCTTGTTTAATATGTTATTTAACTTTGATTCACTTATCTCTCTGAAGGAAATATTCTCTACCCCCGGTCTTATATTATTGGCATAAAAATTGTGTACATCTTGGTCGACCACCATAATCTCTCCAGAAATCGAAGAGAAGTACTCATTCAACCCATTAACATCATGCAAAGTAGTCGGTAGACAGGGTTTTTTTTATTGCAAATGTTCAATTTTAGCAATTCCTTCCATAAAGTTTGAGTGCCACCAACCCTCATTTGATGAGTCAAGTACGCCCTTTTTTCACTCTTGATTGCATTGGTTGTATAATTTCTCAATTGTTTATAATAGTCCCAGTGAGCCGACTGATTTTTGCGTTTGAACGTATGTAAAGCTGTATCACGTAACGATATCAAAAGTTTTATATTATCAGTAATCTATGGACTAGATTGCTTAGGAATGACTGTACAAATAGGAGCATGCAGATTAAAGAGAATGGTCATATTATTGCTCAAGAAATCGACCATATCATTCACATTATCCATGTGAATTATTAAATTCTAATCAATATTGTCGAAATCTCTACAAAAGACTTCATAATCAAAGAATCGGTAGGAGCGAAATGACATCGGCATTCTTTGTTGTACCACAGTCTTCAACCGCAACACGACAAAAGTTAAACAGTGGTCTTAAAGTTCATGAACGTCCACTACCTGCGAATCCAAAACCGTAATGCACCCAGAAATAGCAACTATATCTAGGAGCGTAGATGAATCACGAACTATTCTTGTTGGTTTTTTAATTATTTGACTCATATCATAGCTATGCAAAACCGCATTGAACGAGATGACGGTATTATCATTCAAAAGTAAATTCAAATTGCAATCGCCCACCAACATTAATCCATCACCCAACAAAAACATGTCAGCTAGTGTCTCATTCAAAGTCGATAGAAACATTTGAGTATCAGTACCAGGAGGTCGATAACAAATCCCAATCATAAATGAACTGCGTTCAATATCATTTTAAAGAAGAAGGTTTTGTCTTTAATTTGATGTACAAATCATTCCTTTGTTTAAAAAAATAAGACCTCAACAGTCTCTCAAATTTTGATCATTCCTTTCGAGATTTTATTAAAACGTCAAAAACACATCATCGTTTAATATGTCCTTATCGGAATTGATTTGAAATCGAAACATTGAATGATACACCATTTTAAAGAGAAAAGTTCAATCTTCATTCTGATGTATAACCCATTTCTTCATTTTCAAGAATGAAACGTCACCAATCTTCCAAATTTATAATTTTTTTCGTGTTTACATTAAAACGTTAAAAACACGTAATCATTAAACGCTTCTTAAATCAAATCGATTTCAAATTAAAACATCGAGTTATATATCATTTTAAAGAAGAAGGTTTTGTCTTTAATTTGATGTACAAATCATTCCTTTGTTTAAAAAAATAAGACCTCAACAGTCTCTCAAATTTTCATCATTGCTTTCGAGATTTTATTAAAACGTCAAGAACACATCATCGTTTAACACGTCCTTGTCGGAATTGATTTGAAATCGAAACAATGAGTTATACACCATTTTAAAGAGAGAAGTTCAATCTTCATTTTGATGTATAACCCATTTCTTCATTTTCAAAAATGAAACGTCACCAATCATCCAAATTTATAATTTTTTTCGTGGTTGTATTAAAACGTCAAAAACACGTAATCTTTTAACGCTTCTTAAGTCAAATCGATTTCAAATTGAAACATCGAGCCATATATCATTTTAAAGAGGAAGGTTTTTTCTTTAATTTGATATACAAGTCATTTCTTCATTTTAAAAAATAAGACCTCAACCGTCTCTCAAATTTTGATCCTTGCTTTCGAGATTTTATTAAATCGTCAAAAACACATCATCGTTTAACATGCCCTTATCGGAATTGATTTGAAATCGAAACATTGAGTGATACACCATTTTAAAGAGAAAAGTTCAATCTTCATTCTGATGTATAACCCGTTTCTTCATTTTCAAAAATGAAACGTCACCAATCATCCAAATTTTATCATTTTTTTGTGTTTACATTAAAACGTCAAAAACACGTAATCTTTAAACGCTTCTTAAGTCAAATCGATTTCAAATTGAAACATCGAGCCATATATCATTTTAAAGAAGAAGGTCTTGTCTTTAATTTGATGTACAAGTCATTTCTTCAGTTTAAAAAATAAGACCTCAACCGTCTCTCAAATTTTCATCATTGCTTTCGAGATTTTATTAAAACGTCAAGAACACATCATCGTTTAACACGTCCTTGTCGGAATTGATTTGAAATCGAAACAATGAGTTATACACCATTTTAAAGAGAGAAGTTCAATCTTCATTTTGATGTATAACACATTTCTTCATTTTCAAAAATGAAACGTCACCAATCATCCAAATTTTATCATTATTTCGTGATTTCATTAAAACGTCAAAAACACGTAATCTTTAAACGCTTCTTAAGTCAAATCGGTTCCAAACTGAAACATCGGGTCATATATCATTTTAAAGAGGAAGATTTTTTCTTTACTTTGATGTACAAGTCCTTTCATCATTTTAAAAAATAGGACGTCAACCATCTCTCAAATTTTTATCATTGCTTTCGTGATTCTATAAAATCATCAAAAATACATCATCGTTTAACATGTCCTTATCGGAATTGATTTGAAATCGAAACAATGAGTTATACATCATTTTAAAGAGAGATGTTCAATCTTCATTTTGATGTATAACCCATTTCTTCATTTTCAAAAATGAACCGTCACCAATCTTCCAAATTTTATCATTTTTTTCGTGATTACAATAAAACGTCAAAAACACGTAATCATTAAACGCTTCTTAAATCAAATCGATTTCAAATTGAAACGATGAGTCATATATCATTTTAAAGAAGAAGGTTTTGTCTTCAATTTAATGTACAAGTCATTTCTTCATTTTAAAAAATAGTACCGCAACCATCTCTCAAATTTTGATCATTGCTTTCGAGATTTTATTAGAACGTCAAAAACACATCATCGTTTAACATGTCCTTGTTGGAGTTGACTTGAAATCGAAAGAATGAATGATACATCATTTTAAAGAGAAAAGTTTAATCTTCATTTTGATTGATAACCCATTTCTTCATTTCCAAAATTAAACGTCACCAATCTTCCAAATTTATAATTTTTTTCGTGGTTCTATTAAAACGTCAAAAACACGTAATCTTTTAACGCTTCTTAAGTCAAATCGATTTCAAATTGAAACATCGAGCCATGTATCATTTTAAAGAAGAAGGTTTTTTCTTTAATTTGATGTACAAGTCATTTCTTCATTTTAAAAAATAAGACCTCAACCGTCTCTCAAATTTTGATCATTGCTTTCGAGATTTTATTAAATCGTCAAAAACACATCATCGTTTAACATGCCCTTATCGGAACTGATTTGAAATCGAAACAATGAGTTATACATCATTTTAAAGAGAAAAGTTTAATCTTCATTCTGATGTATAACCCATTTCTTCATTTTCAAAAATGAAACGTCACCAATCTTCCAAATTTTATCATTTTCTTCGTGATTCTGTTAAAACTTCAAAAACACGTAATCCTTTAACGCTTCTAAAGTCAAATCGATTTCAAACTGAAACATCAGGTCATATATCATTTTAAAGAGGAAGATTTTTTCTTTACTTTGATGTACAAGTCCATTCATCATTTTAAAAAATAGGACCTCAACCATCTCTCAAATTTTGATCATTGCTTTCGTGATTCTATAAAATCGTCAAAAACACATCATCGTTTAACATGTCCTTATCGGAATTGATTTGAAATCGAAACAATGGGTTGTACATCATATTAAAGAGAAAAGTTCAATCTTCGTTTTGATGTATAACCCATTTCTTCATTTTCAAGAATGAAACGTCACCAATCTTCCAAATTTTATCATTTTCTTCGTGATTCCATTAAAACGTCAAAAACACACAATCTTTTAACATTCCTTAAGTCAAATCGATTTCAAATCGAAACAACGAGTTATATATCATTTGAAAAAAGAAGGTTTTGTCTTTAATTTGATGTACAAGTCATTTCTTCATTTTAAAAAATAAGACCTCAACCATCTCTCAAATTTTGATCATTGCTTTCGAGATTTTATTAAAACGTCAAATACACATCATCGTTTAACATGTCCTTATCGGAATTGATTTGAAATCAAAACAATGAGTTATACACCATTTTAAAGAGAAAAGTCAATCTTCATTTTGATGTATAAACCATTTCTTCATTTTCAAAAATGAAACGCCACCAATCATCCAAATTTTATCATTTTTTTCGTGATTCCATTAAAACGTCAAAAACACGTAATCTTTTAACGCTTCTTAAGTCAAATCGATTTCAAATTGAAACATCGAGTCATATATCATTTTAAAAAGGAAGGTTTTTTCTTTTATTTGATAATGTAATTGTATTCTAGGAAAGTGTTAGACTAATTCGTGATCCCTTTACATCTACATCCTCTGTCCCTCGGATCCTTTTACGGTTTTGGTTTATTTACTGAAATTACGCATACGGCTTGTTTGACCAACTTTATTTACACTGTATGTGCGGTTTGGAAAATTTATACACCGTCGGGTAGGTTGTTCCTACGGGATCGGCATAAAGTTGTGCGAAGCTCCCGGATTAATCCACTGCTTTAAACTGAGGGAAAGAGAAAGAGAAAACGAGGGATGCAAAACGAGTCGTCCATCCGTTCGAGTTCACTGGAAAATCGGTGCCAAAACTATTTTACAAAATTACTACCTCTCTACTCTCCTCGCAACAAATATACAATACACAGAAACCAGTTGAAACTCGCACACTTCGAATTCGAAACCGTTTTTACTCGGAACAAACCCAACTGTTTGATTATGTACAAGGCGTAAACTTGGAATCGTAAAACTTGGAATCCTTCAAACAAGGTTTTATGGATTTGCCACATCTCCACGAATACATAACATTACATTATACATTGTAATCGCATTCTATTTTTAAAGTAACGGTTATTTTTTGGGGGTACGTTCAAATTGGATGAAAGTGTTCAGAAAATCCAGTTAAATTTTATATCTGCCATTTTCGCCCGAGACTCTTCTAGAAGACGTGTCCATTGAATAAAAAGGACTTTTCGGAACAAGTTCTCCTCGCCTTTGTCGGGTTTAAACCGTTATTACGTTAAGAAGTACTTCTGTGTCGAGGAAGCGTTTTACAAAGGATATAGACACGATAACAAGATTGCCTTTAATCGAAGAAAGTTTGTTGCTAGCTCTTTTTTTAGGTCAAATTGAAGGTTAGAACTTCCTCTTTCAAATGATGTATTACTCGTTGTTTCATTTCGAAGTCGATTTGACTTAAGGAATGTTAAAAGGATGATTTTATGTTTTAGTGGAATCACACCTTTGAAACGTTTTTCTCCAAAACTAAGCGAGATATCATAAAATTCTTTGAAGCATTAAAATCGTCATTTAATTATGTATAATCCCAGTACAAGTTGCGTTTCTTCGATTCTATTCATAACGAAGATCCAACCTTTCAAATTTAACCTTAGCCAAAATTTCTTAAAAACTACGATTTATTTTTTTCTCAAATTTAAGATCATTTTTCTCCTAAAGTAATCGAGATATCAAAGAACGGTTTTCAGGATTAAAATCATCACTCGATTATGTATAATCCCCCAAATGGATCTTTCTTCAATTTTGGGCAAAACTTAGATATAAATTTTTTAATCTTTTGTTGACTAAATTTTCTTAAAGATGTTGTTGTCATCTTTGGAAGGTTCTCTCTCCAAAACTAATTGAGATATCAAAAAATTGATTGAAGCATTAAAATCGTCATTTAATTTTGTATAATCCCACCAAGTTGCGTTTCTTCGATTCTATTCATAACCAAGATCCAAACTTTCAAATCTAACCTTAACCAAAATTTCTTAAAAACTACGATATTTTTTCTCAAATTTAAGACCATTTTTCTCCTAAAGTAATCGAGATATTAAAGAACGGTTTTCAGGATTAAAATCATCACTCGATTATGTATAATCCCCCAAATGAATGTTACTTCAATTTTGTGCAAAACTTAGATATAAATTTTTTAATCCTTTGTTGACTAAATTTTCTTAAAGATGTTGTTGTCATCTTTGAAAGGTTCTATCTCCAAAACTAATGTAGATATCAAAAAATTGTTTGAAGCGTTAAAATCGTCATTTAATTATGTATAATCCCACCAAGTTGCGTATCTTCGATTCTATTTATAACCAAAATCCAACCTTTCAAATCCAACCTTATCAAAAAATTTTTAAAAACGTCGATTTGAAGACTTGTTAATTCGTTCACAACGCTTTTCCTTTTAGCGAAATTACATAAAAAAGTCAATACCGCAAAGAAAAAGGTTAATAAAAGGAAGACACTCGAGAAAGATTCGGACAACAGTGGCTCGAAACGTTGAAAAGAAGGGGGTTCGAGGAAAGGGGAGGTTTTGAGCAAACAAAGGGCCCAAATGCTATTAGAGGTTTACGTTCGGAAGAACGGGCCACATCGAATCCGAGAGGAAAATCTGGGCACAATGTTCGTCTTTGAACCGCGTCAAGGAGCCAGCCAGTTTCGGAATTCCGAAAATGGAAAACCCGGATAATTGGCTTTTGAAATATACAAAATGCCCAGTTTAAACTGGGGGAAGTGAGAATGGAAGGATTATTTTTCCTTTCTTTTACTTTTTTACCTCTTTGGTAATATATCATGCGTGGATCATCAACTAGATTAAAAACGGAAGCCAGGTGTACTCGCGCGAGCATTATACATCAAGCTGTTTATGGGTAATATGCAAGGAAAAAAGCATATTACCGGTACTTAGCCTTTTATATCCTCACGTGAACGTAAAACCGCAATATGGGGCAATACTGCTTTAATGGAATTGAGTTTTCTTTTTATAATATCATTAGAATCATGTGGTTATACACAATTAACTCTACCTTTTATCTCAATTCGTAGCTCATAATGAACTAAGAAATATGATATTCCTCTCTAAATCGTGATATAACACATTGATATATCACTTATGAAGAAATGAGTCATATATCAAATTGAAGACTGAATCTTCCTCTTTAAAATGATGTATGACTCGTTATTTCGATTTTATACACCCCTTAGAAAAATTAATTTGAATTTAACCCTAAAAAAAGTGTCATAATTTTTTGGTGGTTTTTTAGGTTAATCTTAAAGGGGGATATCTCAAAAACTAATCGAGATATCAAAAAACGGTTTTTACCATTATAATTATTAGAGAATTCTAAATAAATGATGTTCGTTTCGTTATTTCGATTTTATACATCGCTTAGAAAAATTAATTTGAATTTAACCCTAAAAAAAGTATCAAAATTTTTTGGTGGTTTTTTATGTTAATCTTAAAGGGGGATATCTCAAGAATTAATTGAGATATCAAAAAGCGGTTTTTACCATTAAAATTATTGGAGAATTCTAAATAAATTGTGTTCGTTTCGTTATTTCGATTTTATACACCTCTTAGAAAAATTAATTTGAATCTAACCCTAAAAAAGTGTCAAAATTTTTTGGTGATTTTTTAGGTTAATCTTAAAGGGGGATATCTCAAAAACTCATCGAGATATCAAAAAACGGTTTTTACCATTATAATTTTTGGAGAATTCTAAATAAATTATGTTCGTTTCGTTATTTCGATTTTATACACCACTTAGAAAAATTAATTTAAATTTAACCCTAAAAAAAGTGTCAACATATTTTGGTAATTCTTAGGTTAAACTTAAAGGAGGATATCTCAAGAACTAATTGAGATATCAAAAAGCGGTTTTTACCATTATGATTGTTAGAGAATTCTAAATAAATTTCCTTTATATTTTTATTTCGATTTCATATTGATGAAATTTTTTTTGTAATGTTGGAGAGAGCAGAATTAAATTTTTTTTGAATCGTTTTGTACTCCAATCAGAATTCCATTCGGGACCTGCCTCGGGTAGCAATTAACAAACAATCCGGGGATCTTTTGCTGCTCGCCGATGCGCAAGTTAAATAATTCCAAACACACATCGGCTTCCGGTATTCGGCTATATTTCACGATTATTCTTCCTGTTTCCAGGTATCGAGCAAATCGCCCCAAGCTGCTCACCCCTCACTACTCACCACTCTCCCAGTTTAGGTAAGCCATAATTTTTATTTTTTTATTACAATCGAAATACAAAAAATGTTAATAAAGTCTCTTGTACCATCCCCCCCTTTTTATTTCCGAGAAAACCGGGATATTCTGTCCACCGTTTACCAATGATCTGCAGAAAAATTTCCGATTGGGTGAGCAAAATTTTAATATAGAGATATCTCCATCCCCTACGTTTGAAAGCCGTTAATTTGGTCGGGTTTCGATTTGAACGGGCGAAGCGAAACGGTCCCGGAGGCTATCCATGAACGACAAACGGCCACCGGAAAATAATGGATGCTCCAAAAGGAGAATCAAAAAGAAACGTCCAAATGGAAAACTGCGTCGATTGATTCCCATTGAAAATAGAACGACTCTTTGAACACAGAAAAGAACAATTAAAGAATGTTAAAGTTAAAGACATCATCAATTCCAAAATTTCAAAAAAATTTTCCAAAAAATTTCATCGCTCCATATCTTGACACGAGTTAAGTTTATAAATGCGTTAATTTAAGGGAGATATCTCGAAAAGTAATTGAGATATAAAGATGATTTAAAAAGCATTTTGTGGCAAATTTAATTCTTAATCAACACAATCAAAATAATTTTTTTGATTTTATCAATCTTGATGGTACGATTTTTTTAATTCAACCAAAAAAATTAATGATAAGCGACCAAAATGAAATTTACCACATCATATCTCAAAAATGAATTGAGATACAATCACGAAACAAAAAGCGTTTTAAAGCAATCTTACGCAAGATTAATCCAAATGAAAATTATTTCTTCGATTCTATTATTTCTTTTAATTCATTGCCCTATATCTTATTATAAATGAAGTTTATAAATGCATTAATTAAAGGGAGATATCTCGAAAAGTAATTGAGATATAAAGATGATTTAAAAAGCATTTTGTAGCAAATTTAATTCGTAATAAGCACACCCAAAATAATTCTTTCGATTCTATTAATCTTGATGGTACGATTTTTTTAATTCAACCCAAAAATCATTGAATAGAAATTTACCCTATCCTATCTCCAAAACGAATTGAGATATCATCATGAAATAAAAAGCATTTTAAAGTAAATTTCTTCAAGATTAATGGAGATAAATATTATTTCTTCGATTCTATTATTTCTTTTAATTCATTGCCCTATATCTTATTATAAATGAAGTTAATAAATGCATTAATTAAATAGAGATATCTCGAAAAGTAATTGAGATATAAAGATGATTTAAAAAGCATTTTGTAGCAAATTTAATTCGTAATAAACACACACGAAATAATTCTTTCGATTCTATTAGTCTTGATGGTACGATTTTTTTAATTCAACCCAAAAATCATTGAATAGAAATTTACCGCATCATATCTCAAAAACGAATTGAGATATCATCATGAAATAAAAAGCATTTTAAAGCAGATTGACTCAAGATTAATCGAGATGAAAATCATTTCTTCGATTCCATTATTTCTTTTAATTCATCGTACCATATCTTATTATAAATTAAGTTAATGAATGCATTAATTAAGGGGAGTTATCTCGAGAAGTAATTGAGATATAAAGATGATTCAAAAAGCATTTTGTAGCAAATTTAATTCTTAATAAACACACCCAAAATAATTCTTTCGATTCTATTAGTCTTGATGGTACGATTTTTTCAATTCAACCAAAAAATTAAGGATAAGCGATCAAAGTGAAATTTACTCCATCATATCTCAAAACCAAATTGAGATGTCATCATGAAACAAAAAGCGTTTTAAAGCAAATTTACTCAAGATTAAACGAGATGAAGATTATTTCTTCGATTCTATTATTTCTTTTAATTCATTGCCTTATATCTTATTATAAATGAAGTTAATAAATGCATTAATTAAATAGAGATATCTCGAAAAGTAATTGAGATATAAAGATGATTTAAATAGCATTTTGTAGCAAATTTAATTCTTAATAAACACACCCAAAATATTTCTTTCGTTTCTATTAGTCTTAATGGTACGATTTTTTTAATTCAACCCAAAAATCATTGAATAGAAATTTACCCCATCATATCTCAAAAAGGAATTGAGATATCATCATGAAGTAAATAGCATTTTAAAGCAAATTGACTCAAGATTAATCGAGATGAGAATTATTTCTTCGATTCTATTATTTCTTTTAATTCATTGCCCTATATCTTATTATAAATGAAGTTAATAAATGCATTAATTAAATAGAGATATATCGAAAAGTAATTGAGATATAAAGATGATTTAAAAAGCATTTTGTAGCAAATTTAATTCGTAATAAACACACCCAAAATATTTCTTTCGATTCTATTAGTCTTGATGGTACGATTTTTTTAATTTAACCCAAAAATTATTGAATAGAAATTTACCCCATCATATCTCAAAAACGAATTGAGATATCATCATGAAATAAATAGCATTTTAAAGCAAATTGACTCAAGATTAATCGAGATGAAAATTATTTCTTCGGTTCCATTATTTCTTTTAATTCATCGCACCATATCTTATTATAAATTAAGTTAATGAATGCATTAATAAGGGGAATTATCTCGAGAAGTAATTGAGATATAAAGATGATTTAAAAAGCATTTTGTAGCAAATTTAATTCTTAATAAGCACACCCAAAATAATTCTTTCGCTTCTATTAGTCTTGATGGTACGATTTTTTTAATTCAACCCAAAAATCATTGAATAGAAATTTACCCCATCATATCTCAAAAACGAATTGAGATATCACCATGAAATAAAAAGCATTTTACAACAAATTTAATTGTTAACCAACACTCTCAATATAATTCTTTCGATTCTATTAACCTTGATGACACGATTCTTTAAATTCTCTTTTAAGCTCCATCTCAAAGCAAATTTCTTTTTTAACACCTCAAATAAGACAGAACCATCTTGTACAATATCATCTATCCAATAAAGCTTTCAAGTCACGTTATCTTCTGCAAAATTTACCTTCGCAATTAACTTTAAGCCCTTTCCCGGTTAAACTGAGAAAGTTTCGTCGCTCCCAAATACTTCTTCTCCTTGTTCTTCGACACCATCTCGCCATCATGGAGTGAGTTGAGAGCTGGGTGAGTTCGGAAATGTTGAGAACGTGTTCGAAACGTACGAGAAAGACGTGTTCGAACGAGCCAAAACTTGGAAAGGTAAAAACACATCCGATATAACAATGAGAATAAATTAAAGCTTGGAATTTAATTATTTCTTGCCTTTGGCGGTGTGGTTACCACTAAGTCAAAGAAATACGAGGAGATTTTCTTTCTTTTTATGTTTTAATGATAGTTGAGATATTTAATTAAAAGGGGTTCTTTTTCGTTTTGTACTTTGAGGGTTATTTTTGATGAATTAATAAAGATTTGGAATAATTTCGATTTCAACCTTGAAGTTGAAGGCTTGAATGGGCAAGAAGGTTACGGGGTTTCACTTTCCCGTTCAAGAAGTGAGAGGATTCTCCTCGAAAAAGCCCTGAGGGCCTCGCGTGATTACACCCCAACCCTTATCCCCTTTATCCATGCCTATTATCCTTGATATCCTTGAGAAAACTGATAAAGTTGATGACTCCATTACCCCGGGAGCCTAATAAAATCTCTATACCGTATAATTTATTGGACCCTTATAACATAATAGGGCCTAAAAACCAAGAAAAGTTTATTTCTTTTCGGGTACATTTTTTCTTTTTGAAAGAAATATTGTTATAAGAAAAAAGTTATTATTCGACACTTCGAAACCTATGATTATGGTGATTTTAATTAACTGATTAGAAGGGATTAGAGTCACGCGAAAAAGTTGTTTTATCGTTTTACCATAAGCAGATAAAAACTTTTACATTATGGTATGCAAAAGTTAATTAAGAAGTTAAATTTTTATGGCTAATCTGAATAAAAAAAAAACGTACCATCAAAACTAATAGAATCGAAACAATTATTTTGATTGTGTTGATTAAGAATTAAATTTGCTACAAAATGCTTTTTAAATCATCTTTATATCTCAATTACTTTTCGAGATATCTCCCTTTAATTAACGCATTTATTAACTTAATTTATAATAAGATATGGAGCGATGAATTAAAAGAAATAATAGAATCGAAGAAATGATTTTCATCTTGATTAATCTCGAGTAAATTTGCTTTAAAACGCTTTTTGTTTCATGATGATATCTCAATTCATTTTTGAGATATGATCGGGCAAATTTCATTTTGATCCCTTATCTTTAATTTTTTGGTTGAATTAAAAAAATCGTACCATCAAGACTAACAGAATCGAAGCAATTATTTTGGGTGTGTTGATTAAGAATTAAATTTGCCACAAACTGCTTTTTAAATCATCTTTATATCTCATTTACTTTTCGAGATATCTCCCTTTAATTAATGCATTCATTAACTTAAGGTGTAACAAGATATGGAGCGATGTATTACAAGAAGTAATAGAATCAAAGAAATGATTTTCATCTCGATTAATCTTGAGTAAATTTGCTTTAAAACGCTTTTTGTTTCATGATGATATCTCAATTCATTTTTGAGATATGATCGGGCAAATTTCGTTTTGATCGCTTATTTTTAATTTTTTGGTTGAATTAAAAAAATCGTACCATCAAGACTAACAGAATCGAAACAATTATTTTGGGTGTGTTGATTAAGAATTAAATTTGCCACAAACTGCTTTTTAAATCATCTTTATATCTCATTTACTTTTCGAGATATCTCCCTTTAATTAATGTATTCATTAACTTAAGTTGTAACAAGATATAGAGCGATGTATTAAAAGAAGTAATAGAATCAAAGAAATGATTTTCATCTCGATTAATCTCGAGTAAATTTGCTTTAAAACGCTTTTTGTTTCATGATGATATCTGAATTCATTTTTGAGATATGATCGAGCAAATTTCGTTTTGATCGCTTATTTTTAATTTTTTGGTTGAATTAGAAAAATCGTACCATCAAGACTAACAGAATCGAAACAGTTATTTTGGGTGTGTTGATTAAGAATTAAATTTGCCACAAACTGCTTTTTAAATCATCTTTATATCTCATTTACTTTTCGAGATATCTCCCTTTAATTAATGCATTCATTAACTTAAGGTGTAACAAGATATGGAGCGATGTATTAAAAGAAGTAATAGAATCAAAGAAATGATTTTCATCTCGATTAATCTTGAGTAAATTTGCTTTAAAATGCTTTTTGTTTCATGATGATATCTCAATTCATTTTTGAGATATGATCGGGCAAATTTCGTTTTGATCGCTTATTTTTAATTTTTTGGTTGAATTAAAAAAATCGTACCATCAAGACTAACAGATTCGAAACAATTATTTAGGTGTGTTGATTAAGAATTAAATTTGCCACAAACTGCTTTTTAAATCATCTTTATATCTCATTTACTTTTCGAGGTATCTCCCTTTAATTAATGAATTCATTAACTTAAGGTGTAACAAGATATGGAGCGATGTATTAAAAGAAGTAATAGAATCAAAGAAATGATTTTCATCTCGATTAATCTCGAGTAAATTTACTTTAAAACGCTTTTTGTCTCATGATGATATCTCAATTCATTTTTGAGATATGATCGGGCAAATTTCATTTTGATCGCTTATCTTTAATTTTTTGGTTGAATTAAAAAAATCGTACTATGAGGACTAACAGAATCGAAACAATTATTTTGGGTGTGTTGATTAAGAATTAAATTTGCCACAAACTGCTTTTTAAATCATCTTTATATCTCATTTACTTTTCGAGATATCTCCCTTTTATTAATGCATTCATTAACTTAAGTTGTAACAAGATATGGAGCGATGTAATAAAAGAAGTAATAGAATCAAAGAAATGATTTTCATCTCGATTAATCTTGAGTTAATTTGCTTTAAAATGTTTTTTATTTCATGATGATATCTCAATTCTTTTTTGAGATATGACGGGGTAAATTTCATTTTGATCGCTTATCTTTAATTTTTTGGTTGAATTAAAAAAATCGTACTATGAGGACTAATAGAATCGAAACAATTATTTTGTGTGTGATGATTAAGAATTAAATTTTCTACAAAATACTTTTTAAATCATCTTTATATCTCATTTACTTTTCGAGATATCTCCCTTTAATTAATGCATTCATTAACTTAAGTTGTAACAAGATATGGATCGATGTATTAAAAGAAGTGATAGAATCAAAGAAATGATTTTCATCTCGATTAATCTCGAGTAAATTTGCTTTAAAACGCTTTTTGTTTCATGTTGATATCTCAATTCATTTTTGAGATATGATCGGGCAAATTTCGTTTTGATCGCTTATCTTTAATTTTTTGGTTGAATTAAAAAAATCGTACCATCAAGACTAACAGAATCGAAACAATTATTTTAGGTGTGTTGATTAAGAATTAAATTTGCCACAAACTGCTTTTTAAATCATCTTTATATCTCATTTACTTTTCGAGATATCTCCCTTTAATTAATGAATTCATTAACTTAAGGTGTAACAAGATATGGAGCGATGTATTAAAAGAAGTAATAGAATCAAAGAAATGATTTTCATCTCGATTAATCTCGAGTAAATTTACTTTAAAACGCTTTTTGTTTCATGATGATATCTCAATTCATTTTTGAGATATGATCGGGCAAATTTCATTTTGATCCCTTATCTTTAATTTCTTGGTTGAATTAAAAAAATCGTACCATCAAGACTAACAGAATCGAAGCAATTATTTTGAGTGTGTTGATTAAGAATTAAATTTGCCACAAACTGCTTTTTAAATCATCTTTATATCTCATTTACTTTTCGAGATATCTCCCTTTAATTAATGCATTCATTAACTTAAGGTGTAACAACATTTGGAGCGATGTATTAAAAGAAGTAATAGAATCAAAGAAATGATTTTCATCTCGATTAATCTCGAGTAAATTTGCTTTAAAACGCTTTTTGTTTCATGATGATATCTCAATTACTTTTCGAGATACGATTTTTTTAATCGGTGTGTTTATTTGGATTCAATTTTGATGTTTTAGAAATGACGAAATTCAAATTATTGTGGATGCCATGTTTATGAATACTAAGAAAAGAATCTTATAATAAATTAAAGCTTAAATCTTCCTCTTTCAGAAAAAATAAAGCTTATTGTTTCAAAATCTAAATTGTGTTGTAGAAAAACTTTAAAGTAACGATCGGATTTTGACGTTTTAGAGAAAAATGATGAAATTCAAATTGTTGTGGATGTCATATTTATGAAAGCTAAGGAATAATTTTTATATCAAATTAAAGCTTAAATCATTCTCTTTTAGAAAAGAAGCAATAAGCTATTGCTTCGAGTTCAAAATCGTCTTGTTAAATTTGAACGAACCCATTATGTAAATTTTAGTTTCACAGAATCGAGCCATGACATTGATTTTGTAACACAACGTCACATACACGACAGCTTTCCTGCTCATTCCTGCTGTCGGAATGCTGTTGTATACTGATGTCGGAGTCCCCATCCCCCCAAAACTGATAGGATACACGGAAGGGACATTAGCGACACCTGACCCTTCCATTAGAAGTAAACGTGTTCCCCAAAATGATCCATTAAGCCACTGCATACAGTTCCAATGCACCTCCCCATATACATAACAGCATTTAATATGACGAGGTTGAATTGTATGCCGAATTGTATGCATAAATAAATTTTACGAAAGAGGATTAATTTTTAAACGATTATAAAAATAAATGAAGGAAAAGGAGGGCTAGAATCAATAAATGGCTGACGAATTCATCTCACGACCGAGCGAAGGATTAAATTACATTCTACCATCGTTGATCGCTGGGCCCTCGGGAGCTTCTGGACCACAATAACTAAAGCGGAAAGAGAAGAATGCGAAAAACAACCCGAACAGTTCAACGTTATTAATTCCCAGATGTCAATAACAAAAACCCCCTTTTCCGGAATACTGATGACGATCATCTTCGGCAGAAGACAAAAGAAATTTAATCAAACCAAGCGTTAATAAGTTATTTGCTTATTTTGTTGAAAATAATCTGATATTGAAACAATAAGCTCGATTAATAAAATCGACTCTTATTGTACTTTATTTAAAACGTCGTTTTGATATTGAAACAATAACCTAAATCATTCCTGAAAGATGAAGATTTAAGCTTCAATTTGGTGCAAGAATTACTTCTTAGTTTTCTAAAATACATTATCCACAATTTAATGAATTTTGTCTTCATTTTTATTATTTATCTAAAACGATAAAAATGCATCATTACTTTAAAGTTGTTGTACAAGATTGTTTTAATTCCGAAACAATAAGCTTTATATTTTCTGAAAGATGAAGATTTAAGCTTTAATTTGGTACAAAAATTATTTCTTAGTGCTTTATCAATAACACCAAAATCGGACCACACTTTTAAAGCTTGGTAACAAAACTATTTTGATTTTAAAGCAATAAGCTTAATTGTTTCTGAAAGATGAACATTTAAGCTTTAATTTGGTATAAAAATTATTTCTTAGCTTTCTTAAATATGACATCAAGAACATTTTGAATTTCATCGATTCTTATTCTGCTTTATCAATAACATCAAAATCGGATCACACTTTTAAAGCTTTGGAGCAACACCGTTTTAGTATTGAAACAATAAGCTTAATCATTCCTGAAAGATGAAGATTTAAGGTTTAATTTGGTGCAAGAATCATTTCTTACTCTTCACAAATACATCGTTCACAAATTAATGAATTTGGTCTTCTTTTTATTATTTATCTAAAACGATAAAAATGCAACATTACTTTAAAGTTGTTGTACACGATTGTTTTAATTCTGAAACAATAAGCTTTATATTTTCTGAAAGATGAAGATTTAAGCTTTAATTCGGAACAAAAATTATTTCTTAGCTTTCATAAATATGACATCAAGAACATTTTGAATTTCATCGATTCTTATTGTGCTTTATCTAAAACATCAAAATCGGACCACTCTTTTAAAGCTTTGGAGCAAGACCGTTTTAGTACTGAAACAATAAGCTTAATCATTCCTGAAAGATGAATATTTAAGCTTTAATTTGGTATAAGAATCATTTCTTACTCTTCACACATACATCGTTCACAAATTAATGAATTTTGTCTTCTTTTTTATTATTTCTCTAAAACGATAAAAATGCATCATTACTTTGAAGTTGTAGTACAAGATTGTTTTAATCCTGAAGCAATAAGCTTTATATTTTCTAAGAGATGAAGAGTTAAGCTTTAATTTGGTACAAAAATTATTTCTTAGCTTTCATAAATATGACATCAAGAACATTTTGAATTTCATCGATCTTATTGTGCTTTATCAATAACATCAAAATCGGACCACACTTTTAAAGCATTGGAGCAAGACCGTTTTAGTACTGAAACAATAAGCTTAATCATTCCTGAAAGATGAATATTTAAGCTTTAATTTGGTATAAGAATCATTTCTTACTCTTCACAAATACATCGTTCACAAATTAATGAATTTTGTCTTCTTTTTTATTATTTCTCTAAAACGATAAAAATGCATCATTACTTTGAAGCTGTAGTACAAGATTGTTTTAATCCTGAAGCAATAAGCTTTATATTTTCTGAGAGATGAAGAGTTAAGCTTTAATTTGGTACAAAAATTATTTCTTAGCTTTCATAAATATGACATCAAGAACATTTTGAATTTCATCGATCTTATTGTGCTTTATCAATAACATCAAAATCGGACCACACTTTTAAAGCATTGGAGCAAGACCGTTTTAGTACTGAAACAATAAGCTTAATCATTCCTGAAAGATGAAGATTTAAGCTTTGATTTGGTGCAAGAATCATTTCTTAGTCTTCACAAATACATCGTTCACAAATTAATGAATTTGGTCTTCTTTTTATTATTTATCTAAAACGATAAAAATGCAACATTACTTTAAAGTTGTTGTACACGATTGTTTTAATTCTGAAACAATAAGCTTTATATTTTCTGAAAGATGAAGATTTAAGCTTTAATTCGGTACAAAAATTATTTCTTAGCTTTCATAAATATGACATCAAGAACATTTTGAATTTCATCGATTCTTATTGTGCTTTATCTAAAACATCAAAATCGGACCACACTTTTAAAGCTTTGGAGCAAGACCGTTTTAGTACTGAAACAATAAGCTTAATCATTCCTGAAAGATGAATATTTAAGCTTTAATTTGGTATAAGAATCATTTCTTACTCTTCACAAATACATCGTTCACAAATTAATGAATTTTGTCTTCTTTTTTATTATTTCTCTAAAACGATAAAAATGCATCATTACTTTGAAGTTGTTGTACAAGATTGTTTTAATCCTGAAGCAATAAGCTTTATATTTTCTGAGAGATGAAGAGTTAAGCTTTAATTTGGTACAAAAATTATTGCTTAGCTTTCATAAATATGACATCAAGAACATTTTGAATTTCTTCGATCTTATTGTGCTTTATCAATAACATCAAAATCGGAGCACACTTTTAAAGCTTTAGAGCAAAACTGTTGCAGTATTGAAACAATAAGCTTAATCATTCGTGAAAGATGAAGATTTAAGCTTTAAGTTGGTACAAGAATCATTTTTTAGTCTTCACAAATACATCGTTCACAAATTAATGAATTTTGTCTTCCTTTTTATTATTTATCGAAAACTCTAAAAATGCATCATTACTTTAAAGTTGTTGTACAAAACTGTTTTAATTCTGAAACAATAAGCTTTATATTTTCTGAAAGATGAAGGTTTAAGCTTTAATTTGGTACAAAAATTAGTCCTTTGCTGTCATAAATATGACATAAAGAACATTTTGAATTTCATCGATCTTATTGTGCTTTATCAATAACATCAAAATCGGACCACACTTTTAAAGCTTTGGAGCAAGACCGTTTTAGTATTGAAACAATAAGCTTAATCATTTCTGAAAGATGAAGATTTAAGCTTCAATTTGGTACAAGAATCATTTCTTAGTCTTCACAAATACATCGTTCATAAATTAATGAATATTGTCTTCTTTTTTTATTATTTCTCTAAAACGATAAAAATGCATCATTACTTTAAAGTTGTACAAGATTGTTTTAATTCCGAAACAATAAGCTTTATATTTTCTGAAAGATGAAGATTTAAGCTTTAATTTGGTACAAAAATTATTTCTTAGCTTTCATAAATTTGACATCAAGAACATTTTGAATTTCATCGATTCTTATTGTGTTTTATCAATAACATCAAAATCGGACCACATTTTTAAAGCTTTGGAGCAAGACCGTTTTAGTATTGAAACAATAAACTTAATCATTCCTGAAAGAAGAAGATTTAAGCTTTAATTTGGTGCAGGAATCATTTCTTAGTCTTCACAAATATATCGTTCACAAATTAATGAATTTTGTCTTCTTTTTATTATTTATCTAAAACGATAAAAATGCATAATTACTTTAAAGTTGTTGTACAGGATTGTTTTAAACCCGAAGCAATAAGCTTTATATTTTCTGAAAGATGAAGATTTAAGCTTTAATTTGGTGCAAGAGTCATTTCTTAGTCTTCACAAATACATCGTTCACAAATTAATGAATTTTGTCTTCTTTTTTATTATTTATCTAAAACGATAAAAATGCATCATTACTTAAAAGTTGTTGTACAAGATTGTTTTAATCCCGAAGCAATAAGCTTTATATTTTCTAAAAGATGAAGATTTAAGCTTTAATTCTGTACATAAATTATTTCTTAGCTTTCATAAATATGACATCAAGAACATTTTGAATTTCATCGATTCTTATTGTGCTTTATTAATAACATCAAAATCGGACCACACTTTTAAAGCTTTGGAACAAGACCGTTTTGGTATTGAAACAATAAGCTTAATCATTCCTGAAAGATGAAGATTTAAGCTTTAATTTGGTGCAAGAATCATTTCTTAGTCTTCACAAATACATCGTTCACAAATTAATGAATTTTGTCTTCTTTTTTATTATTTATCTAAAACGATAAAAATGCATCATTACTTTAAAGTTGTTGTACAAGATTGTTTTAATCCCGAAGCAATAAGCTTTATATTTTCTGGAAGATGTAGCTTTATGCTTTAATTTGATACAAAAATTATTCCTCCCCTTTCATAAACATAGCATAAACAAAGCATCTTAAGCACTTTTATAATAAAGCTTTAAAATTTGGTACTGTCTAAGCAATTTATGAGTTAATTGGTATAGTATATACAGGCTGTTTCGTATATCATATACAGGTTCTTTCTCAAATTTGTTTTCTTAAAACTTTCTTATTCATTCTTTCTTATTCGATTTATTTTAGTTTCTTTTAATTGCAAATTAAATTAAATTTAACCATTTCGAGTCCTCTCTGAACGAAATTTAAAGAATAAATCCCGGTTATGGAACGAATTCGAAGCTGGTCGTCACACATAAAACGAAATGGTGCACTTCGCCGTTGGATTTGCATATGGATAAACGATGATGTATGCAACGAGAGGCGAGGCTCCGATTGCGGATTGTTGTTAGTCCCTGAAACATTGCCGCCGAATAATTTCGAGTATAAACCAAACCGGGACGATTAGCTTTTGAAACTCACTCGGTCCCCCGATTCCTGAAAATCAGTTCACTTCCATCCCGAATCCACCCAAAACCAGAACCAACGTCAACCGAATCCGCAGATTTATGGCACATCTGCTACCCCCATCTCATTTTGTTCTCATTTGAATAAACCCTTCTACATAATACATCCGGTCTTATTTAAAAATTCGATCTCGGTGCTTTTACGAGCTCCTACAAGTTGTAAAAAGTTATAATGAAGGGACGTAATCGTGTGATTAAAATAAAATTTTTTATTCGAATTAGTCGTTATATCTCAAAAATAACACAGCACATGAGAATAGGTAACATATCACGAAGAACCTGTACAAATCCTCTTCTGTTTTGATATCGAACGTTCTTATTTTGTCCCAATAATATCGGAGGCGATTTGCGATTAAATCCATTTCGAAAATTTTTCTTCTATTTCTTTTCATCTCACATTTTTAATCATTTTAATTAAACGTCATTGTAGCTATCAAATTTTGATTGATTTCTCTCAAATTTTTGGTTATTTCACTAAAAAAGATGATGAAACCTCCCTGTATATGTACATATATAGATAAAGAAATCGATTTTATCGTTTCGAAGCCAATTTTCACAATCAATTTCCGGTCACACCAACTCCCTTTTCATTTTCCCAACCTTTGAAGAGTCGGAAAAACTCCCTTCATCCACATTTCCTTTTGTTCTTTGAGCTTCCTCCGAGTTTCGCTTTTGCTTTTGACACGTTCGGTTCATTTCCGGTCCGCTTTTTTCTTAAAATACCTTATGGGAGTCGTCGAAAAAACTTTAAAGTATTTATTTTATTTGGAGGTTTGTCGAAAATGAATTGAAACTGTTAATTGAGGGTCCCTGTTCGCGTTCCTGTACCGGTTTGTTCCCGTCCAATTAGTTCGCTAGTTTGTATACGAGGCAAGGATATATTCGGGAAAACGGGATCCCGTTTTGTCCTTGGGGAAAACCCGAAAGAGGACGGAGCTAGAACATACAGGGTTTAATCCCGAACGCGACGAGAACGGGATAAACCCCCAGGATGGACGAGAAATTGTTTGCAACTAATTCATAGGATGGCTTAACTAATACGTATGTGTGTGCGTTAGTGTCATTTTGAGGTCGTATTCCTAGTTGGAGTCCTCTAAAATCCCATTTGAGAAACTTGTTGGGAGGCTTTTATGGAATTATGGACTAAATAACACCAACAATTTTTCAATTTTGTTTAAAGTTCAAAAAAAATTGACAACGTGTTTATGAAAACTAAAAAATAATTCTTACACCAAGTTAAAGCTTAAATATTCATCTTTCAGGAATAATTAAGCTTATTGTTTCAATATCAAAACGGTCTTGCTCTAAAGCTTTAAAAGTGAGGTCCGATTTTGACGTTTTAGATAAACCATGAAATTCAAATTGTTCTCGATGTTATATTTATGAATGCTAAGAAATAGTTTTTGTACCAAATTAAAACTTAAATCTTCATCTTTCAGAAAATATAAAGCTTATTGCTTCGGAATTAAAACAATCTTGTACAACAACTTTAAAGTAATGATGCATTTTTATCGTTTTAGATAAATAATAAAAAAGAAGATAATATTCATTAATTTATGAACGATGTATTTGTGAAAACTAAGAAATGATTCTTGCACCAAATTAAAGCTTAAATTTTCGTCTTTCAGCAATGATCAAGCTTATTGTTTCAATACCAAAGCGGTCTTGCTCCAAAGCTTTTAAAGTGTGGTCCGATTTTGATGTTATTGATAAAGCAAAATAAGAATCGATGAAATTCAAAATGTTCTTGATGTCATATTTATGAAAGCCAAAAAATAACTTTTGTACCAAATTAAAGCGTAAATCTTCATCTTTCAGAAAATGTAATGCTTATTGCTTCGGGGTTAAAACAATCTTGTACAACAACTTTAAAGTAATGATGCATTTTTATCGTTTTAGAGAAATAATAAAAAAGAAGATAAAATTCATTAATTTGTGAACGATAAATTTGTGAAGACTAAGAAATGATTCTTGCACCAAATTAAAGCTTAAATCTTCATCTTTCAGGAATGATTAAACTTATTGTTCCAATACCAACACGGTCTTGCTCCAAAGCTTTAATAGTGTGGTCCGATTTTGATGTTATTGATAAAGCACATTAAGATCGATGAAATTCAAAATTTTCTTGATGTCATATTTATGAAAGCTAAGAAATAATTTTTGTACCAAATTAAAGCTTAAATCTTCATCTTTTAGAAAATATAAAGCTTATTGCTTCGGGGTTAAAACTATCTTGTACAACAACTTTAAAGTAATGATGCATTTTTATCGTTTTAGATAAATAATAAAAAAGAAGATAAAATTCATTAATTTATGAACGATGTATTTGTGAAGACTAAGAAATGATTCTTGCACCAAATTAAAGCTTAAATCTTCATCTTTCAGGAATGATTAAGCTTATTGTTTCAATACCAAAACGGTCTTGCTCCAAAGCTTTAAAAGTGTGGTCCGATTTTGATGTTATTGATAAAGCACAATAAGATCGATGAAATTCAATATTTTCTTGATGTCATATTTATGAAAGCTAAGAAATAATTTTTGTACCAAATTAAAGCTTAAATCTTCATCTTTCAGAAAATATAAAGCTTATTGCTTCGGGGTTAAGACAATCTTGTACAACAACTTTAAAGTAATGATGCATTTTTATGGTTTTAGAGAAGTAATAAAAAAGAAGACAAAATTCATTAATTTGTGAACGATGTATTTGTGAGGACTAAGAAATGATTCTTGCACCAAATTAAAGCTTAAATCATCATTTTTCAGGAATGATTAAGCTTATTGTTCCAATACTAAAACGGTCTTGCTCCAAAGCTTTAAAAGTGTGGTCCGATTTTGATGTTATTGATAAAGCACAATAAGATCGATGAAATTCGAAATGTTCTTGATGTCATATTTAAGAAAGCTAAGAAATAACTTTTGTACCAAATTAAAGCTTAAATCTTCATCTTTCAGAAAATATAAAGCTTATTGCTTCGGGGTTAAAACAATCTTGTACAACAACTTTAAAGTAATGATGCATTTTTATCGTTTTAGATAAATAATAAAAAAGAAGACAAAATTCATTAATTTGTGAACGATGTATTTGTGAGAACTAAGAAATGATTCTTGCACCAAACTAAAGCTTAAATCTTCATCTTTCAGGAATGATTAAGCTTATTGTTTCAATACTAAAACGGCCTTGCTCCAAAGCTTTAAAAGTGTGGTCCGATTTTGATGTTATTGATAAAGCACAATAAGATCGATGAAATTCAAAATTTTCTTGATGTCATATTTGTGAAAGCTAAGAAATAATTTTTTACCAAATTAAAGCTTAAATCTTCATCTTTCAGAAAATATAAAGCTTATTGCTTCGGGGTTAAAACAATCTTGTACAACAACTTTAAAGTAACGATGCATTTTTATCGTTTTAGATAAATAATAAAAAAGAAGACAAAATTCATTAATTTATGAACGATGTATTTGTGAAGACTAAGAAATGATTCTTGCACCAAATTAAAGCTTAAATCTTCATCTTTCAGGAATGATTAAGCTTATTGTTCCAATACCAAAACGGTCTTGCTCCAAAGCTTTAAAAGTGTGGTCCGATTTTGATGTTATTGATAAAGCACAATAAGATCGATGAAATTCAAAATTTTCTTGATGTCATATTTATGAAAGCTAAGAAATAATTTTTGTACCAAATTAAAGCTTAAATCTTCATCTTTCAGAAAATATAAAGCTTATTGCTTCGGGGTTAAAACAATCTTGTACAACAACTTTAAAGTAATGATGCATTTTTATCGTTTTAGAGAAATAATAAAAAAGAAGACAAAATTCATTAATTTGTGAACGATGTATTTGTGAAGACTAAGAAATGATTCTTGCACCAAATTAAAGCTTAAATCTTCATCTTTCAGGAATGATTAAGCTTATTGTTCCAATACCAAAACGGTCTTGCTCCAAAGCTTTTAAAAGTGTGGTCCGATTTTGATGTTATTGATAAAGCAAAATAAGAATCGATGAAATTCAAAATGTTCTTGATGTCATATTTATGAAAGCTAAGAAATAACTTTTGTACCAAATTAAAGCGTAAGTCTTCATCTTTCAGAAAATATAAAGCTTATTGCTTCGGGGTTAAAACAATCTTGTACAACAACTTTAAAGTAATGATGCATTTTTATCGTTTTAGAGAAATAATAAAAAAGAAGACAAAATTCATTAATTTGTGAACGATGTATTTGTGAAGACTAAGAAATGATTCTTGCACCAAATTAAAGCTTAAATCTTCATCTTTTAGGAATGATTAAGCTTATTGTTCCAATACTGCAACAGTTTTGCTCTAAAGCTTTAAAAGTGTGCTCCGATTTTGATGTTATTGATAAAGCACAATAAGATCGATGAAATTCAAAATGTTCTTGATGTCATATTTATGAAAGCCAAGAAATAACTTTTGTACCAAATTAAAGCGTAAATCTTCATCTTTCAGAAAATGTAATGCTTATTGCTTCGGGGTTAAAACAATCTTGTACAACAACTTTAAAGTAATGATGCATTTTTATCGTTTTAGAGAAATAATAAAAAAGAAGATAAAATTCATTAATTTGTGAACGATAAATTTGTGAAGACTAAGAAATGATTCTTGCACCAAATTAAAGCTTAAATCTTCATCTTTCAGGAATGATTAAACTTATTGTTCCAATACCAACACGGTCTTGCTCCAAAGCTTTAATAGTGTGGTCCGATTTTGATGTTATTGATAAAGCACATTAAGATCGATGAAATTCAAAATTTTCTTGATGTCATATTTATGAAAGCTAAGAAATAATTTTTGTACCAAATTAAAGCTTAAATCTTCATCTTTTAGAAAATATAAAGCTTATTGCTTCGGGGTTAAAACTATCTTGTACAACAACTTTAAAGTAATGATGCATTTTTATCGTTTTAGATAAATAATAAAAAAGAAGATAAAATTCATTAATTTATGAACGATGTATTTGTGAAGACTAAGAAATGATTCTTGCACCAAATTAAAGCTTAAATCTTCATCTTTCAGGAATGATTAAGCTTATTGTTTCAATACCAAAACGGTCTTGCTCCAAAGCTTTAAAAGTGTGGTCCGATTTTGATGTTATTGATAAAGCACAATAAGATCGATGAAATTCAATATTTTCTTGATGTCATATTTATGAAAGCTAAGAAATAATTTTTGTACCAAATTAAAGCTTAAATCTTCATCTTTCAGAAAATATAAAGCTTATTGCTTCGGGGTTAAGACAATCTTGTACAACAACTTTAAAGTAATGATGCATTTTTATGGTTTTAGAGAAGTAATAAAAAAGAAGACAAAATTCATTAATTTGTGAACGATGTATTTGTGAGGACTAAGAAATGATTCTTGCACCAAATTAAAGCTTAAATCATCATTTTTCAGGAATGATTAAGCTTATTGTTCCAATACTAAAACGGTCTTGCTCCAAAGCTTTAAAAGTGTGGTCCGATTTTGATGTTATTGATAAAGCACAATAAGATCGATGAAATTCGAAATGTTCTTGATGTCATATTTAAGAAAGCTAAGAAATAACTTTTGTACCAAATTAAAGCTTAAATCTTCATCTTTCAGAAAATATAAAGCTTATTGCTTCGGGGTTAAAACAATCTTGTACAACAACTTTAAAGTAATGATGCATTTTTATCGTTTTAGATAAATAATAAAAAAGAAGACAAAATTCATTAATTTGTGAACGATGTATTTGTGAGAACTAAGAAATGATTCTTGCACCAAACTAAAGCTTAAATCTTCATCTTTCAGGAATGATTAAGCTTATTGTTTCAATACTAAAACGGCCTTGCTCCAAAGCTTTAAAAGTGTGGTCCGATTTTGATGTTATTGATAAAGCACAATAAGATCGATGAAATTCAAAATTTTCTTGATGTCATATTTGTGAAAGCTAAGAAATAATTTTTTACCAAATTAAAGCTTAAATCTTCATCTTTCAGAAAATATAAAGCTTATTGCTTCGGGGTTAAAACAATCTTGTACAACAACTTTAAAGTAACGATGCATTTTTATCGTTTTAGATAAATAATAAAAAAGAAGACAAAATTCATTAATTTATGAACGATGTATTTGTGAAGACTAAGAAATGATTCTTGCACCAAATTAAAGCTTAAATCTTCATCTTTCAGGAATGATTAAGCTTATTGTTCCAATACCAAAACGGTCTTGCTCCAAAGCTTTAAAAGTGTGGTCCGATTTTGATGTTATTGATAAAGCACAATAAGATCGATGAAATTCAAAATTTTCTTGATGTCATATTTATGAAAGCTAAGAAATAATTTTTGTACCAAATTAAAGCTTAAATCTTCATCTTTCAGAAAATATAAAGCTTATTGCTTCGGGGTTAAAACAATCTTGTACAACAACTTTAAAGTAATGATGCATTTTTATCGTTTTAGAGAAATAATAAAAAAGAAGACAAAATTCATTAATTTGTGAACGATGTATTTGTGAAGACTAAGAAATGATTCTTGCACCAAATTAAAGCTTAAATCTTCATCTTTCAGGAATGATTAAGCTTATTGTTCCAATACCAAAACGGTCTTGCTCCAAAGCTTTTAAAAGTGTGGTCCGATTTTGATGTTATTGATAAAGCAAAATAAGAATCGATGAAATTCAAAATGTTCTTGATGTCATATTTATGAAAGCTAAGAAATAACTTTTGTACCAAATTAAAGCGTAAGTCTTCATCTTTCAGAAAATATAAAGCTTATTGCTTCGGGGTTAAAACAATCTTGTACAACAACTTTAAAGTAATGATGCATTTTTATCGTTTTAGAGAAATAATAAAAAAGAAGACAAAATTCATTAATTTGTGAACGATGTATTTGTGAAGACTAAGAAATGATTCTTGCACCAAATTAAAGCTTAAATCTTCATCTTTTAGGAATGATTAAGCTTATTGTTCCAATACCAAAACGGTCTTGCTCCAAAGCTTTAAAATTGTGGTCCAATTTTGATGTTATTGATAAAGCACAATAAGATCGATGAAATTCAAAATTTTCTTGATGTCATATTTATGAAAGCTAAGAAATAATTTTTGTACCAAATTAAAGCTTAAATCTTCATCTTTCAGAAAATATAAAGCTTATTGCTTCGGGATTAAAACAATCTTGTACAACAACTTTAAAGTAATGATGCATTTTTATCGTTTAGATAAATAATAAAGAAGACAAAATTGATTAATTTATGAACGATGTATTTGTGAAGACTAAGAAATGATTCTTGCACCAAATTAAAGCTTAAATCTTCATCTTTCAGGAATGATTAAGCTTATTGTTCCAATACCAAAACGGTCTTGCTCCAAAGCTTTAAAAGTGTGGTTCGATTTTGATGTTATTGATAAAGCACAATAAGATCGATGAAATTCAAAATGTTCTTGATGTCATATTTATGAAAGCTAAAGAATAATTCTTGTAGCAAATTAAAGCTTAAATCTTCATCTTTCAGAAAATATAAAGCTTATTTTCTTTTTGATATCTTCTGTTAAGCATCATCGATCATCCCTTAGTCCATTATCTCTTTGTAAGATGAAACATTTCAAAAGGGACATAAAATGACTTATTTTATCTTGAAACAGCTCACCGTACAATGATAAAACGTAAGTTTAGAAGGCAATTTAAACACCATCAAGTAAAAACGTAAACGTTTTAAGTGAGTTTTGTTTGTTCGGAACGTGGGTGAAGTACGATCCGAGTCGATCGTAAATTCTGTCTATCCGTTCGTTAACGTTACTTTTACCTCCTAAAACTTTACTATTATTGCACTAGCAGGTAGTAAAACTTTATCGATACATCATTCTTTTACACGGAAGGGGTGGGCGTAAAACATTATTTTTATTTCCACACCGCTGGTTACTTGCCCATATACAGATACACAAAGTTAAAGTATCGATTTATGCAAAATTAAGTCTCGTTTATTTCAAAATTACTTCTATTAGAGGGATTTATCTCGAAAAGTAATTGAGATATAAAAATGATTTAAAAAGTATTTTGTGCCAAATTTAATTCTTAATTATCACACCCAAAATAATTCTTTCGATTCGATTAGTCTTGATGGTACGATTTTTTTTATTTCAACCAAAAAATTATTAAATAGTAATTTATCGCATCATATCTCAAAACGGAATTTAGATATCATATATATTTTCACTTGAAAGATCCCCATTCCCTTCAATTTGGATGGTTGCTCATGTTGTCCCAATACCTAAATCAAAGAGTCCCTTAAGTTTAAACGATTTTCGTCCTATTTCCAATTTATCAGTTCTTTCAAAAGCTTTCGAACGCCTTGTTTACTTACAAGTTCAAGAGTATTTACAAGATTTTAATTTGCATTACGTGTTTCAGTCGGGTTTTCGCAGTGGTCATAGCACGACTACGGCACTTATTAATGTTACAGATGATATTAGGTCTGCATGTGACAAACGTTGCGTTACCATCCTTGTGTTACTTGATTTCAGCAAGGCGTTCGATTCGGTTGATCATGATCTCTTGTTAGCGTCACTGGCTGCCCTTGGATTTAATTCTTCATGTTTATCTTGGTTTCGATCATATCTTTCCTGTCGTTCTTTGTGTGTACGTACTGATTCTGAGCTCTCGTCTACTTGTGATATTAGATGTGGTGTGCCCCAGGGCAGTGTGTTGGGTCCGTTTCTCTTTTCAATTTTTATTGAATTGATGACCTCCAAATTTATACTACAACAAGTATTGATAGATTTCCGGAAGCAATTGCACGACTCAATCATAATCTTTCTAATATTTTGGATTGGTCTAAACGTTACGGCTTTAAATTAAATACTGCTAAAACTCAAGCAATTGCGTTTGGCAGTCGACCTTTACTTGCGAAGCTTAATGATTTTTCATCCATTCACTTAATGCTCGACGGTAACGTTATTCAGCTGTCTGATACTGTTAGAAACCTTGGGGTGGTGATGGACTCCACAATGTCCTGGAAACCTCAAATTCAATCTGTTTGCAAAAAAGTTTACTACTGTTTCCACTCGTTGAAAAAACTCCGTTGCATCCTCCCTCCCGTGGTCCGTCGTAATCTTTGTTATTCTGTTATTTTCCCCATATAGATTACGCTGACACCGCATATCCTGATCTTTCGGTAACACTTCGAAATAAACTGCAAAGACTTCAGAATAACTGCATACGGTATATTTTTGATCTCGATAGATCTCAACACATAACCCCATACCGTAACTACTTACAGATATTAACCTGCCAAAGCCGTAGATCATTTCGTATATTGACTATGTTACATAATGTTCTTCATAACCAAGCACCAAGATACCTGTACTGTATATTTCAGCGCTTGTCGTCGCATGGCTTACCCACAAGATCTCAGCTTGATTCTCTGCTTATGTTCCCGACCCATAATACCGAATTTTACCATAATTCGTTTACTGTACAGGCGATAACCCTTTGGAACAATCTGCCTACTGATATTCGTAATATTCCTCACATTACGACATTTAAAAATCATCTAAAGCGCCATTTATTTGCTTCCCAATTATCTGCCTGAAAACTTCTAACTTTTCATCTCTTTTTCTTTGCTTTTCTTCTTCTTCTCTTACTTCTCTTCTTCTGTTATTCTAGCAACTAACATAACGCATCAGCATAGTTACCATAAATTTAACGCTGAAGCTTGCCATTTAATTTATTTTTTTGCAACACAGTATACAGTTCATTGATTGGGTCCTTTGGAAGATATCATTTATGCGATAAATTGATCCTTTTGCTCACATTTCGATATATTAAGTTGTGATATGTATACATTAAGTTGTATTTTCTTTTTCTTTATTATGGCAATAAATTATTATTATTATTATTGTAAATTATGTTTATAAATGCGTTAATTAAAGGGAGATATCTCGAAAAGTAATTGAGATATAAAGATGATTTAAAAAGCATTTTGTAGCTAATTTAATTCTTAATCAACTCACCCAAAATAATCTTTCCGCTCATATTAGTCTTGATGGTACGATTTGTTTAATTCAACAAAAAAATTAAAGATAAGCGGTCAAAATGAAATATACTCCATCATATCTCAAAAACGAATTGAGATATCATCATTAAACACAAAGCGTTTTAAAGCAAATTTACTCAAGATTAATCGAGATAAAAATCATTTCTTCGATTCTATTTTTTCTTTTAATTCATCTCTCCATATCTTATTATAAATTAAGTTAATAAATGCATTAATTTAAGGGAGATATCTCGAAAAGTAATTGAGATATAAAGATGAATTAAAAAGCATTTTGTAGCTAATTTAATTCTTAATGAACCCACCCAAAATAATCTTTCCGATTCTATTAGTCTTGATAATACGATTTTTTTAATTCAACCAAAAAATTAAGGATAAGCGATAAAAATGAAATTTACTCCATCATATCTCAAAAACGAATTGAGATATCATCACGAAATAAAAAGCGTTTTAAAGCAAATTTACTCAAGATTAATCGATATAAAAATCATTTCTTTGACTCTATCTTTTCTTTTAATTCATCGCTCCATATCTTATTATAAATGCATTAGTTAATAAATGCATTAGTTAAAAGGAGATATCTCGAAAAGTAATTGAGATATAAAGATAATTTAAAAAGCATTTTGTGGCAAATTTAATTCTTAATGAACTCACCCAAAATAATTCTTTCGATTCTATTAGTCTTGATGGTACGATTTTTTTAATTCAACCAAAAAATTAAGGATCTGCGGTCAAAATGAAATTTATTGTAACATATCTCTAAAACGAATTGAGATATCATCATGAAACAAAAAGCGTTTTAAAGCAAATTTACTCAAGATTAATCGATATAAAAATCATTTCTTCGATTCTGTTATTTCTTTTAATTCATCGCTCCATATCTTATTATAAATTAGGTTAATAAATTCATTAATTTAAGGGAGATATCTCGAAAGGTAATTGAGATATAAAGATGATTTAAAAAGCATTTTGTAGCTAATTTAATTCTTAATCAACTCACCCAAAATAATCTTTCCGCTTATATTAGTCTTGATGGTACGATTTTTTTAATTCAACCAAAAAATTAAAGATAAGCGGTCAAAATGAAATTTACTCCATCATATCTCAAAAACGAATTGAGATATCATCATGAAACACAAAGCGTTTTAAAGCAAATTTGCTCAAGATTAATCGAGAAACTAATCATTTCTTCGATTCTATTTTTTCTTTTAATTCATCGCTTCATATCTTATTATAAATTAAGTCAATAAATGCTTTAATTTAAGGGAGATATCTCGAAAAGTAATTGAGATATAAAGATGATTTAAAAAGCATTTTGTAGCAAATTTAATTCTTAATGAACTCACCTAAAATAATCTTTCCGATTCTATTAGTCTTGATGATACGATTTTTTTAATTCAACCAAAAAATTAAGGATAAGCGATAAAAATGAAATTTACTCCATTATATCTCAAAAACAAATTGAGATATCATCATGAAACAAAAAGCGTTTTAAAGCAAATTTACTCAAGATTAATCGAGATAAAAATCATTTCTTTGACTCTATCTTTTCTTTTAATTCATCGCTCCATATCTTATTATAAATGCATTAGTTAATAAATGCATTAGTTAAAAGGAGATATCTCGAAAAGTAATTCAGATATAAAGATGATTTAAAAAGCATTTTGTAGCAAATTTAATTCTTAATGAACTCACCCGAAATAATCTTTCCGATTGTATTAGTCTTGATGGTACGATTTTTTTAATTCAATCAAAAAATTAAGATAAAGCGATGAAAATGAGATTCATTGCATCATATCTCAAAAACGATTTGAGATATCACCATGAAACAAAAAGCGTTTTAAAGCAAATTTACTCAAGATTAATCGATATAAAAATCATTTTTTCGATTCTATTTTTTCTTTTAATTCATCTCTCCATATCTTATTATAAATTAAGTTAATAAATGCATTAATTTAAGCGAGATATCTCGAAAAGTAATTGAGATATAAAGATGATTTAAAAAGCATTTTGTAGCAAATTTAATTCTTAATCAACACACGAAAATAATTTTTTCGATTCTTTTAGTCTTGATGGTACGATTTTTTCAATTCAAATAAAAAATTAAGATAAAACGATGAAAATGAAATTCATTGTATCATATCTCAACAACGAATTGAGATATCATCATGAAACAAAAAGCGTTTTAAAGCAAATTTACTTAAGATTAATCGAGATAAAAATCATTTCTTCGATTCTATTTTTTCTTTTAATTCATCTCTCCATATCTTATTATAAATTAAGTTAATAAATGCATTAATTTAAGGGAGATATCTCGAAAAGTAATTGAGATATAAAGATGATTTAAAAAGCATTTTGTAGCTAATTTAATTCTTAATCAACTCACCCAAAATAATCTTTCCGCTTATATTAGTCTTGATGGTACGATTTTTTCAATTCAAATAAAAAATTAAGATAAAACGATGAAAATGAAATTCATTGTATCATATCTCAAAAACGAATTGAGATATCATCATGAAACAAAAAGCGTTTTAAAGCAAGCAAATTTACTCAAGATTAATCGAGATAATCATTTCTTCGATTCTATTTTTTCTTTTAATTCATCTCTCCATATCTTATTATAAATTAAGTTAATAAATGCATTAATTTAAGGGAGATATCTCGAAAAGTAATTGAGATATAAAGATGATTTAAAAAGCATTTTGTAGCAAATTTAATTCTTAATCAACACACGAAAATAATTTTTTCGATTCTTTTAGTCTTGATGGTACGATTTTTTCAATTCAAATAAAAAATTAAGATAAAACGATGAAAATGAAATTCATTGTATCATATCTCAACAACGAATTGAGATATCATCATGAAACAAAAAGCGTTTTAAAGCAAATTTACTTAAGATTAATCGAGATAAAAATCATTTCTTCGATTCTATTTTTTCTTTTAATTCATCTCTCCATATCTTATTATAAATTAAGTTAATAAATGCATTAATTTAAGGGAGATATCTCGAAAAGTAATTGAGATATAAAGATGATTTAAAAAGCATTTTGTAGCTAATTTAATTCTTAATCAACTCACCCAAAATAATCTTTCCGCTTATATTAGTCTTGATGGTACGATTTTTTCAATTCAAATAAAAAATTAAGATAAAACGATGAAAATGAAATTCATTGTATCATATCTCAAAAACGAATTGAGATATCATCATGAAACAAAAAGCGTTTTAAAGCAAGCAAATTTACTCAAGATTAATCGAGATAATCATTTCTTCGATTCTATTTTTTCTTTTAATTCATCTCTCCATATCTTATTATAAATTAAGTTAATAAATGCATTAATTTAAGGGAGATATCTCGAAAAGTAATTGAGATATAAAGATGATTTAAAAAGCATTTTGTAGCTAATTTAATTCTTAATCAACTCCCCCAAAATAATCTTTCCGCTTATATTAGTCTTGATGGTACGATTTTTTTAATTCAACCAAAAAATTTAAGATAAGCGGTCAAAATGAAATTTACTCCATCATATCTCAAAAACGAATTGAGATATCATCATGAAACACAAAGCGTTTTAAAGCAAATTTACTCAAGATTAATCGAGATAATAATCATTTCTTCGATTCTATTTTTTCTTTTAATTCATCGCTTCATATCTTATTATAAATTAAGTTAATAAATGCATTAATTTAAGGGAGATATCTCGAAAAGTAATTGAGATATAAAGATGATTTAAAAAGCATTTTGTAGCAAATTTAATTCTTAATCAACACACGTAAAATAATTTTTTCGATTCTTTTAGTCTTGATGGTACGATTTTTTCAATTCAAATAAAAAATTAAGATAAGACGATGAAAATGAAATTCATTGTATCATATCTCAAAAACGAATTGAGATATCACCATGAAACAAAAAGCGTTTTAAAGCAAATTTACTCAAGATTAATTGAGATAAAAATCATTTCTTCGATTCTATTTTTTCTTTTAATTCATCTCTCCATATCTTATTATAAATTAAGTTAATAAATTCATTAATTTAAGGGAGATATCTCGAAAAGTAATTGAGATATAAAGATGATTTAAAAAGCATTTTGTAGCTAATTTAATTCTTAATGAACACACGTAAAATAATTTTTTGGATTCTTTTAGTCTTGATGGTACGATTTTTTCAATTCAAATAAAAAATTAAGATAAAACGATGAAAATGAAATTCATTGTATCATATCTCAAAAACGAATTCAGATATCACCATGAAACAAACAGCGTTTTAAAGCAAATTTACTCAAGATTAATCGATATAAAAATCATTTCCTCGATTCTATTTTTTCTTTTAATTCATCTCTCCATATCTTATTATAAATTAAGTTAATAAATGCATTAATTAAAGGAAGATATCTCGAAAGGTAATTGAGATATAAAGATGATTTAAAAAGCATTTTGTAGCTAATTTAATTCTTAATCAATTCACCCAAAATAATCTTTCCGCTTATATTAGTCTTGATGGTACGATTTTTTTAATTCAACCAAAAAATTAAAGATAAGCGGTCAAAATGAAATTTACTCCATCATATCTCAAAAACGAATTGAGATATCATCATGAAACACAAAGCGTTTTAAAGCAAATTTACTCAAGATTAATCGAGATAATAATCATTTCTTCGATTCTATTTTTTCTTTTAATTCATCGCTCCATATCTTATTATAAATTAAGTTAATAAATGCATTAATTAAAGGGAGATATCTCGAAAAGTAATTGAGATATAAAGATGATTTAAAATGCATTTTGTAGCTAATTTAATTCTTAATCAACACACGTAAAATATTTTTTTCGATTCTTTTACTCTTGATGGTACGATTTTTTCAATTCAAATAAAAAATTAAGATAAAACGATGAAAATGAAATTCATTGCATCATATCTCAAAAACGAATTGAGATATCACCATGAAACAAAAAGCGTTTTAAAGCAAATTTACTCAAGATTAATCGAGATAATAATCATTTCTTCGATTCTATTTTTTCTTTTAATTCATCGCTTCATATCTTATTATAAATTAGGTTAATAAATGCATTAGTTAAAAGCAGATATCTCGAAAAGTAATTGAGATATAAAGATAATTTAAAAAGCATTTTGTGGCAAATTTAATTCTTAATGAACTCACCCAAAATAGTCTTTCCGATTCTATTAGTTTTGATGGTACAATTTCTTTTATTCAAACAAAAAATTAAAGATAAGCGGTCAAAATGAAATTTACTCCATCATATCTCAAAAACGAATTGAGATATCATCATGAAATGAAAAGCGTTTTAAAGCAAATTTACTCAAGATTAATCGATATCAAAATCATTTCTTCGATTCTGTTATTTCTTTTAATTCATCGCTCAATATCTTATTATAAATTAGGTTAATAAATGCATTAACTAAATGGAGGTATCTCGAAAGGTAATTGAGATATAAAGATGATTTAAAAAGCATTTTGTAGCTAATTTAATTCTTAATCAACTCACCCAAAATAATCTTTCCGCTTATATTAGTCTTGATGGTACGATTTTTTTAATTCAACCAAAAAATTAAAGATATGCGGTCAAAATGAAATTTACTCCATCATATCTCAAAAACGAATTGAGATATCATCATGAAATGAAAAGCGTTTTAAAGCAAATTTACTCAAGATTAATCGATATCAAAATCATTTCTTCGATTCTGTTATTTCTTTTAATTCATCGCTCAATATCTTATTATAAATTAGGTTAATAAATGCATTAACTAAATGGAGGTATCTCGAAAGGTAATTGAGATATAAAGATGATTTAAAAAGCATTTTGTAGCTAATTTAATTCTTAATCAACTCACCCAAAATAATCTTTCCGCTTATATTAGTCTTGATGGTACGATTTTTTTAATTCAACCAAAAAATTAAAGATATGCGGTCAAAATGAAATTTACTCCATCATATCTCAAAAACGAATTGAGATATCATCATGAAACACAAAGCGTTTTAAAACAAATTTACTCAAGATTAATCGAGATAAAAATCATTTCTTCGATTCTATTTTTTCTTTTAATTCATCTCTCCATATCTTATTATAAATTAAGTTAATAAATGCATTAATTTAAGGGAGATATCTCGAAAAGTAATTGAAATATAAAGATGATTTAAAAAGCATTTTGTAGCTAATTTAATTCTTAATCAACTCACCCAAAATAATCTTTCCGCTTATATTAGTCTTGATGGTACGATTTTTTTAATTCCACCAAAAAATTAAACATAAGCGGTCAAAATGAAATTTACTCCATCATATCTCAAAAACGAATTGAGATGTCATCATGAAACACAAAGCGCTTTAAAGCAAATTTACTCAAGATTAATCGAGATAATAATCATTTCTTCGATTCTATTTTTTCTTTTAATTCATCGCTCCATATCTTATTATAAATTAGGTTAATAAATGCATTAATTAAATGGAGGTATCTCGAAAGGTAATTGAGATATAAAGATGATTTAAAATGCATTTTGTAGCTAATTTAATTCTTAATCAACTCACCCAAAATAATCTTTCCGCTTATATTAGTCTTGATGGTACGATTTTTTTTAATTCAACCAAAAAATTAAAGATAAGCGGTCAAAATGAAATTTACTCCATCATATCTCAAAAACGAATTGAGATATCATCATGACACACAAAGCGTTTTAAAGCAAATTTACTCAAGATTAATCGAGATAATAATCATTTCTTCGATTCTATTTTTTCTTTTAATTCATCGCTTCATATCTTATTATAAATTAAGTTAATAAATGCATTAATTTAAGGGAGACATCTCGAAAAGTAATTAAGATATAAAGATGATTTAAAAAGCATTTTGTAGCTAACTTAATTCTTAATCAACTCACCCAAAATAATCTTTCTGCTTATATTAGTCTTGATGGTACGATTTTTTCAATTCAAATAAAAAATTAAGATAAAACGATGAAAATGAAATTCATTGTATCATATCTCAAAAACGAATTGAGATATCATCATGAAACAAAAAGCGTTTTAAAGCAAATTTACTCAAGATTAATCGAGATAAAAATCATTTCTTCGATTTTATTTTTTCTTTTAATTCATCTCTCCATATCTTATTATAAATTAAGTTAATAAATGCATTAATTTAAGGGAGACATCTCGAAAAGTAATTAAGATATAAAGATGATTTAAAAAGCATTTTGTAGCTAACTTAATTCTTAATCAACTCACCCAAAATAATCTTTCTGCTTATATTAGTCTTGATGGTACGATTTTTTTAATTCAACCAAAAAATTAAAGATAAGCGGTCAAAATGAAATTTACTCCATCATATCTCAAAAACGAATTGAGATATCATCATGAAACACAAAGCATTTTAAAGCAAATTTACTCAAAATTAATCAAGATGAAAATCATTTCTTCGATTCTATTATTTCTTTTATTTCGCCATCTTATTACATTTCAATTAATTAAGTAATTTTTGGTTGCAGATTCAGCGATGATTGATCTTTAAAATTTTTTGGTAAGTCGCAAATTATAAATTTGATTTTGAAGCCATCTAACGGGGGGTTTCGATACCGCGCAGTGCGGTAACCCCCCGTTGGATGGCGCTTTCGGCCGGTAAAATAGGACGCGATGCGGTAAAATCGATTAAAGTAAGGGTTGAAGCGAAAGTTTGGATATTCGACGCTAGATGTCGCGCCCAAAATCGATCTCAAATTAAACAAAAATACTTTTAACGATAAATTTTTAATTAATAAATCTAAATAAATAATTTAAATTTAATAAATTCCTTTTAAACGGTTTTTAAAGGGTTAAAATTAATTTATGTAGGACTAAATTATTGCGGGCGTAGGAAAAATAGTGCCGACTCAAAGTTGCAAGTAAACGACACGGCTTCTCCTTCTTCCAAGTTGAGTTTGGCCGTTACGGTGGCTGTTAAATCATCGCAATTTATGATTTCTTCATTCGTGTTGTGATAATTCTCTTGGTTAATTGTCTCTTCAAACAAAATTTCTTCTCCTTTTTTGATGCTTATGTCATAATCGAAGGGGCATGACAGATATTCCTCGGATTTTTTCCATGTAACATCCAAAACACCTCCCGATTTTACTTCAAAGGATTCTGGGGTGATTCTCCCATCAATTGGGGGTTCTATCATCAAAAAAATTTTTTTTTATAAATAAAGAAAACTCGAAATAATTTAAATTTACCTCCTCTAATCTCGGTGACGGATTTAAAACCGAGTTCAGTTTCAATTCTTGGTTGAACCCCAATGTTATTGACAATGCAAGGTGTTAACATATCGTTCTTCATGGTGGTTTCTTCGGTGGAGACTTCATCCCCTACTTGTTCAGTCTCTAAGTATATCAAGTACTTAAAATTGCATTGATCGTAATCTTCGGGTTTTTCCCAAGAGATATCCCAAGTATCTCCATTAAGAATTGCATTGACGTTCTTAACCTGAACATTAGAGACATCGCTAACAGCTAAAATTGAGAAAATGGATTTATTTGGATTCAAAATTTAAGCCACACTCACTTCCTCTGATTGTCTCCATAGCTTTTTCACCCTGCTTAACCCCTCCGTCAATTTCAAAGACAGGCACAACTTCAATATTGTTATCAGCACATTGAGTTAAAACATCGTTGGGAATTGAGGCTTCTTTACCCGAAATTGGCGATTCGTGAGGGGAATCGTTGATGTAGATTGCGTATTTCGGCGAGCACGCCTCATATCCGGTTGGTTCCGTCCATGTTAAAGTCCAAGATACCTCATCTTTGCTGTAAGAACTCGCTAAATCGCTAATTTTAACTTGGTCTACAACCCCGACATCTAAAACATCCAAATTGCTTCAATTTGATACCCAATTCGGTCAAAAAACAAAAAAGTTAGGTTAAAATTTGTCAAATTTCTCAATGATTATGTCTTAATTGGAAAGGACGTTAAAAATGCTTTAATTTGATACCAAACTCGACCCAATTCGGTTAAAAAACAAAAAAGCTGGGTTAAAATGCGTCAAACGTCAAACTAAAAATTCAATTGTTTTTTTGATTAAAAATTGATGATTTAACAACGATTTGAGATAAATGCGTCGAGTTTGGAGTCGAATCAAATAATTTTTTGATTCTCCACTTTATTTTGGGCTTAAAAAAATTAATTTTTAATTTTTTTTGATTACGTTTTTGAATCAAAATTGATTTATGGCTACATTTTAATTAAAATGATCGTTAAAAATCGTTTAATTTGATACCAAACTCGACCCGATTCGGTTAAAAACCAAAAAAGCTGGGTTAAAATACGCCAAATGTCAAATTAAAAATTCAATTGTTTTTTTGATTAAAAATTGACGATTTAAAAACGATTTGAGATAAATGCGTCGAGTTTGGAGTCGAATCAAATAATTTTTTGATTCCCCACTTCATTTTGAGCTTAAAAAAATTAATTTTTAATTTTTATTGATTACGTTTTTGAATCAAAATTGATTTATGAGGATATTTTGATTAAAAAGATCATCAAAAAACGTTTAATTTGACACCAAACTCGACCCGATTCCGTTAAAAACCAAAAAAGTTGGGTTAAAATGCGTCAAACGTCAAATTAAAAATTCAGTTGTTTTTTTGATTAAAAATTGACGATTTAAAAACGATTTGAGATAAATGCGTCGAGTTTGGAGTCGAATCAAATAATTTTTTGATTCCCCACTTCATTTTGAGCTTAAAAAAATTAATTTTTAATTTTTATTGATTACGGTTTTGAATCAAAATTGATTTATGGCGATATTTTGATTAAAATGATCGTTAAAAATCGTTTAATTTGATACCAAACTCGACCCGATTCGGTTAAAAACCAAAAAAGTTGGGTTAAAATACGCCAAATGTCAAATTAAAAATTCAATTGTTTTTTTGATTAAAAATTGACGATTTAAAAACGATTTGAGATAAATGCGTCGAGTTTGGAGTCGAATCAAATAATTTTTTGATTTCCCACTTCATTTTGAGCTTAAAAAAATTAATTTTTAATTTTTATTGATTACGTTTTTGAATCAAAATTGATTTATGAGGATATTTTGATTAAAAAGATCCTTAAAAAACGTTTAATTTGATACCAAACTCGACCCGATTCGGTTAAAAACCAAAAAAGTTGTGTTAAAATGCATCAAACGTCAAATTAAAAATTCAATTGTTTTTTTGATTAAGAATTGACGATTTAAAAACGATTTGAGATAAATGCGTCGAGTTTGGAGTCGAATCAAATAATTTTTTGATTCCCCACTTCATTTTGAGCTTAAAAAAATTAATTTTTAATTTTTATTGATTACGTTTTTGAATCAAAATTGATTTATGAGGATATTTTGATTAAAAAGATCGTTAAAAAACGTTTAATTTGACACCAAACTCGACCCGATTCCGTTAAAAACCATAAAAGTTTGGTTAAAATGCGTCAAACGTCAAATTAAAAATTCAACTGTTTTTTTGATTAAAAATTGACGATTTAAAAACGATTTGAGATAAATGCGTCGAGTTTGGAGTCGAATCAAATAATTTTTTGATTCCCCACTTCATTTTGGGCTTAAAAAAATTAATTTTAATTTCTTTTTATTACGTTTTTGAATCAAAATTGATTTGTGGCGATATTTTGATTAAAATGATCGTTAAAAATCGTTTAATTTGATACCAAACTCGACCCGATTCGGTTAAAAACCATAAAAGTTGGGTTAAAATGCGTCAAACGTCAAATTAAAAATTCAATTGTTTTTTTGATTAAAATTTGATGATTTAACAACGATTTGAGATAAATGCGTCGAGTTTGGAGTCGAATCAAATAATTTTTTGATTCCCCACTTCATTTTGAGCTTAAAAAAATTAATTTTTAATTTTTATTGATTACGTTTTTGAATCAAAATTGATTTATGAGGATATTTTGATTAAAAAGATCGTTAAAAATCGTTTAATTTGATACCAAACTCGACCCGATTCGGTTAAAAACCAAAAAAGTTGGGTTAAAAGGCGTCAAACGTCAAATTAAAGATTCAATTGTTTTTTTTTGATTAAAATTTGATGATTTAAAATCGATTTGAGATAAATGCGTCGAGTTTGGAGTCGAGTTAAACAATTTTTTGGTTCCCCACTGCATTTTGAGCTTAAAAAAATTAATTTTTAATTTTTATTGATTACGTTTTTGAATCAAAACTGATTTATGGCGATATTTTGATTAAAATGATCGTTAAAAATCGTTTAATTTGATACCAAACTCGACCCGATTCGGTTAAAAACCAAAAAAGTTGGGTTAAAATACGCCAAATGTCAAATTAAAAATTCAATTGTTTTTTTGATTAAAAATTGACGATTTAAAAACGATTTGAGATAAATGCGTCGAGTTTGGAGTCGATTCAAATAATTTTATGATTCCCCACTTCATTTTGAGTTAAAAAAAATTAATTTTTGATAACGTTTTTGAATCAAAATTGATTAATACGAACATTTTTCATTCAAAATGGCCGCCACTTTCTAATTTTTGTCATTCATCTTATATAACTTTCTTATTCTTTAAGATAATCACACCGAATTTGGACTCATTTTAAAAGGTTTTTAATTTCCTACAACTCGAAAATAATACCAACCCAAAATAACCACATTTTGAGTCCACTTCCGGTTTATAAATCCAAAAATATTTGAGAAAAACATATTTGTTTTATTTATTTTTTAACAACGAAGGATAACACAAAGAAACTGTTCTAAAAATTTGGGAATTAAGTTATTTTTCAAGAAATTAATCGAAGTAAAATTTAAATTTTTTGAAATATCTTTAAATATTCGTAATTTAGATTGAAAATGCTTCAAAATGAGCCCAAACACGATTGGGTTTTCTTCAAAAACATCCGAAATACGGATGTATTAATAATATTTTGACAGGTGATTGTCAATTGTTTTCATTCATTTTTAATTAATAACTTTTTCATTTTTAAAGATAACCGCATCGAGTTTGGACTTATTTTAAAGCATTTTTAATTCTCCACAATCAGGAAACGACAAAAACCCAAAACATACATTTTTCCATTTAGCTTCCGATTGATATATCGAGCAAATTTTGAGATAAATCGTATTTGGATTCATTTCGTGTTGATCCACAAGAAAAATCTTTTAAGATGACACCAAACTCGATGGAGTTATCTCAAATTCAAATAAATTAAAACTTTCAAAATGGCTGAGCGATTTTTAGGTTAACTTTCTCATTTTTAAAGATAACCCCGTCGTGTTTGGACTCATTTCAAACGATATTCCATGTCTCAAATGAAAATATCAATGAAAAAAAGTGTTAATTAATAATTTTTTCAACTTCATCATTTAGATAATGCTCATTTGGGATAATATTTTTTTTTAATTTTGAGCTTAAATTCGTCATCTATACCAAAAATTCTATAAAATGACACCAAACTCGATGGGGTTATCTTTAAAAACAACTGAGATACGATTATTTTAATAATATTTTGACAGGCGATTCTCAATTGTTTTAATTCATTTTTGCTTTATAACTTTCTCATTTATTGAGATAATTTCCTCGAGTTTGGACTCATTTTAAACGATTTTTAATTTTATTTACGAAAAAACCAATGAATAATTAATTTTTTTATTAATTACGTCATTTTTAATTAATATGACATCAAAAAAATAATTTTTATTAATTTTGTAATGAAAAAAATAATGTTTATAATCAAATTCGTAATCTTGATTAAAAATCGTTTGAAATGATTCCAAACTCGATTGGGATATCTTAAAATTGACATATTCGATTTTATTTTCAAGATGGCGGATAATTTTTAGGTTAACTTTTTTGTTTTAAGTCATAATATGGTCGAGTTTGGACTCATTTCAAAGGTTTTTTTAATTTTGTTTTTGATTACGTTTAAATTTGACCCGATTCGGTTAAAAAAGTTGGGTTAAAATGCGTCAAACGTCAAATTAAAAATTCAATTGTTTTTTTGATTAAGAATTGATGATTTAAAAACGATTTGAGATAAATGCGTCGAGTTTGGAGTCGATTCAAATAATTTTTTGATTTCCCACTTCATTTTGAGCTTAAGAACTTAATATTTAATTTTTTTTAATCGCGTTTATGAATCAAAATTGATTAATAAGAACATTTTGATCGAATAGATCGTTCAAAATCGTTTAATTTGATATCAAACTCGACCCGATTCGGTTAAAAAACAAAAAAGTTGGGTTAAAATGCGTCAAACGTCAAATTAAAAATTCAATTGTTTTTTTGATTAAAAATTGACGATTTAAAAACGATTTGAGATAAATATGCCGTGTTTGGACTCGATTCAAGTAATTTTATACTTTCTTATTTCATTTTAAGCATAAAAAATCGATTTTTAATTTTTTTATTTAATTCTTTCAATTTTATTTTTTTATTTTTACTTTCTTGATCATAATCATGAATCGAATATTTTCAATGATTATTTTTTTAATAAAAAAATTATTAATTTTACCTCCTTTAATCGATGAAAGCGTTTTTGCCCCTTTCAATTCCCCAAAGATCGTCTCTACGTAAATTTGGTTATCTTCGCATCGAATTAATTTTGAGTTAGAAATTTTAGTTTGAGGTGTTGAAACGGATTCTTCTTCGGGAGTATCACCGATGTAAAGCAAATATGTTGGGGAGCAAGCTTCGTAACCGGATGGTGCTGTCCAAGAAATCGTCCAAGACGAATCAGCCTCATCATAATTTGATGTTATGTCGTTAACTACGACATCAGTGACTACTCCCAACTCTATAATAATTAAGTGTGTTGTTTTTGTTAATTAATTAAAATCATTAAAAATGAAATTACCAACGGAAATTTCCGCAGTAGAAACATCCCCATTTTTCTCTTGGATAATCGGGGTTACCCCAACAACAACATTTTCGCATTTCTTCAACCCATCAGTATCAACAATCTTAGAAAGCTCTTCTATTATCTCATCATCATTATCGCCGATTTTCACGATGTATTTAACATCACAATTATCAAAACTACCCGGTTTATCCCAAGAAATCGTCCAAGAATTATCATTAAATTCTGCATTTAAGTTATCAACTTTAACATCTGAGACAATTCCAACATCTACGAATTCAAATAAGTTATTATTTATAAAAAAATAAATTAAAATAGGATTTACCTCCTTGCATGGTGTAAGATGTTCTTTCACTGCTCACCTCGACCTCATTTACGATGAAAATTGGCTCAATTTGAATTTCGTTGTCGCCACAAGGGATTAATTTTGAGTTATGAAGTTTAGCCTCATTTGTTGAAACTGGTTCATCTTCCTTAGTTCCACCCACGTAAAGCAAGTATGATATGGGGCAAGCCTCATATCCAACTGGAGCTGACCAAGAAATCGTCCAAACTGCCTCAGCCTCATCATAACTTGATGTTATCCCATCAACTCGAGCCTCGGAAACATCTCCTGCATCTATATCAATTTAAACATAATCAATCCCTTCATCTCATTTAGATTATAACAAAAATACCCGTTGTTATTGTTGTAGTTGAGACAGCTCCATTCTTTCCTTGGATGATGGGAGTTACAGAAACATCGATGGTTACGCATTTATCCAAATCATCATTTGAGATCGTCTTGGAAGTTTCTGATAGCGTCTCAGCTGCAGCTTCGCCGATTTTGATGAGATATTCAACACCACAGTTATCGAAATCGCTCGGTTTCGTCCAACTAATCGTCCAAATGTTCTCGTTAAGAACTGCCGTTAACTCGGCTACTTGGACGGTCTCCACGTTTCCAACATCTAAAATTATTTAAATTATTTGTGTTAGAAAAAATCGAAAAAAATTATTGGGGGAAAAAATCGACATTTGGGCCTCAAAATCAAATGGGGAATCAAAAAATTGTTAGAATCGACTCCAAACTCGACGCATTTATCTCAAATCGCTTTTAAATCGTCAATTTTTAATCAAAAAAACAATTGAATTTTTAATTTGACGTTTGACGCATTTTAACCCAACTTTTTTGGTTTTTAACCGAATCGGGTCGAGTTTGGTATCAAATTAAACGATTTTTAACGATATTTCTAATCAAAATATCCTCATAAATCAATTTTGATTCAAAAACGTAATCAAAAAAAATTAAAGATTAATTTCTTTATGCCCAAAATGAAGTGGGGAATCAAAAAATTATTTGAATCGACTCCAAACTCGACGCATTTATCTCAAGTCGCTTTTAAATCGTCAATTTTTAATCAAAAAAACAATTGAATTTTTAATTTGACGTTTGACGCATTTTTACCCAACTTTTTTGGTTTTTAACCGAATCGGGTCGAGTTTGATATGAAATTAAACGATTTTTAACGATCTTTTTAATCAAAATATCCTCATAAATCAATTTTGATTCAAAACCGTAATCAAAAAAAATTAAAAATTAATTTTTTTATGCCCAAAATGAAGTGGGGAATCAATAAATTATTTGAATCGACTCCAAACTCGACGCATTCATCTCAAATCGCTTTTAAATCGTCAATATTTAATAAAAAAAACAATTGAATTTTTAATTTGACGTTTGACGCATTTTTACCCAACTTATTTGGTTTTTAACCGAATCGGGTCGAGTTTGATATGAAATTAAACGATTTTTAACGATCTTTTTAATCAAAATATCCTCATAAATCAATTTTGATTCGAAACCGTAATCAAAAAAAATTAAAAATTATTTTTTTTATGCCCAAAATGAAGTGGGGAATCAAAAAATTATTTGAATCGACTCCAAACTCGACGCATTTATCTCAAGTCGCTTTTAAATCGTCAATTTTTAATCAAAAAAACAATTGAATTTTTAATTTGACGTTTGACGCATTTTAATCCAACTTTTTTGTTTTTTAACCGAGTCGGGTCGAGTTTGGTATCAAATTAAACGATTTCTAACGATTTTTTGATCAAAATATCCTCATAAATCAATTTTGATTCAAAAACGTAATCAAAAAAAAATTAAAAATTAATTTTTTTATGCCCAAAATGAAGTGGGGAATCAAAAAATTATTTGAATCGACTCCAAACTCGACGCATTTATCTCAAGTCGCTTTTAAATCGTCAACTTTTAATCAAAAAAACAATTGAATTTTTAATTTGACGTTTGACGCATTTTAACCCAACTTTTTTGGTTTTTAACCGAATCGGGTCGAGTTTGATATGAAATTAAACGATTTTTAACGATCTTTTTAATCAAAATATCCTCATAAATCAATTTTGATTGAAAAACGTAATCAAGAAAAATTAAACATTAATTTTTTTAAGCCCAAAATGAAGTGGAGAATCAAAAAATTATTCGAATCGACTCCAAACTCGACGCATTTATCTCAAATTGTTTTTAAATCGTCAATTTTTAATCAAAGAAACAATTGAATTTTTAATTTGACATTTGACACATTCTAACCCAACTTTTTTTAACCGAATCGGGTCAAATTTAAACGTAATCAAAAACAAAATTAAAAAAACCTTTGAAATGAGTCCAAACTCGACCATATTATGACTTAAAACAAAAAAGTTAACCTAAAAATTATCCGCCATCTTGAAAATAAAATCGAATATGTCAATTTTAAGATATCCCAATCGAGTTTGGAATCATTTCAAACGATTTTTAATCAAGATTACGAATTTGATTATAAAAATAATTTTTTTCATTACAAAATTAATAAAAATTATTTTTTTGATGTCATATTAATTAAAAATTACGTAATTAATAAAAAAAAAATAATTATTCGTTGGTTTTTCGTAAATAAAATTAAGAATCGTTTAAAATGAGTCCAAACTCGAGGGGATTATCCCAATAAATGAGAAAGTTATAAAGCAAAAATGAATTAAAACAATTGAGAATCGCCTGTCAAAATATTATTAAAACAACCGTATCTCAGTTGTTTTTAAAGATAATCCCATCGAGTTTGGTGTCATTTTATAGAATTTTTGGTATAGATGATGAATTTTAGCTCAAAATTAAAAAAATATTATCCCAAATGTGCATTATCTAAATGATGAAGTTGAAAAAATTATTAGTTAACACGTTTTTATTGATATCTTCATTTAAGACATGGAATATCGTTTGAAATGAGTCCAAACACGATGGGGTTATCTTTAAAAATGAGAAAGTTAACCTAAAAATCGCTCAGCCATTTTGAAAGTTTTAATTTATTTAAATTTGAGATAACCCCATCGCGTTTGGTGTCATTTTAAAGGATTTTTCTTGTAGATCAATGCGAAATAAATCCAAATATGTCAAATATTTCAAAATTTGCTCGATATATCAACCGGAAGTTAAAAGGAAAAATACATGTTTTAGGTTTTTGTCGTTTCCTGATTGTTGAGAATTAAAAATGCTTTGAAATGAGTCTAAACTCGATGAGGTTATCTTTAGAAATGGAAAAGTTATTAACTAAAAATGAATTAAAACAATTGACAATCACCTGTCAAAATATTATTAAAACAATCGTATCTCAGTTGTTTTTAAAGATAACCCAATCGTGTTTGGGCTCATTTTGAAGTATTTTTAATCTAAATTACGAATATTTAAAGATATTTCAATAAATTTAAATTTTACTTCGATTAATTTCTTGAAAAATAACTTAATTCCCAAATTTCTCCTTCGTTATTACAAAATAAATAAAACAAAAATGTTTTTCTCAAATAGTTTTGGATTTATAAACCGGAAGTGGACTCAAAAAGTGGGAATTAAAAACCTTTTAAAATGAGTACAAACTCGGTATGAATATCTTAAAGAATAAGAAAGTTATAAAAGTTGAATGACAAAAATTAGAAAGTGGCGGCCATTTTGAATTGAAAATGTTCGTACTAATCAAATTTGATTCAAAAACGTTATCAAAAATTAATTTTTTTTAGCTCAAAATGAGGTGGGGAATCATAAAATTGTTTGAATCGACTCCAAATACGACCAATTTATTTTAAACCGCTTTTAAGTCGTCAATATTTAATCAAAAAAACAACTGAATTTTTCATTTGACGTTTGAAACGTTTTAACCCACCTTTTTTTGTTTTTTAACCGAATCGGGTCGAGTTTGGTATCAAATTAAACGATTTTTAACGATCTATTTAATCAAAATATCCTCATTAATCAATTTTGATTCAAAACGTAATCAAAAAAAAATTTAAAATTATTTCTTTTAAGCTCAAAATGAAGTGGGGATTCAAAAAATTATTCGAATCGACTCCAAACTCGACGCATTTATTTCAAATCGTTTGTAAATCGTCAATTTTTAATCAAAAAACAATTGAATTTTTAAATTGACATTTGGCGCATTTTAACCCAACTTTTTTGTTTTTTATCCGAATTATGTCGAGTTTGGTATCAAATTAAAGCATTTTTAACGGCCTTTACGATTAAGACATAATTTCATAAATTTTAACATAACTTTTTTATTTTTGAACCGATTTGGGTCGAGTTTGGTATCCAATTAAAGCATTTTTGACGACCTCTCCCATTAAGACATAATTTGACAAATTTTAATCTAACTTTTTTGTTTTTTAACCGAATTGGGTCGAGTTTATATCAAACTAAACGATTTTTAAGACGTAATCATTAAGAAACATTAAACTCACTTCCTTGTATGGTTGCTTCTGCTTTCATTCCAGGTTCTTCACCATCGTCAGTTGCAAAAATTGGCTCAATTTCGATTATACTATCTTTGCATTTAATAAATTTATCGTTTGAAATTGTGATTGTTTCTTCTGAAACTGGTGCTCCTTCGACGTTCCCATCTATGTATAATAAATAAGTTTTGGTGCAAGCTTCGTAATTAGCTGGTCCTCTCCAAGAGATGACCCAATTCAAATCAACTTCGTTGTATATTGAATTTAAATCGGTTACTTGAACTGAAGCAACGTTCCCAACATCTATAATCAATTAAATTATGAGTATCAAATTAGATTTATTTTTATTTACTTAATTAAGTACCTGCTTTAAATTGAGTACTTAATGATTTTCCACGTTGATCTTGGATAATCGGGGTCACAACAACCTCCGTATCTTCGCATTTCTTCAAATCATCATTCAAAATCGTCGTGGAATCACCCGGTACGATATTTTCGATACTATCCCCTCCAACTTCGATTATCACACCGAATTTAACATCACAATTATCGTAACCATCCGGTTTCGTCCAGCTAATCGTCCAAGTACCTTCACTTAATTCTTGTGTCAACTCTTTCACTTCAACCTCAGAAACATTTCCAACCTCTACAAAATTAACACCATTAATCACAATTATTTATTGATTTTGACGATTTTAATGATCAAAATGATTCAAGTGATTAAAATAACGTACTTCCTGTTATTGTTGAACTCTCTTTTCCACCTTCCTTCTCCCCAGTTGCTGTTGTAAATTTGGGTACAATATCAATTTGGGTTTCTTCGCATGCAACGAATTTATCGTTCGAAATTGTGATTGATTCTGTTGGGGTTTCTTCGGAAGTTCCATCGATGTAAAGTAAATATGATATGGAGCAAGCTTCGTACGTCTCTGGGGCTTTCCAAGAGATGGTCCAAGTTGAATCAGCATCATTGTAAGTTGGTGTTATCTCGGTGACTTTAGCATCGGTTACATCACCCACATCTACAAGAATTGGGACATTAGATATTTGGTTTGAATGAGGAAAAAGGTGCAAATGATGAAGATACCGGCTGTGATTTCTTTGGTGACTCCTTCTCCTTTCTTTCCTTGGATAACTGGGGTAACGGAGATGTCGTTCTTTTCACATTTTTTCAAGACTTCGTTAGAAATCGTCGCCGTGACTTCAGATACAGTTTGGTCGTCACCATCATTAATTTTTAGGGTGTATTCGACACCACATTCATCATATCCTTCCGGTTTTTCCCAGCTAATCGTCCATGTATCTCCATTAAGAGTTCCTTCTAAATTGGACACTTTAACATTGGAGACATTTCCAATATCTATAAAAACGATTAAATTTATAAAATCATTTTTGGTGCACTTAAACTAGATTAAATTTCCTACAAAATGCTTTTTATTTCACGGTGATATCTCAATTCGTTTTTGAGATATAACGCAGTAAATTTCTATTTAATATTTTTTTGGTTGAATTAAAAAAAATCGTACCATCAAAACTAATAGAATCAAAAGAATTATTTTTGGCACACTTAAATCAGATTAAATTTCCTACAAAATGCTTTTTAAATCATCTTTATATCTCAATTAGTTTTTGAGATATCAACCTTTAAATTGAGTACTTACCTCCATCTATGTTTGCAGCTGCTTTTGGTCCAAAAACATCCCCATTAGCCGTGGTAAATGCAACTTGTATCTCAATTAAGTTGCTTTCACATGGTTTTAATTTGTCGTTTAAAATTTGGGTTTGAGTTGTTGAAATTTGCTCATTTTGAGCAATTTCGTTGATGTACAATAAATATTTTGGTGAGCAAGCTTCGTAAGTCTCTGGGGCTGTCCAGGAGATGGTCCAAGTTAAGTCAGCTTCGGTATATGATGGTGTTATCTCGGTTACTTGTACATCAGAAACATCTCCAACATCTAATCATAATTAGATTGATTAAAATTGATTTTTTTGTGAGTTTTAATGAATTACCTGCAGTGAATTGATGGGATACTCCTTTTCCTGGGTTTTCTTGGATGATGGGGGTTACAACAACATCGATTGATTCACATTTTTTCAAATCAGCATTAGGAATCGTCACAGAATCATCTGGGATTGTTTGATCTTCCCCTTCACCGATTTTCACGATGTATTTAACATCGCAATTATCGAAACCATCCGGTTTCGTCCAACTAATCGTCCAAATATTATCATTAAGTTCTTCTTTTAGCTCGCTCACTTCAACTTCAGAAACATCTCCAACCTCTACAAAATCAAATCAATAACTTTATTAATTAACATTTAAGTTAAAAATGATTGAGTCAACCTTTCGAAATGGTCACTTCCGCTGCTTTGGCGAATACATTCTCAATTCTTGGCACGACTTTAACTTTATTATTGCAAGGGATTAAATCAGCGATAAGAAAATCGATCGTTAATTCATTAACAGATTCTTCTTTGACTAAATCATTGAGTGATACTTGATAAGTGATGGTACAAAATTCATATCCGGTTGGTTCATCCCAAGAAATTTGGTACGAATCACCCGATTCCGATTGAGTTGGTGTTAACGTCGTGGTGACCCCAGAAACATCTCCAATACCTACAATTAAATTGAATTAAAATTTAATTTAAAATCGTCGATTTAAAGGATAAAAGTGGCGATAACGAGGTGGTTATCTTTAATACACGATCTTAAAAATACAATTAAATGATAATGAGATAAAAAAATTAAAATTGGTCACTTCAATTTAAAATATTGGCGAAGGAAACGAAAATTTAAAAAAATAATAATAAATACAAAAAAATATTTGATTAAAAAAATCGTAACGTAAAAATTTATGGAAATTAAAAAACTATTTTTGGTACAATTAATCCTGATTAATTTAGCCTCTGAATGGTTATTATTTCAAAAAAATATCTTAATTCGTTCTTGAGATATGACGCTTTAAGATTGATGCTTAAACCAAATTAAGATTTTGATTAAAAAAATTAAATCATCGATATTCATGGAGATTAAGGAATTATTCTTGGTGGGATTAATCTTGATTAAATTTGCTTTAAAATGGTTTATATTTCATAATTATATCTCAATTCGTTCTTGAGATACGATTTTTTAAGTTAATAAAGAATTAATTCGAGTCAAAAATGATGAGTTGGATTTAAAAAAATCATAACATCCACTTTTATGGAATAGAAGAAAATATTTTAATTATAATTAAATTAGATTAAATTTGCTTTAAAATGACTTTTATGTCATGGTGATATCTCAATTCGTTCTTGAGATACGATTTTTTAAGTTAATAAGAAATTAATTCAAGTCAAAAGTGATGATTTGGTTTTAAAAAATCATAACAACCACATTTATGAAATCGAAGAAAATATTTTAAGAGCGATTAAATTAGATTAAATTTCCTTTAAAATGATCATCATTTCATGGTGATATCTCAATTCGTTCTTGAGATACGTTTTTTTTAAGTTAATAAAGATTTAATTCGAGTCAAAAGTGATGATTTGGTTTTAAAAAATCATAACAACCACATTTATGAAATCGAAGAAAATATTTTAAGAGCGATTAAATTAGATTAAATTTCCTTTAAAATGATCGTCATTTCATGGTGATATCTCAATTCGTTCTTGAGATACGATTTTTTAAGTTAATAAGAAATTAATTCGAGTCAAAAGTGATGAGTTGGTTTTAAAAAATCATAACATCCACATTTATGGAATCGAAGAAAATATTTTAAGAACGATTAAATTAGATTAAATTTCCTTTAAAATGATCATCATTTCATGGTGATATCTCAATTCGTTCTTGAGATACGATTTTTTAAGTTAATAAAGAATTAATTCAAGTCAAAAGTGATGAGTTGGTTTTAAAAAATCATAACATCCACATTTTGGAATCGAAGAAAATATTTTAAGAACGATTAAATTAGATTAAATTTCCTTTAAAATGATCATCATTTCATGGTGATATCTCAATTCGTTCTTGAGATACGATTTTTTAAGTTAATAAAGAATTAATTCGAGTCAAAACTGATGAGTTGGTTTTAAAAAATCATAACGACCACATTTATGGAATCGAAGAAGATATTTTAAGAGCGATTAAATTAGATTAAATTTCCTTTAAAATGATCATCATTTCATGGTGATATCTCAATTCGTTCTTGAGATACGATTTTTTAAGCTAATAAAGAATTAATTCGAGTCAAAAGTGATGAGTTGGTATTAAAAAATCATAACATCCACATTTTGGAATCGAAGAAAATATTTTAAGAACGATTAAATTAGATTAAATTTCCTTTAAAATGATCATCATTTCATGGTGATATCTCAATTCGTTCTTGAGATACGATTTTTTAAGTTAATAAAGAATTAATTCGAGTCAAAAGTGATGAGTTGGTTTTAAAAAATCATAACATCCACATTTTGGAATCGAAGAAAATATTTTAAGAACGATTAAATTAGATTAAATTTCCTTTAAAATGATCATCATTTCATGGTGATATCTCAATTCGTTCTTGAGATACGATTTTTTAAGTTAATAAAGAATTAATTCGAGTCAAAAGTGATGAGTTGGTTTTAAAAAATCATAACATCCACATTTTGGAATCGAAGAAAATATTTTAATAACGATTAAATTAGATTAAATTTGCTTTAAAATCATTCATATCTCATAATCATATCTCAATCCGTTCTTGAGATACGATTTTTTAAGTTAATAAAGAATTAATTCGAGTCAAAAGTGATGAGTTGGTTTTAAAAAATCATAACATCCACATTTTGGAATCGAAGAAAATATTTTAAGAATGATTAAATTAGATTAAATTTCCTTTAAAATGATCATCATTTCATGGTGATATCTCAATTCGTTCTTGAGATACGATTTTTTAAGTTAATAAAGAATTAATTCGAGTCAAAAGTGATGAGTTGGTTTTAAAAAATCATAACATCCACATTTTGGAATCGAAGAAAATATTTTAAGAACGATTAAATTAGATTAAATTTCCTTTAAAATGATCATCATTTCATGGTGATATCTCAATTCGTTCTTGAGATACGATTTTTTAAGCTAATAAAGAATTAATTCGAGTCAAAAGTGATGAGTTGGTTTTAAAAAATCATAACATCCACATTTTGGAATCGAAGAAAATATTTTAAGAACGATTAAATTAGATTAAATTTCCTTTAAAATGATCATCATTTCATGGTGATATCTCAATTCGTTCTTGAGATACGATTTTTTAAGTTAATAAAGAATTAATTCGAGTCAAAAGTGATGAGTTGGTTTTAAAAAATCATAACATCCACATTTTGGAATCCAAGAAAATATTTTAAGAACGATTAAATTAGATTAAATTTCCTTTAAAATGATCATCATTTCATGGTGATATCTCAATTCGTTCTTGAGATACGATTTTTTAAGTTAATAAAGAATTAATTCGAGTCAAAAGTGATGAGTTGGTTTTAAAAAATCATAACATCCACATTTTGGAATCGAAGAAAATATTTTAAGAACGATTAAATTAGATTAAATTTCCTTTAAAATGATCATCATTTCATGGTGATATCTCAATTCGTTCTTGAGATACGATTTTTTAAGCTAATAAAGAATTAATTCAAGTCAAAAGTGATGAGTTGGTATTAAAAAATCATAACATCCACATTTTGGAATCGAAGAAAATATTTTAAGAACGATTAAATTAGATTAAATTTCCTTTAAAATGATCATCATTTCATGGTGATATCTCAATTCGTTCTTGAGATACGATTTTTTAAGTTAATAAAGAATTAATTCGAGTCAAAAGTGATGAGTTGGTTTTAAAAAATCATAACATCCACATTTTGGAATCGAAGAAAATATTTTAAGAACGATTAAATTAGATTAAATTTCCTTTAAAATGATCATCATTTCATGGTGATATCTCAATTCGTTCTTGAGATACGATTTTTTAAGTTAATAAAGAATTAATTCGAGTCAAAAGTGATGAGTTGGTTTTAAAAAATCATAACATCCACATTTTGGAATCGAAGAAAATATTTTAATAACGATTAAATTAGATTAAATTTGCTTTAAAATCATTCATATCTCATAATCATATCTCAATCCGTTCTTGAGATACGATTTTTTAAGTTAATAAAGAATTAATTCGAGTCAAAAGTGATGAGTTGGTTTTAAAAAATCATAACATCCACATTTTGGAATCGAAGAAAATATTTTAAGAATGATTAAATTAGATTAAATTTCCTTTAAAATGATCATCATTTCATGGTGATATCTCAATTCGTTCTTGAGATACGATTTTTTAAGTTAATAAAGAATTAATTCGAGTCAAAAGTGATGAGTTGGTTTTAAAAAATCATAACATCCACATTTTGGAATCGAAGAAAATATTTTAAGAACGATTAAATTAGATTAAATTTCCTTTAAAATGATCATCATTTCATGGTGATATCTCAATTCGTTCTTGAGATACGATTTTTTAAGCTAATAAAGAATTAATTCGAGTCAAAAGTGATGAGTTGGTTTTAAAAAATCATAACATCCACATTTTGGAATCGAAGAAAATATTTTAAGAACGATTAAATTAGATTAAATTTCCTTTAAAATGATCATCATTTCATGGTGATATCTCAATTCGTTCTTGAGATACGATTTTTTAAGTTAATAAAGAATTAATTCGAGTCAAAAGTGATGAGTTGGTTTTAAAAAATCATAACATCCACATTTTGGAATCCAAGAAAATATTTTAAGAACGATTAAATTAGATTAAATTTCCTTTAAAATGATCATCATTTCATGGTGATATCTCAATTCGTTCTTGAGATACGATTTTTTAAGTTAATAAAGAATTAATTCGAGTCAAAAGTGATGAGTTGGTTTTAAAAAATCATAACATCCACATTTTGGAATCGAAGAAAATATTTTAAGAACGATTAAATTAGATTAAATTTCCTTTAAAATGATCATCATTTCATGGTGATATCTCAATTCGTTCTTGAGATACGATTTTTTAAGTTAATAAAGAATTAATTCGAGTCAAAAGTGATGAGTTGGTTTTAAAAAATCATAACATCCACATTTTGGAATCGAAGAAAATATTTTAAGAACGATTAAATTAGATTAAATTTCCTTTAAAATGATCATCATTTCATGGTGATATCTCAATTCGTTCTTGAGATACGATTTTTTAAGTTAATAAAGAATTAATTCGAGTCAAAAGTGATGAGTTGGTTTTAAAAAATCATAACATCCACATTTTGGAATCGAAGAAAATATTTTAAGAACGATTAAATTAGATTAAATTTCCTTTAAAATGATCATCATTTCATGGTGATATCTCAATTCGTTCTTGAGATACGATTTTTTAAGTTAATAAAGAATTAATTCGAGTCAAAAGTGATGAGTTGGTTTTAAAAAATCATAACATCCACATTTTGGAATCCAAGAAAATATTTTAAGAACGATTAAATTAGATTAAATTTCCTTTAAAATGATCATCATTTCATGGTGATATCTCAATTCGTTCTTGAGATACGATTTTTTAAGTTAATAAAGAATTAATTCGAGTCAAAAGTGATGAGTTGGTTTTAAAAAATCATAACATCCACATTTTGGAATCCAAGAAAATATTTTAAGAACGATTAAATTAGATTAAATTTCCTTTAAAATGTTCATCATTTCATGGTGATATCTCAATTCGTTCTTGAGATACGATTTTTTAAGCTAATAAGGAATTAATTCGAGTCAAAAGTGATGAGTTGGTTATAAAAAATCATAACAACCACATTTATGGAATCGAAGAAAATATTTTAAGAACGATTAAATTAGATTAAATTTGCTTTAAAATCATTCATATCTCATAATCATATCACAATCCGTTCTTGAGATACGATTTTTTAAGTTAATAAGAAATTAATTCGAGTCAAAAGTTATGATTTGGTTTTAAAAAATCATAACAACCACATTTATGGAATCGAAGAAAATATTTTAAGAACGATTAAATTAGATTAAATTTCCTTTAAAATAATCATCATTTCATGGTGATATCTCAATTGGTTTTTGAGATACGATGCTTTAAAATTAATGTTTAAACCAAATTCATCAAATTTAATTTTAATGTTATAAAAATCTCAAGGTATCTTAACGAATTATTATAATTTATATCCAAAACTTACCTTTAGTATAGGTAACCAATTGAATTCCACTTTCAACACCATCAGCATCAATCGCAGTTAACTCAATTTTGATTTCTACGCAAGGTTGGTTATATTTTGATTCAATCTCGTATTCGTTTTTATCAACTTGAATCGCATCTTGTGCCTCATTATTTATGGTTAGAGTCAAGTTATATTTAGGTGTACAATCCCCCAAATTTTCTGGGTTGCCCCAAATCGCCATCAATTTCCCATCTAGCTCTTTGATCTCCAAATCGACTGGTTTCGTGAATCCTGATGTTTCAAAATCAAAAATTTATGATTTGACTCAATCTTTTTGGATTAATTAGATTTACCTGTACATGTTGGGTCATCACCCCCTTTCGTTGCAAAAACGATCCCCACAGTAATCCCAGCTATGGCTAAAACTGCCACCCCCCCAATAAGGGCTAAAAAATTTTTTTTTGATGATTTTAATTCGAAATGAGTGATCGAAAATCGTCTTACCAGCTTTCATTGTTATAATCATTTTGAGTAATCACTAATAAGATGGGTTCTTTGCACAATGGGTCAAGAATAATGGGGCTCGTGACGAATAACAGGTCGATATATAGAAATTGAGCTGATATAAAAATGCGATAAATTTGATATTTGCGCATCGGAACAAATACGAATTGGTCTTATTATCTTTGGAGGAAAAATAAAAATCTGATTAATAATGATAAATGATTTCGGACTCGGATATCTAAAATTATAAAACGATTCTTTATTAATATTTGTTCATTTCGTGTTCCGATTCATTATCAATAAATTTACAAGTGTTCTGTTTGTTTCCGAGAGTCGATTAAAGATCCAATTCTTACTAAATAAAATGTTTGATGGAAATGACACCATATTGCCCATATTGTGTATTATTATTATTATTATTACTTCGGGGTAATATGTTTTTAATTTGTTAAGTATTTGAACAAGTTATCTCCCCATGCAGACCGATTTATCTATACTCAGAAAGAAAAAAATAAAAAAATAAAAAAATAAGGTAATTGAGTGCAAATGGTGACAATATGAACAATTAGTTTATTAAAAAAATAAAAAAATTACCTGGTTTTGTAAAAAATTAAAATCATTAATATTTAGTTCAATTTAATGGGTTATGTCTCGAAAACGAATCAAGATTTTCTAATTTAATTTCAACCAAAATAAAATTAAGACCTTCCTTTATAATTCGAAAAAAATTTAATTAAAATATCTTAAAAATTCGATTTTTGGCGATTTTTATAACATTAACCTCAAATTGATGAATTTCGTTAAAGCATCAAACTTAAAAAATCGTATCTCAAGAACAAATTGAGATATAACGATGAAGTAATGATCATTTTAAAGCAAATTTAATTTTATTTAATTGTACTTAAAATATTTGCTTCGTTCCCATAAATGTGGTTGTTATGATTTTTTAAAACCAACTCATCACATTTGATTAAAATTAATTTTTGAATGACTTAAAAAAATCGTATCTCAAAAACGAATGGAGATACAACGATGAAGTAATGATCATTTTAAAGCAAATTTAGTCTTCTTTAATCTAGTTTAAAATGTTTTCTTTATTTCCATAAATGTGGTTGTTATGATTTTTTAAAACCAACTCATCACATTTGATTAAAATTAATTTTTGAATGACTTAAAAAATCGTATCTCAAAAACGAATGGAGATACAACGATGAAGTAATGATCATTTTAAAGCAAATTTAGTCTTCTTTAATCTAGTTTAAAATGTTTTCTTTATTTCCATAAATGTGGTTGTTATGATTTTTTAAAACCAACTCATCACATTTGATTAAAATTAATTTTTGAATGACTTAAAAAATCGTATCTCAAAAACGAATTGAGATACAATGATGAAGTAATGATCATTTTAAAGCAAATTTAGTCTTCTTTAATCTAGTTTAAAATGTTTTCTTTATTTCCATAAATGTGGTTGTTATGATTTCTTAAAACCAACTCAAATCATTTGATTAAAATTAATTATTTATTGCCTTAAAAAATCGTATCTCAAAAACGAATTGAGATATGATTATGTGATATAAATCATTTTAAAGCAAATTTAATCAATATTAATCAGTCCATAAATAATTCCTTAATCTCCATTAAAACCGACGATTTATTTTTTTTATCAAGATCTTAATTTGGTTTAAGCACCAACCTTAAATCGTCATATCTCAAGAATGAATTAAGTTTTTCTAAATCGGTTTTCACCACGATAAAATTAACAATTTCCTCTATTATTCGCGAATATTTTATCAATATATCTTAAGAATTCGACATTTGGCGATTTTTAGTCAAACTGAGATAGCCATTAAAGTTCACGTTCAATTTAATGAGTTATATCTCAAAAACGAATCAAGATATTCAAGATACGATTTAATCCCGAGAAAAGAGACACTTTCCTGTATTAACTATGACTGTATTATTTATTCCTGTATTGCGATATGATATTTTGAATTTGAGTTATATCAAGATTATCTTAAAAGCGATGAGGAGAAAATTAAAAAAATCGCAACATTACAAATTATAGAATCGAAGGAAATATTTTTGATACACTTAAACTAGATTAAATTTCCTACAAAATGGTATTTATTTCATCTTGATATCTCAATTTGTTTTTGAGATACAACACGTTAATAAATGTATCTCTTTAAGTAAAGTTGCAGAGGTGAATTGAAAAGATTAAAACGACGAAAATTTAGGAATGAAGAAACGATTCTTATAGCGATTAATAATGATTAAATTTGATTTCAAATGCTTATTATTTCGTTAAGATATCCCGGTTAATTCTTAAGATATGATATTTTGAATTTGAGTTATATCAAGATTATCTTAAAAGCGATGAGGAGAAAATTAAAAAAATCGCAACATTACAAATTATGGAATCGACACAAATGTTTTTGATACACCTAAACTAGATTAAATTTCCTACAAAATGGTGTTTATTTCATCTTGATATCTCAATTAGTTTTTGAGATACAACACGTTAATACAGGTATCTGTTTAAGTAAAGTTGCAGAGGAGAATTGAAACGATTATAATGACGAAAATTTTGGGAATGAAGAAACGGTTTTTATAACGATTAATAATGATTAAATTTGCTTTCAAACGCTTTTTATTTCATTAAGATATCCCGCTTAATTCTTGAGATATGATATTTTGAATTTGAGTTATATCAAGATTATCTTAAAAGCGAAGATGAGAAAATTAAAAGAATCGCAACATTACAAATTATAGAATTGAAGGAAATATTTTTGATACACTGAAACTAGATTAAATTTCCTACAAAATGGTGTTTATTTCATCTTGATATCTCAATTAGTTTTTGAGATACAACACGTTAATAAAGGTGTCTCTTTAAGTAAAGTTGCAGAGGTGAATTGAAACGATTATAACAACGAAAATTTTGGGTATGGGGAAACATTTTTTATCAGGGTTAATAACGATTAAATTTGCTTTCAAATGCTTCTTATTTTGTTAAGATACCCCGCTTAATTCTTGAGATATGATATTTTGAATTTGGATTACATCAAGTTTATCTCAAAAGTGATGAGGAGAGAATTAACAAAATCGGAACATTACAAATTATAGAATCGAAAGAAATATTTTTGATACACTTAAACTAGATTAAATTTCCTACAAAATGGTGTTTATTTCATCTCGATATCTCAATTAGTTTTTGAGATACAACACATTAATAAAGGTATCTCTTTAAGTAAAGTTGCAGAGGTGAATTGAAACGATTATAACGACGAAAATTTTAGGAATGAAGAAACGATTTTTATAACGATTAATAATGATTAAATTTGCTTTCAAATGCTTTTTACTTCATTAAGATATCCCGCTTAATTCTTGAGATATGATATTTTGAATTTGAGTTATATCAAGATTATCTTAAAAGCGATGAGGAGAAAATTAAGAAAATCGCAACATTACAAATTATAGAATTGAAGGAAATATTTTTGATACACTTAAACTAGATTAAATTTCCTACAAAATGGTGTTTATTCTATCTTGATATCTCAATTAGTTTTTGAGATACAACACGTTAATGAAGGTGTCTTTTTAAGTAAAGTTGCAGAGGTGAATTGAAACGATTAAAACGACGAAAATTTTAGGAATGAGGAAACGATTTTTATAACGATTAATAATGATTAAATTTGCTTTCAAATGCTTTTTACTTCGTTAAGATATCCCGGTTAATTCTTAAGATATGATATTTTGAATTTGAGTTATATCAAGATTATCTTAAAAGCGATGAGGAGAAAATTAAAAAAATCGCAACATTACAAATTATAGAATCGAAAGAAATATTTTTGATACACTTAAACTAGATTAAATTTCCTACAAAATGGTGTTTATTTCATCTCGATATCTCAATTAGTTTGTGAGATACAACACGTTAATGGAGGTATCTCTTTAAGTAAAGTTGCAGAGGTGAATTGAAAAGATTAAAACGACGAAAATTTTAGGAATGAAGAAACGATTCTTATAGCGATTAATAATGATTAAATTTGCTTTCAAATGCTTTTTATTTCGTTAAGATATCCCGGTTAATTCTTAAGATATGATATTTTGAATTTGAGTTATATCAAGATTATCTTAAAAGCGATGAGGAGAAAATTAAAAAAATCGCAACATTACAAATTATAGAATTGAAGGAAATATTTTTGATGCACTTAAACTAGATTAAATTTCCTACAAAATGGTGTTTATTTCATCTCGATATCTCAATTATTTTTTGAGATACAACACGTTAATAAAGGTATCGCTTTAAGTAAAGTTGCAGAGGTGAATTGAAACGATTAAAACGACGAAAATTTTAGGAATGAAGAAACGATTTTTATAGCCATTAATAATGATTAAATTTGCTTTCAAATGATTTTTATTTCATTAAGATATCCCGCTTAATTCTTGAGATATGATATTTTGAATTTGAGTTATATCAAGATTATCTTAAAAGCGATGAGGAGAGAATTAAAAAAATCGCAACATTACAAATTATAGAATCGACACAAATGTTTTTGATACACCTAAACTAGATTAAATTTCCTACAAAATGGTGTTTATTTCATCTTGCTATCTCAATTAGTTTTTGAGATACAACACGTTAATGAAGGTATCTTTTTATGTAAGGTTGCAGAGGTGAATTGAAAAGATTAAACGACGAAAATGTTAAGAATGAAGAAACGATTTTAATAATGATTAATAATGATTAAATTTGCTTTAAAATGCTTTTTATTTCGTTAAGATATCCCGCTTAATTCTTGAGATATGATATTTTGAATTTGAGTTACATCAAGATTATCTTAAAAGCAATGAGGAAAAAATTTAAAAAATCGCAACATTACAAATTATAGAATCGAAAGAAATATTTTTGATACACTTAAACTAGATTAAATTTCCTACAAATTGGTGTTTATGTCATCTTGATATCTCAATTAGTTTTTGAGATACAACACGATAATAAAGGTATCTCTTTAAGTAAAGTTGCAGAGGTGAATTGAAACGATTAAAACGACGAAAATTTTAGGAATGAAAAAACGATTTTTATAACGATTAATAATGATTAAATTTGCTTTAAAATGAAAAATAAAAAACATCATTTAAGTAATTTATAGAACAATAAGTTTTATTTTAAACCTTTAAACTATCAAAATATTATCTTTCATCGATAAATTAATTATCAATCCATTTAAATCGCAACGATTTCGAATTACGTATATTTAGATAAAGTTTGTTTTAAATTTTAGATTTCAATTCCTCAATTTAATTTTTTTTAACTCAAGGTGATGTGTTAAAAGTTAATCAATCCTTTCAAAGCAACTACATAAACTAACTGAATACAAAGAGGAGAATAAGCAAGAAAGAGAGAGGTGTGTGGAGATCTTGGGGGGATAACGCGACATTCTCGGGGGTTCCTATGATTTAGGTCGTTCAATTTTCTGATACTAGGACCCAACTTCGCCTTGGGAATCCTCTAAAAAGAGAACTTAACCTCTCTTTCTCCCCATCTTTGAGTATAATTAATCATCAATCAATTATAAGTATTAATAGGTATTAACATGTAATGCAACTGGAATTTTATTAATTGCCATTAAAAGTTTGATTAGATAAGATTTGAGTGATCAAATTTTTTCAAATTCGACAATACCCAATTGAAACGAATCAATTTCTCGAAAACTTTTGCGTCATTTCCGTTGATTTCCGAATAATAAAGAAGTTCTAGTTGGAGACGTCTCTGGGGCTGGATGAGATGATATCTCGAACTCATTACCGAGTTGAATGTTACTCCAGGACCAGATTCGTCCCGTCGAGGAATTGTCGCAAAAGTAATTTCAATTTTGGGATGGTGTCGTCGTCGTCCGCAAAACTACGATAAGAGGGCGTCAAAGAAATTCCCCAGTTAATTGCTAACTCTCCTCTTAAAAGACTCGGAGGATTCATCTCTCCAAAGGAACTGCCTCTATCCCCATGGGGGTGCAATTAAGAAATTTAAAAGAAACTATTTACACTTTTAATTAATTTAGGACTTTAAAACTACATTTTTTTTAAATAATAAGATAAAGATGAATTAACTCAGTCTTAATTCTAAGGAAATTCTCATTGTTTCATGAAACCTTTGTTTACCAAGAACAAAACTAAAAGAGCACTAAAACTGGCCAACATTCAAACAATGGTATCAATTTGGAAATCTTGAGGATGTTTCGATTTTATTCCAAGAAAGTTGTGGCCCATTTTAAGATTTAAACAAACAAAATGATGCATATTGATAAACAATTATTTGTTTGTTGATAAGATCATAATCATTTTTTAGACTCTTGTCTGAACAGGTTATGAATCATATACCGCAATGAAATAAAAAACATTTTAAAGCAAATTTAATCATTATTAATCGAGATAAAAATCGTTTCTTCATTCCTAGAATTTTCGTCGATATAATAGTTTTAATTCACCTCTGCAACTTTACTTAAAAAGATACCTTTATTAACGTTTTATATCTCAAAAACTAATTGAGATATCAAGATAAAATAAACACCATTTTGTAGGAAATTTAATCTAGTTTAGGTGAATCAAAAATATTTCTTTCGATTCTATAATTTGTAATGTTGCGATTTTTTTAATTTTCTCCTCATCGCTTTTGAGATAATCTTGATGTAATTCAAATTCCAAATATCATATCTCAAGAATTAAGCGGGATATCTTAACGAAATAAAAAGCATTTTAAAGCAAATTTAATCATTATTAATAGTTATAAAAATCGTTTCTTCATTCCTAAAATTTTCGTCGTTATAATCGTTTCAATTCACCTCTGCAACTTTACTCAAAAAGATACCTATATTAACGTGTTGTATCTCAAAAACTAATTGAGATATTATGATGAAATAAACACCATTTTGTAGGAAATTTAATCTAGTTTAGGTGTATCAAAAATATTTCTTTGGATTCTATAATTTGTAATGTTGCGATTTTTTTAATTTTCTCCTCATCGCTTTTGAGATAATGTTGATGTAATTCAAATTCAAAATATCATATCTCAAGAATTAAGCGGGATATCTTAATGAAATAAAAAGCATTTTAAAGCAAATTTAATCATTATTAATCATAAAAAACGTTTCTTCATTCCTAAAATTTTCGTCGTTATAATCGTTTCAATTCACCTCTGCAACTTTACTTAAAGCGATACCTTTATTAACGTGTTATATCTCAAAAACGAATTGAGATATCAAGATGAAATAAACACCATTCTGTAGGAAATTTAATCTAGTTTAGGTGTATCAAAAATATTTCTTTCGATTCTATAATTTGTAATGTTGCGATTTTTTTAATTTTCTCCTAATCGCTTTTGAGATAATGTTAATGTAATTCAAATTCAAAATATCATATCTCAAGAATTAAGCGGGATATCTTAACGAAATAAAAAGCATTTTAAAGCAAATTTAATCATTATTAATAGTTATAAAAATCGTTTCTTCATTCCTAAAATTTTCGTCGTTATTATCGTTTCAATTCAACTCTGCAACTTTACTTAAAAAGATACCTATATCAACGTGTTGTATCTCAAAAACTAATTGATATATTAAGATGAAATAAACACCATTTTGTAGGAAATTTAATCTAGTTTAAGTGTATCAAAAATATTTCTTTCGATTCTATAATTTGTAATGTTTCGTTTTTTTTTAATTTTCTCCTCATCGCTTTTGAGATAATGTTGATGTAATTCAAATTCCAAATATCATATCTCAAGAATTAAGCGGGATATCTTAACGAAATAAAAAGCATTTTAAAGCAAATTTAATCATTATTAATCGTTATAAAAATCGTTTCCTAATTCCTAAAATTTTCGTCGTTTTAATCGTTTCAATTCACCTCTGCAACTTTACTTAAAGAGATACCTTTATTAACGTGTTGTATCTCAAAAACTAATTGAGATATCAAGATGAAATAAACACCATTTTGTAGGAAATTTAATCTAGTTTAGGAGTATCAAAAATATTTCTTTCGATTCTATAATTTGTAATGTTGCGATTTTTTTAATTTTTCCTCATCGCTTTTGAGATAATGTTGATGTAATTCAAATTCAAAATATCATATCTCAAGAATTAAGCGGGATATCTTAACGAAATAAAAAGCATTTCAAAGCAAATTTAATCATTATTAACCGTGATAAAAATAGTTTCTTCATTCCCAAAATTTTCGTCGTTATAATCGTCTCAATACACCTCTGCAAGTTTACTTAAAGAGATATCTTCATTAACGTGTTGTATCTCAAAAACGAATTGAGATATCAAGATGAAATAAACACCATTTTGTAGGAAATTTAATCTAGTTTAAGTGTATCAAAAATATTTCTTTCGATTCTATAATTTGTAATGTTGCGATTTTTTTAATTTTCTCCTCATCGCTTTTGAGATAATGTTGATGTAATTCAAATTCAAAATATCATATCTCAAGCATTAAGCGAGGTATCTTAACGAAATAAAAAGCATTTTAAAGCAAATTTAATCATTATTAACCGTGATAAATATAGTTTCTTCATTCCCAAAATTTTCGTCGTTATAATCGTCTCAATTCACCTCTGCAAGTTTACTTAAAGAGATATCTTCATTAACGTGTTGTATATCAAAAATTAATTGAGATATCACGATGACATAAACACCAATTTGTAGGAAATTTAATCTAGTTTATGTGTATCAAAAATATTTCTTTCGATTCTATAATTTGTAATGTTGCGATTTTTTTAATTTTCTCCTCATCGCTTTTGAGATAATGTTGATGTAATTCAAATTCCAAATATCGTATCACAAGAATTAAGCGGGATATCTTAATGAAATAAAAAGCATTTTAAAGCAAATTTAATCATTATTAATTGTTATAAAAATCGTTTCTTCATTCCTAAAATTTTCGTCGTTATAATCGTTTCAATTCCTGTCTGCAACTTTACTTAAAAAGATACCTTCATTTACGTGTTGTATCACAAAAACTAATTTAGATATCAAGATGACATAAACACCAATTTGTAGGAAATTTAATCTAGTTTAAATGTGTCAAAAATATTTCTTTCGATTCTATAATTTGTAATGTTGCGATTTTTTTAATTTTCTCCTCATCGCTTTTGAGATAATGTTGATGTAATTCAAATTCAAAATATCATATCTCAAGAATTAAGCGGGATATCTTAACGAAATAAAAAGCATTTTAAAGCAAATTTAATCATTATTAATAGTTATAAAAATCGTTTCTTCATTCCTAAAATTTTCGTCGTTATAATCGTTTCAATTCATCTCTGCAACTTTACTTAAAAAGATACCTATATCAACGTGTTGTATCTCAAAAACTAATTGAGATATTAAGATGAAATAAACACCATTTTGTAGGAAATTTAATCTAGTTTAAGTGTATCAAAAATATTTCTTTCGATTCTATAATTTGTAATGTTGCGATTTTTTTAATTTTCTCCTCATCGCTTTTGAGATAATCTTGATGTAATTCAAATTCCAAATATCATATCTCAAGAATTAAGCGGGATATCTTAACGAAATAAAAAGCATTTTAAAGCAAATTTAATCAGTATTAATCGTTTTAAAAATCGTTTCTTCATTCCCCAAAATGTTCGTCGATATAATCGTTTCAATTCACCTCTGCAACTTTATTTAAAAAGATACCTTCATTAACGTGTTGTATCTCAAAAACTAATTTAGATATCAAAATGAAATAGACACCATTTTATAGGAAATTTAATCTAGTTTAAATGTACCAAAAATAATTCTTTCGATTCCATAATTTGTAATGTTGTGATTTTTTTAATTCTCTCCTCGTCGCTTTTGAGATAATCCTGATATAATTCAAATTCAAAATATCATATCTCAAGAAGTAAACGGGATATCTTAACGAAATAAAAAGCATTTTAAAGCAAATTTAATCAGTATTAATCGTTTTAAAAATCGTTTCTTCATTCCCAAAATTTTCGTGGTTATAATCGTTTCAATTCAACTCTGCAACTTTACTTAAACAGATACCTTTGTTAACGTGTTGTATCTCAAAAACTAATTGAGATATTAAGATGAAATAAACACCATTTTGTAGGAAATTTAATCTAATTTAAGTGTAGCAAAAATATTTCTTTCGATTCTATAATTGGAAATGTTGCGATTTTTTTAATTTTCTCTTCATCGCTTTTAAGATAATCTTGATATAACTCAAATTCAAAATACCATATTTGACGAATTAAGCGGGATATCTTAACGAAATAAAAAGCATTTTAAAGCAAATTTAATCATTATTAATCGTGATAAAAATTGTTTCTCTATTTCTAAACTTTTCGTCGTTATAATCGTTTCAATTCACCTCTGAAACTTTACTTAAAGAGATACCTTCATTAACGTGTTGTATCTCAAAAACTAATTGAGATATCAAGGTGACATAAACACCAATTTGTAGGAAATTTAATCTAGTTTAAGTGTGTCAAAAATATTTCTTTCGATTCTATAATTTGTAATGCTGCGATTTTTTTAATTTTCTCCTCATCGCTTTTGAGATAATGTTGATGTAATTCAAATTCAAAATATCATATCTCAAGAATTAAGCGAGGTATCTTAACGAAATAAAAAGCATTTTAAAGCAAATTTAATCATTATTAATTGTGATAAAAATCGGTTCTTCATTCCTAAAATTTTCGTCGTTATAATCGTTTCAATTCATCTCTGCAACTTTACTTAAAAAGATACCTATATCAACGTGTTGTATCTCAAAAATTGATTGAGATATCAAGATGAAATAAACACCATTTTGTAAGAAATTTAATCTAGTTTAGGAGTATCAAAAATATTTCTTTCGATTCTATAATTTGTAATGTTGCGATTTTTTGAATTTTCTCCTCATCGCTTTTGAGATAATCTTGATGTAATCCAAATTCAAAATATCATATTTCAAGAATTAAGCGGGGTATCTTAACGAAATAAAAAGCATTTTAAAGCAAATTTAATCATTATTAATCGTTATAAAAATCATTTCTTCATTCCCAAAATTTTCGTCGTTATAATCGTTTCAATTCACCTCTGCAACTTTACATAAAGAGATACCTTTATTAACGCATTGTATCTCAAAAACTAATTGAGATATCAAGATGAAATAAACACCATTTTATGGGAAATTTAATATAGTTTAAGTGTTCCAAATATAATTCTTTCGATCCCATAAATTTCGATGTTGCAATTTTTTTGTGACTTTTTTATCATCCTGTATATCAAAAACTATCACAATTACAACTAAATTAGTTATGATTGAAACAAAATCTTTTCATTTGAATATTCGCCGAAGAAAATCTGAGGAATGGCCAAAACCCAAGAAAGTTTTCCCTTAATTTTAGATAACCCATCGATTCCGTTCCAAAATCCGGCCTTATATTTTTTAAATTGACTAAAACGTCTCTTTCCCGCCGTCCTCGTCGTCTTCGTTCAAATATTGAATCGGGTTAAAATCGCGTCCCCGAGGTATCATCTCCATTAACTTTGTATTACTGCAATAGTCGTTGAAGCTCGTCGGGTATATAGAGTTCCACATCGTTTCGAACACTTGCTGCTTGGAACTGCTTGGAACGAAACGTGGAAGAGGAAGTTCTGGAGATTTTCGCCCTCCTTTATAGATGGGAACTCGTAATTACGGAAACCTGATCAGAATCTCCCTCTCTTTCTCTCTTTCTTACAATCAGTTCATATCGAAAACGAAATTCCACATTACTTCGATGTGGAATCGATGGAAATAATATCGGATTAAATATGAGTATATTTTTGGGTCGATGTTGACTCTATATTTAATTTTTTTTTAAATTGTTTGATTTTGTGCACGTCCTCCATCCGAATTGAAAACAGCTCCCCCAGAGAGGACACTGCCCATCACCGGGGGCACTTGCTGGAAACTAAACACAATAATGATGAGGGTTGGAACAATTGAAACACCCTCGTTTTAAACGTGAAGGGTGCATTTCGAAATATTAACATTTTATTAAATTCTTTTACTACAAGCCATTTTTTTTGGCGTATAGTGAAATCGATATAAAACTGAAGAAATTTTAAAGATGTTTTTGAAAACGAAGGAGTGACATGTACATCAAATTGAAGGATAAACCTTCTTCTTTAAAATGTTATATAACTGGTTGTTTCGATTTAAAATCGATTTGATTTAAGACATGTTAAAATATTACGTGTTTTTGACGATTTAATAGAATCGAGAAAGCAATGATCAAAATTTGAGGGATGATTTTTGGTGTTATTTTTGAAAATGAAGAAATAATTTGTGTATCAAATTAAAGACAAAATCTTCTTCTTTAAAATGATATATGACTCGTTGTTTCGAATTAAAATTGATTTGGCTTAAGAGATGTTAAAATATTACGTGTTTTTGACGATTTAATAGAATCGAGAAAGCAATGATCAAAATTTGAGGGATGATTTTTGGTGTTATTTTTGAAAATGAAGAAATGATTTGTGTATCAAATTAAAGACAAAATCTTCTTCTTTAAAATGATATATGACTCGTTGTTACGAATTAAAATTGATTTGGCTTAAGAGATGTTGAAATATTACGTGTTTTTGACGATTTAATAGAATCGAGAAAGCAATGATCAAAATTTGAGGGATGATTTTTGGTGTTATTTTTGAAAATGAAGAAATGATTTGTGTATCAAATTAAAGACAAAATCTTCGTATTTAAAATGATATATGACTCGATGCTTCGAATTAAAATTGATTTGGCTTAAAAGATATTAAAATATTACGTGTTTTTGACGATTTAATAGAATCGAGAAAGCAATGATCAAAATTTGAAGGATGATTTTTGGTGTTATTTTTGAAAATGAAGAAATGATTTGTATATCAAGTTAAAGACAAAATCTTCTTCTTTAAAATGATATATGACTCGTTGCTTCGAATTAAAATTGATTTGGCTTAAAAGATATTAAAATATTACGTGTTTTTGACGATTTAATAGAATCGAGAAAGCAATGATCAAAATTTGAGGGATGATTTTTGGTGTTATTTTTAAAAATGAAGAAATAATTTATATATCAAATTAAAGACAAAATCTTCTTCTTTAAAATGATATATGACTCGTTGTTTCGAATTAAAATTGATTTGGCTTAAGAGATGTTAAAATATTACGTGTTTTTGACGATTTAATAGAATCGAGAAAGCAATGATCAAAATTTGAGGGATGATTTTTGGTGTTATTTTTGAAAATGAAGAAATAATTTGTGTATCAAATTAAAGACAAAATCTTCGTCTTTAAAATGATATATGACTCGTAGTTTCGAATTAAAATTGATTTGGCTTAACAGATGTTAAAATATTACGTGTTTTTGACGATTTAATAGAATCGAGAAAGCAATGATCAAAATTTGAGGGATGATTTTTGGTGTTATTTTTAAAAATGAAGAAATAATTTGTGTATCAAATTAAAGACAAAATCTTCTTCTTTAAAATGATATATGACTCGTTGTTTCGAATTAAAATTGATTTGGCTTAAGAGATGTTAAAATATTACGTGTTTTTGACGATTTAATAGAATCGAGAAAGCAATGATCAAAATTTGAGGGATGATTTTTGGTGTTATTTTTGAAAATGAAGAAATAATTTGTGTATCAAATTAAAGACAAAATCTTCTTCTTTAAAATGATATATGACTCGTTGTTTCGAATTAAAATTGATTTGGCTTAAGAGATGTTGAAATATTACGTGTTTTTGACGATTTAATAGAATCGAGAAAGCAATGATCAAAATTTGAGGGATGATTTTTGGTGTTATTTTTGAAAATGAAGAAATGATTTGTGTATCAAATTAAAGACAAAATCTTCGTATTTAAAATGATATATGACTCGTTGTTTCGAATTAAAATCGATTTGGCTTAAGAGATGTTGAAATATTACGTGTTTTTGACGATTTAATAGAATCGAGAAAGCAATGATCAAAATTTGAGGGATGATTTTTGGTGTTATTTTTGAAAATGAAGAAATGATTTGTGTATCAAATTAAAGACAAAATCTTCTTCTTTAAAATGATATATGACTCGTTGTTTCGAATTAAAATTGATTTGGCTTAAGAGATGTTGAAATATTACGTGTTTTTGACGATTTAATAGAATCGAGAAAGCAATGATCAAAATTTGAGGGATGATTTTTGGTGTTATTTTTGAAAATGAAGAAATGATTTGTGTATCAAATTAAAGACAAAATCTTCGTATTTAAAATGATATATGACTCGATGCTTCGAATTAAAATTGATTTGGCTTAAAAGATATTAAAATATTACGTGTTTTTGACGATTTAATAGAATCGAGAAAGCAATGATCAAAATTTGAAGGATGATTTTTGGTGTTATTTTTGAAAATGAAGAAATGATTTGTATATCAAGTTAAAGACAAAATCTTCTTCTTTAAAATGATATATGACTCGTTGCTTCGAATTAAAATTGATTTGGCTTAAAAGATATTAAAATATTACGTGTTTTTGACGATTTAATAGAATCGAGAAAGCAATGATCAAAATTTGAGGGATGATTTTTGGTGTTATTTTTAAAAATGAAGAAATAATTTATATATCAAATTAAAGACAAAATCTTCTTCTTTAAAATGATATATGACTCGTTGTTTCGAATTAAAATTGATTTGGCTTAAGAGATGTTAAAATATTACGTGTTTTTGACGATTTAATAGAATCGAGAAAGCAATGATCAAAATTTGAGGGATAATTTTTGGTGTTATTTTTGAAAATGAAGAAATAATTTGTGTATCAAATTAAAGACAAAATCTTCGTCTTTAAAATGATATATGACTCGTAGTTTCGAATTAAAATTGATTTGGCTTAACAGATGTTAAAATATTACGTGTTTTTGACGATTTAATAGAATAGAGAAAGCAATGATCAAAATTTGAGGGATGATTTTTGGTGTTATTTTTAAAAATGAAGAAATAATTTGTGTATCAAATTAAAGACAAAATCTTCTTCTTTAAAATGATATATGACTCGTTGTTTCGAATTAAAATTGATTTGGCTTAAGAGATGTTAAAATATTACGTGTTTTTGACGATTTAATAGAATCGAGAAAGCAATGATCAAAATTTGAGGGATGATTTTTGGTGTTATTTTTGAAAATGAAGAAATAATTTGTGTATCAAATTAAAGACAAAATCTTCTTCTTTAAAATGATATATGACTCGTTGTTTCGAATTAAAATTGATTTGGCTTAAGAGATGTTGAAATATTACGTGTTTTTGACGATTTAATAGAATCGAGAAAGCAATGATCAAAATTTGAGGGATGATTTTTGGTGTTATTTTTGAAAATGAAGAAATGATTTGTGTATCAAATTAAAGACAAAATCTTCTTCTTTAAAATGATATATGACTCGTTGTTTCGAATTAAAATCGATTTGGCTTAAGAGATGTTGAAATATTACGTGTTTTTGACGATTTAATAGAATCGAGAAAGCAATGATCAAAATTTGAGGGATGATTTTTGGTGTTATTTTTGAAAATGAAGAAATGATTTGTGTATCAAATTAAAGACAAAATCTTCTTCTTTAAAATGATATATGACTCGTTGTTTCGAATTAAAATTGATTTGGCTTAAGAGATGTTGAAATATTACGTGTTTTTGACGATTTAATAGAATCGAGAAAGCAATGATCAAAATTTGAGGGATGATTTTTGGTGTTATTTTTGAAAATGAAGAAATGATTTGTGTATCAAATTAAAGACAAAATCTTCTTCTTTAAAATGATATATGACTCGTTGTTTCGAATTAAAATCGATTTGGCTTAAGAGATATTGAAATATTACGTGTTTTTGACGATTTAATAGAATCGAGAAAGCAATGATCAAAATTTGAGGGATGATTTTTGGTGTTATTTTTGAAAATGAAGAAATGATTTGTGTATCAAATTAAAGACAAAATCTTCTTCTTTAAAATGATATATGACTCGTTGTTTCGAATTAAAATCGATTTGGCTTAAGAGATGTTGAAATATTACGTGTTTTTGACGATTTAATAGAATCGAGAAAGCAATGATCAAAATTTGAGGGATGATTTTTGGTGTTATTTTTGAAAATGAAGAAATGATTTGTGTATCAAATTAAAGACAAAATCTTCTTCTTTAAAATGATATATGACTCGTTGTTTCGAATTAAAATTGATTTGGCTTAAGAGATGTTGAAATATTACGTGTTTTTGACGATTTAATAGAATCGAGAAAGCAATGATCAAAATTTGAGGGATGATTTTTGGTGTTATTTTTGAAAATGAAGAAATGATTTGTGTATCAAATTAAAGACAAAATCTTCTTCTTTAAAATGATATATGACTCGTTGTTTCGAATTAAAATCGATTTGGCTTAAGAGATGTTGAAATATTACGTGTTTTTGACGATTTAATAGAATCGAGAAAGCAATGATCAAAATTTGAGGGATGATTTTTGGTGTTATTTTTGAAAATGAAGAAATGATTTGTGTATCAAATTAAAGACAAAATCTTCTTCTTTAAAATGATATATGACTCGTTGTTACGAATTAAAGTTGATTTGGCTTAAGAGATGTTAAAATATTACGTGTTTTTGACGATTTAATAGAATCGAGAAAGCAATGATCAAAATTTGAGGGATGATTTTTGGTGTTATTTTTGAAAATGAAGAAATGATTTGTGTATCAAATTAAAGACAAAATCTTCTTCTTTAAAATGATATATGACTCGTTGTTTCGAATTAAAATTGATTTGGCTTAAGAGATGTTAAAATATTACGTGTTTTTGACGATTTAATAGAATCGAGAAAGCAATGATCAAAATTTGAGGGATGATTTTTGGTGTTATTTTTGAAAATGAAGAAATAATTTGTGTATCAAATTAAAGACAAAATCTTCTTCTTTAAAATGATATATGACTCGTTGTTTCGAATTAAAATTGATTTGGCTTAAGAGATGTTGAAATATTACGTGTTTTTGACGATTTAATAGAATCGAGAAAGCAATGATCAAAATTTGAGGGATGATTTTTGGTGTTATTTTTGAAAATGAAGAAATGATTTGTGTATCAAATTAAAGACAAAATCTTCGTATTTAAAATGATATATGACTCGTTGTTTCGAATTAAAATCGATTTGGCTTAAGAGATGTTGAAATATTACGTGTTTTTGACGATTTAATAGAATCGAGAAAGCAATGATCAAAATTTGAGGGATGATTTTTGGTGTTATTTTTGAAAATGAAGAAATGATTTGTGTATCAAATTAAAGACAAAATCTTCTTCTTTAAAATGATATATGACTCGTTGTTTCGAATTAAAATTGATTTGGCTTAAGAGATGTTGAAATATTACGTGTTTTTGACGATTTAATAGAATCGAGAAAGCAATGATCAAAATTTGAGGGATGATTTTTGGTGTTATTTTTGAAAATGAAGAAATGATTTGTGTATCAAATTAAAGACAAAATCTTCGTATTTAAAATGATATATGACTCGATGCTTCGAATTAAAATTGATTTGGCTTAAAAGATATTAAAATATTACGTGTTTTTGACGATTTAATAGAATCGAGAAAGCAATGATCAAAATTTGAAGGATGATTTTTGGTGTTATTTTTGAAAATGAAGAAATGATTTGTATATCAAGTTAAAGACAAAATCTTCTTCTTTAAAATGATATATGACTCGTTGCTTCGAATTAAAATTGATTTGGCTTAAAAGATATTAAAATATTACGTGTTTTTGACGATTTAATAGAATCGAGAAAGCAATGATCAAAATTTGAGGGATGATTTTTGGTGTTATTTTTAAAAATGAAGAAATAATTTATATATCAAATTAAAGACAAAATCTTCTTCTTTAAAATGATATATGACTCGTTGTTTCGAATTAAAATTGATTTGGCTTAAGAGATGTTAAAATATTACGTGTTTTTGACGATTTAATAGAATCGAGAAAGCAATGATCAAAATTTGAGGGATAATTTTTGGTGTTATTTTTGAAAATGAAGAAATAATTTGTGTATCAAATTAAAGACAAAATCTTCGTCTTTAAAATGATATATGACTCGTAGTTTCGAATTAAAATTGATTTGGCTTAACAGATGTTAAAATATTACGTGTTTTTGACGATTTAATAGAATAGAGAAAGCAATGATCAAAATTTGAGGGATGATTTTTGGTGTTATTTTTAAAAATGAAGAAATAATTTGTGTATCAAATTAAAGACAAAATCTTCTTCTTTAAAATGATATATGACTCGTTGTTTCGAATTAAAATTGATTTGGCTTAAGAGATGTTAAAATATTACGTGTTTTTGACGATTTAATAGAATCGAGAAAGCAATGATCAAAATTTGAGGGATGATTTTTGGTGTTATTTTTGAAAATGAAGAAATAATTTGTGTATCAAATTAAAGACAAAATCTTCTTCTTTAAAATGATATATGACTCGTTGTTTCGAATTAAAATTGATTTGGCTTAAGAGATGTTGAAATATTACGTGTTTTTGACGATTTAATAGAATCGAGAAAGCAATGATCAAAATTTGAGGGATGATTTTTGGTGTTATTTTTGAAAATGAAGAAATGATTTGTGTATCAAATTAAAGACAAAATCTTCTTCTTTAAAATGATATATGACTCGTTGTTTCGAATTAAAATCGATTTGGCTTAAGAGATGTTGAAATATTACGTGTTTTTGACGATTTAATAGAATCGAGAAAGCAATGATCAAAATTTGAGGGATGATTTTTGGTGTTATTTTTGAAAATGAAGAAATGATTTGTGTATCAAATTAAAGACAAAATCTTCTTCTTTAAAATGATATATGACTCGTTGTTTCGAATTAAAATTGATTTGGCTTAAGAGATGTTGAAATATTACGTGTTTTTGACGATTTAATAGAATCGAGAAAGCAATGATCAAAATTTGAGGGATGATTTTTGGTGTTATTTTTGAAAATGAAGAAATGATTTGTGTATCAAATTAAAGACAAAATCTTCTTCTTTAAAATGATATATGACTCGTTGTTTCGAATTAAAATCGATTTGGCTTAAGAGATATTGAAATATTACGTGTTTTTGACGATTTAATAGAATCGAGAAAGCAATGATCAAAATTTGAGGGATGATTTTTGGTGTTATTTTTGAAAATGAAGAAATGATTTGTGTATCAAATTAAAGACAAAATCTTCTTCTTTAAAATGATATATGACTCGTTGTTTCGAATTAAAATCGATTTGGCTTAAGAGATGTTGAAATATTACGTGTTTTTGACGATTTAATAGAATCGAGAAAGCAATGATCAAAATTTGAGGGATGATTTTTGGTGTTATTTTTGAAAATGAAGAAATGATTTGTGTATCAAATTAAAGACAAAATCTTCTTCTTTAAAATGATATATGACTCGTTGTTTCGAATTAAAATTGATTTGGCTTAAGAGATGTTGAAATATTACGTGTTTTTGACGATTTAATAGAATCGAGAAAGCAATGATCAAAATTTGAGGGATGATTTTTGGTGTTATTTTTGAAAATGAAGAAATGATTTGTGTATCAAATTAAAGACAAAATCTTCTTCTTTAAAATGATATATGACTCGTTGTTTCGAATTAAAATCGATTTGGCTTAAGAGATGTTGAAATATTACGTGTTTTTGACGATTTAATAGAATCGAGAAAGCAATGATCAAAATTTGAGGGATGATTTTTGGTGTTATTTTTGAAAATGAAGAAATGATTTGTGTATCAAATTAAAGACAAAATCTTCTTCTTTAAAATGATATATGACTCGTTGTTACGAATTAAAATTGATTTGGCTTAAGAGATGTTAAAATATTACGTGTTTTTAACGATTTAATAGAATCGAGAAAGCAATGATCAAAATTTGAGGGATGATTTTTGGTGTTATTTTTGAAAATGAAGAAATGATTTGTGTATCAAATTAAAGACAAAATCTTCTTCTTTAAAATGATATATGACTCGTTGTTACGAATTAAAGTTGATTTGGCTTAAGAGATGTTAAAATATTACGTGTTTTTGACGATTTAATAGAATCGAGAAAGCAATGATCAAAATTTGAGGGATGATTTTTGGTGTTATTTTTGAAAATGAAGAAATGATTTGTGTATCAAATTAAAGACAAAATCTTCTTCTTTAAAATGATATATGACTCGTTGTTTCGAATTAAAATTGATTTGGCTTAAGAGATGTTAAAATATTACGTGTTTTTGACGATTTAATAGAATCGAGAAAGCAATGATCAAAATTTGAGGGATGATTTTTGGTGTTATTTTTGAAAATGAAGAAATAATTTGTGTATCAAATTAAAGACAAAATCTTCTTCTTTAAAATGATATATGACTCGTTGTTTCGAATTAAAATCGATTTGGCTTAAGAGATGTTGAAATATTACGTGTTTTTGACGATTTAATAGAATCGAGAAAGCAATGATCAAAATTTGAGGGATGATTTTTGGTGTTATTTTTGAAAATGAAGAAATGATTTGTGTATCAAATTAAAGACAAAATCTTCTTCTTTAAAATGATATATGACTCGTTGTTTCGAATTAAAATCGATTTGGCTTAAGAGATGTTGAAATATTACGTGTTTTTGACGATTTAATAGAATCGAGAAAGCAATGATCAAAATTTGAGGGATGATTTTTGGTGTAATTTTTGAAAATGAAGAAATGATTTGTGTATCAAATTAAAGACAAAATCTTCTTCTTTAAAATGATATATGACTCGTTGTTTCGAATTAAAATTGATTTGGCTTAAGAGATGTTGAAATATTACGTGTTTTTGACGATTTAATAGAATCGAGAAAGCAATGATCAAAATTTGAGGGATGATTTTTGGTGTTATTTTTGAAAATGAAGAAATGATTTGTGTATCAAATTAAAGACAAAATCTTCTTCTTTAAAATGATATATGACTCGTTGTTTCGAATTAAAATTGATTTGGCTTAAGAGATGTTGAAATATTACGTGTTTTTGACGATTTAATAGAATCGAGAAAGCAATGATCAAAATTTGAGGGATGATTTTTGGTGTTATTTTTGAAAATGAAGAAATGATTTGTGCATCAAATTAAAGACAAAATCTTCTTCTTTAAAATGATATATGACTCGTTGTTTCGAATTAAAATCGATTTGGCTTAAGAGATGTTGAAATATTACGTGTTTTTGACGATTTAATAGAATCGAGAAAGCAATGATCAAAATTTGAGGGATGATTTTTGGTGTTATTTTTGAAAATGAAGAAATAATTTGTGTATCAAATTAAAGACAAAATCTTCTTCTTTAAAATGATATATGACTCGTTGTTTCGAATTAAAATTGATTTGGCTTAAGAGATGTTGAAATATTACGTGTTTTTGACGATTTAATAGAATCGAGAAAGCAATGATCAAAATTTGAGGGATGATTTTTGGTGTTATTTTTGAAAATGAAGAAATGATTTGTGTATCAAATTAAAGACAAAATCTTCTTCTTTAAAATGATATATGACTCGTTGTTTCGAATTAAAATCGATTTGGCTTAAGAGATGTTGAAATATTACGTGTTTTTGACGATTTAATAGAATCGAGAAAGCAATGATCAAAATTTGAGGGATGATTTTTGGTGTTATTTTTGAAAATGAAGAAATGATTTGTGTATCAAATTAAAGACAAAATCTTCTTCTTTAAAATGATATATGACTCGTTGTTTCGAATTAAAATCGATTTGGCTTAAGAGATGTTGAAATATTACGTGTTTTTGACGATTTAATAGAATCGAGAAAGCAATGATCAAAATTTGAGGGATGATTTTTGGTGTTATTTTTGAAAATGAAGAAATGATTTGTGTATCAAATTAAAGACAAAATCTTCTTCTTTAAAATGATATATGACTCGTTGTTTCGAATTAAAATTGATTTGGCTTAAGAGATGTTGAAATATTACGTGTTTTTGACGATTTAATAGAATCGAGAAAGCAATGATCAAAATTTGAGGGATAATTTTTGGTGTTATTTTTGAAAATGAAGAAATGATTTGTGTATCAAATTAAAGACAAAATCTTCTTCTTTAAAATGATATATGACTCGTTGTTTCGAATTAAAATCGATTTGGCTTAAGAGATGTTGAAATATTACGTGTTTTTGACGATTTAATAGAATCGAGAAAGCAATGATCAAAATTTGAGGGATGATTTTTGGTGTTATTTTTGAAAATGAAGAAATGATTTGTGTATCAAATTAAAGACAAAATCTTCTTCTTTAAAATGATATATGACTCGTTGTTACGAATTAAAATTGATTTGGCTTAAGAGATGTTAAAATATTACGTGTTTTTGACGATTTAATAGAATCGAGAAAGCAATGATCAAAATTTGAGGGATGATTTTTGGTGTTATTTTTGAAAATGAAGAAATGATTTGTGTATCAAATTAAAGACAAAATCTTCTTCTTTAAAATGATATATGACTCGTTGTTACGAATTAAAATTGATTTGGCTTAAGAGATGTTAAAATATTACGTGTTTTTGACGATTTAATAGAATCGAGAAAGCAATGATCAAAATTTGAGGGATGATTTTTGGTGTTATTTTTGAAAATGAAGAAATGATTTGTGTATCAAATTAAAGACAAAATCTTCGTATTTAAAATGATATATGAATCGATGCTTCGAATTAAAATTGATTTGGCTTAAAAGATATTAAAATATTACGTGTTTTTGACGATTTAATAGAATCGAGAAAGCAATGATCAAAATTTGAAGGATGATTTTTGGTGTTATTTTTGAAAATGAAGAAATGATTTGTATATCAAGTTAAAGACAAAATCTTCTTCTTTAAAATGATATATGACTCGTTGCTTCGAATTAAAATTGATTTGGCTTAAAAGATATTAAAATATTACGTGTTTTTGACGATTTAATAGAATCGAGAAAGCCATGATCAAAATTTGAGGGATGATTTTTGGTGTTATTTTTAAAAATGAAGAAATAATTTATATATCAAATTAAAGACAAAATCTTCTTCTTTAAAATGATATATGACTCGTTGTTTCGAATTAAAATTGATTTGGCTTAAGAGATGTTAAAATATTACGTGTTTTTGACGATTTAATAGAATCGAGAAAGCAATGATCAAAATTTGAGGGATGATTTTTGGTGTTATATTCGGAAATGAAGAAATAATTTGTGTATCAAATTAAAGACAAAATCTTCTTCTTTAAAATGATATATGACTCGTTGTTTCGAATTAAAATTGATTTGGCTTAAGAGATGTTAAAATATTACGTGTTTTTGACGATTTAATGGAATCGAGAAAGCAATGATCAAAATTTGAGGGATGATTTTTGGTGTTATTTTTGAAAATGAAGAAATGATTTATATATCAAATTAAAGACAAAATCATCGTATTTAAAATGATATATGACTCGATGCTTCGAATTAAAATTGATTTGGCTTAAAAGATATTAAAATATTACGTGTTTTTGACGATTTAATAGAATCGAGAAAGCAATGATCAAAATTTGAAGGATGATTTTTGGTGTTATTTTTGAAAATGAAGAAATGATTTGTATATCAAGTTAAAGACAAAATCTTCTTCTTTAAAATGATATATGACTCGTTGCTTCGAATTAAAATTGATTTGGCTTAAAAGATATTAAAATATTACGTGTTTTTGACGATTTAATAGAATCGAGAAAGCAATGATCAAAATTTGAGGGATGATTTTTGGTGTTATTTTTGAAAATGAAGAAATGATTTATATATCAAATTGAAGACAACATTTTTTTCTTTAAAACGATATATGACTCGTTGTTTAGATTTAAAATTGATTTGACTTAAGACATGTTAAAATATTACTTGTTTTTGACGTTTTAGTAAAATCATAAAAAGCAATAATCAAAATTTGGGGGATGATTGAGATCTTATTATTTAAAATGAAGAAATGGCTTTTATATCATATTAAAGATATAACCTTCCTCTTTTAAATGGTATACGTCTCATTATTTGGACTTGAAATCGATTTGATTTAAGAAATGTTAAAAGACTGTGTTTTTGACTTTTTTGACCAAAATGAGTCAATTTGCGATTACTTTCTCTTCCAACCTAATAATTTTAGAACTACAATTTTTTTAAATAAAATAAAGTACAAACTTTTAGTTTCAAAATAATGCATAATCCGTGTTTATCGCTAAATTAATTCAGGAGATATCGCAAATTTTGTATGATACATTTTTTTTAATTAACAATTTTAAACTTAATTCCACATTTTTTTCTTAATAAACAAATAGATTTAGAACAAAAATTTATTTAAATAAAATAAAGTACATACTTTTAGCTTAAACGGGGTGTATCATTAATGATTTTAACAATATTATTTCATGAGATATGATTAATTATGTATTATGAGATTTTTTAAAAATCGATTTTGGCAAAGTTTTTTGCAACAAATGAGTGTATCAAATAATTAAAGATAAAAAAATTGAAATGATCGGTTCATTTCACAAATCGGAAAAGAATACAATAATAAAATTCCGATTCGTTTCCGATCAATTGCTCCTTCTCAATCGCTTATTTCGTTTGAAAACGAACGAAAAAGGCCACTTTTTCATTTTTCACGCGCTATAAACGAGGAGGAATTAATCAAGAATCCCCTTTTCGCTTTCTTCCCCTTTTCCTTTGGAAAAATAATAATAAATCGATAAGAATCCGCGGTTTCCCCTTTTTCGATTCAAACCATCAAATAAAATCATGATTCTTTTTAAGTTATTTTAAATCTTTTTTGTGAAAAAGGTTGAAAGAAAAGCTTGAAAAAATAAAAAATAAAAATCGTTGGGATTAAAAAACCGAAAATTTCCGAGTAGTTAAAGTGCGAATGCTCCATTAAAGTTCTCAAGTCATTGTTACGCCACATTAATGCCATCCCAAAGCTCATTATTTCTCCAACTACATCTTTAAACATCTTGAAACCCACCCAAGTTCTTTTTACTTTCCTTTTTGTTTCCAAGTTGGAATCATTCCCATCACACTCACCCCCCACTCATCATTTTGATGAAATCAAATTTAATCATTGAAAGGACGGATTTCGAATCCGAGTTCGGATTTTGTCGCATAATAGACGGTAATATCGTATAAAAGGGTAAATCCGACGTGCGTGACCCAGATCCTGGCTGGAAAACCGTATGTCAGAAGGTATTAGGGCACTCAACGGAATGAATGCTAACGATTACAATTGGAAACCGGAAGCTCCGCGGGGACCAATCTGTGCCCTCGTTTCCGGAAAACCCCTCTTTTGTTTCAATTCTGGATGCATTTTACGTATTATCTGGGAGTCGGAAGCTTTAAAGTTTACTCATATTTTATCTGGACGAGATAAGGATTATAAGGGATGTAAACATGTTGCAAAAACTTCCCAACTTTAAAATGAGTTGTATATCAAATTAAAGACAAAATCTTCCCCTTTAAAATAATATACGACTCGTTGTTTCGATTTGAAATCGATTTGACTTAAGAAATGTTAAAAGATTACGTGTTTTTAACGTTTTAGTAGGATCATGAAAGCGACGATCAAAATTTGAGAGATGGTTGAGGTTATGTTTCCTTCCTCTTTAAAATGACATATGATTCGTCGTTTCAATTGGAAATCGATTTGATTTAAGAAATGTAAAAAGATTGTGTTTTTAATGTTTTAGTAAAACCATAAAAAGCAATGATCAAAAGAGATTGAGAGATGGTTGAGGTCTTATTTTTGAAAATGAAGAAATGATTTATATATCAAATTAGAGACAAAACCTTCGTCTTTCAAACGATATATGACTCGTCGTTTCGATTTAAAACTGATTTGACTTAAGAAATGTTAAAAAGTTACGTGTTTTTGACGTTTTAGTTAAATAATGAAAGCAATAATCAAAATTTCATCAAAATTTGAGAGATGTTGCAAATTATGGAACAGAAAAAATTATTTTTTATGCACTTAAAATGTACGATCCATAACCAATTTAGTTGTAGGTATGATTATTTCTGAGATATGTACAAAGGAATGCAAAGGTGTCAAAATGGAGAATTTTGGTTAAAAGCATAGGTTGTAAATTGGAAAGTAAAAGGGTTAGAAATAAAAGTGTATCATAAAAATGTTTCATAATGGACTCAAAATACATAATCCATAACTAATTTAGTTGTAAGTATGATTGTTTTTGAGATATGTACCTAGGAATACAAAGATTTGAAAAGGAAAAATTTTGGTTAAAAGCATAGGTTGTAAATTGGAAAGTAAAAGGGTTAGAAATAAAAGTGTATCATAAAAATGTTTCATAATGGACTCAAAATACATAATCCATAACCAATATGGTTGTAGGTATGATTGTTCTTGAGATATATACCTAGGAATACAAAGATGTGAAAATGAAAAATTTTGGTTAAAAGCATAGGTTCTAGATTGGAAAGTAAAAGGGTTAGAAATAAAAGTGTATCATAAAAATATTTCATAGTGGTCTCAAAATACATAATCCATAACTAATTTAGTTGTAGGTATGATTGTTTTTGTGATATGTATCTAGGAATACAAAGATGTGAAAATGAAAAATGTTGGTTAAAAGCATAGGTTGTAAATTGGAAAGTAAAAGAGTTAGAATTAAAAGTGTAGCATAAAAATATTTCGCAATGGACTCAAAATACGTAATCCATAACCAATTTAGTTGTAAGTATGATTGTTCTTGAGATATGTAATAAGGAATACGAAGGTGTCAAAATGAAAATTTTGGTTAAAATTGTAGGTTGTAGATTGGAAAGTAAAAGGGTTAGAAATATAGGTCTAGGGTAAAAATATTTCGTAATGGACTCAAAACACATGATCCATTACCAATTCAGTTGTAGGTATGATTGTTCTTGAGATATGTACAAAGGAATACAAAGGTGTCAAAATGAAGAATTTTGGTTAAAAGCATAGGTTGTAAATTAGAAAGTAAACGGGTTAGAAATAAAAGCGTAGCATAAAAATATTTCGTAATGGACTCAAAATATATAATCCATAACTAATTTAGTTGTAGGTATGATTGTTTTTGAGACATGTACCAAGGAATACAGAGGTGTCAAAATGAACATTTTTTATTAAAAACATAGGTTGTAAATTGGAAAGTGAAATTGTTAGAAATTAAAGTGTATCATAAAAATGTTTCATAATGGACTCAAAATACATAATCCACAACCAATTTACTTGCAAGTATGATTGTATTTGAGATATGTACCTAGGAATACAAAGATGTGAAAATGAAAAATTATGGTTAAAATCATAGGTTGTAAATTGGAAAGTAAAAAGGTTAGAAATAAAAGTGTATCATAAAAATGTTTCATAATCGACTCAAAATATATAATCCATAACCAATTTAGTTGTAGGTATGATTGTTTTTGAGATATGTACCAAGAAATACAAAGGGGTCACAATGAAAAATTTCGGTTAAAAGGGTTAGAAAGAAAATTGTTTCATAAAAATGTTTCATAATGGACTCAAAATACATAATCCATAACTAATTTAGTTATAGGTATGATTGTTTTTGAGGTATGTACCAAGAAATACAAAGGGGTCACAATGAAAAATTTCGGTTAAATGCATAGGTTGTAAATTGGAAAGTAAGAGGGTTAAAAATAAAGTGTATCATAAAAATGTTTCATAATGGACTCAAAATACATAATCTATAACTAATTTAGTTGTAGGTATGATTGTTTTTGAGATATGTACAAAGAAATACAAAGGTGTCACAATGAAAAATTTTGGTTAAATGCATAGGTTGTAAATTAGAAAGTAAACGGGTTAGAAATAAAAGCGTAGCATAAAAATATTTCGTAATGGACTCAAAATATATAATCCATAACCAATTTAGTTGTAGGTATGATTGTTTTTGAGACACGTACCAAAGAATACAGAGGTGTCCAAATGAACATTTTTTATTAAAAACATAGGTTGTAAATTGGAAAGTGAAATTGTTAGAAATAAAAGTGTATCATAAAAATGTTTCATAATGGACTCAAAATACATAATCCGCAACCAATTTACTTGCAAGTATGACTGTATGTGAGATATGTACCTAGGAATACAAAGATGTGAAAATGAAAAATTATGGTTAAAAGCATGGGTTGTAAATTGGAAAGTAAAAGGGTTAGAAATAAAAGTGTATCATAAAAATGTTTCATAATGGACTCAAAATACATAAAATATAACCAATTAAATTGTAGGTATGATTGTTTTTGAGATATGTACCAAGAAATACAAACGGGTAACAATGAAAAATTTCGGTTAAATGCATAGGTTGTAAATTGGAAAGTAAGAGGGTTAGAAATAAAAGTGTATCATAAAAATGTTTCATAATGGACTCAAAATACATAATCCATAACTAATTTAGTTGTAAGTATGAATGTTTTTGAGATGTGTACCTAGGAATACAAAGATGTGAAAATGAAAAATTTTGGTTAAAATTATAGGTTGTAAATTGGAAAGTAAAAGGGTTAGAAGTAAAAGTGTAGTATAAAAATGTTTCACAATGGACTCAAAATACATAATCCATAACCAATTTAGTTGTAGGTATGATTGTTTTTGAGATATGTACCTAGGAATACAAAGATGTGAAGATGAAAAATTTTGATTAAAATTATAGGTTGTAAATTGAAAAGTAAAAGGGTTAGATATAAAAGTGTGTCATAAAAAAGTTTCATAATGGACTCAAAATACATAATCCATAACTAATTTAGTTGTAAGTATGAATGCTTTTGAGATGTGTACCTAGGAATACAAAGATGTGAAGATGAAAAATTATGGTTAAAATTATAGGTTGTAAATTGGAAAATAAAAGGGTTAGAAGTAAAAGTGTAGTATAAAAATGTTTCACAATGGACTCAAAATACATAATCCATAACCAATTTAGTTGTAGGTATGATTATTTTTGAGATATGTACCAAGAAATACAAAGGGGTCACAATGAAAAATTTTGGTTAAATGTACAGGTTGTAAATTAGAAAGTAAAAGGGTTAGAAAGAAAATTGTTGCATAAAAATGTTTCACAATGGACTCAAAATACATAATCCATAACTAATTTAGTTGTAAGTATGATTGTTTTTGAGATATGTGCCTAGGAATGCAAAGTTGTGAAAATGAAAAATTTTGGTGAAAAGTATAGGTTGTAAATTGTAAAGTAAAAGGGTTAGAAATAAAATTGTTGCATAAAAATGTTTCATAATGGACTCAAAATACATAATCCATAACCAATTTAGTTATAGGTATGATTGTTTTTGAGATATGTACCAAGGAATACAAAGGTGTCAAAATGAAAAATTTTGGTTAAAAACATAGGTTGTAAATTGGAAAGTAAAATGGTTAGAAATAAAAGTGTAGCATAAAAATGTTTCTTAATGGTCTCAAAATACATAATCCATAACCAATTTTGTTGTAGGTTTTATTGTTTTTGAGATATGTACCAAGAAATACAAAGGTGTCAAAATGAAAAATTTTTGTTAAAAGCATAGGTTGTAACTTGGGAAATAAAAGGGTTAGAAATAAATGTGTATCATAAAAATGTTTCATAATGGACTCAAAATACATAATCTGTAACAAATTAAGTTGTTGGTATGATTGTTTTTTAGATATATACCAAGGAATACAAAGGTGTCACAAAATAAAAAAATTTTGTTAAAAGTACATATTGTAAATTGGAAAGTAAAAGGGTTAGAAATAAAAGTGTAGTGTAAAAATGTTTCATAATGGACTCAAAATGCACAATCCATAACCAATGTAGTTGTAGGTTTCATTGTTTTTGAGATATGTACCAAGAAATACAAAGGTGTCAAAATGAAACATTTTTGTTAAAAGCATAGGTTGTAAATTGGGAAGTAAAAGGGTTAGGAATAAAATTGTTTCATAAAAATGTTTCATAATGGACTCAAAATACATAATCTATGACCAATTAATTTGTAGGTATGATTGTTTTTGAGATATGTACCAAGGAATACAAAGGTGTCAAAATGAAAAATTTTTGTTAAAAGCATAGGTTGTAAATTGGGAAGCAAAAGGGTTAGAAATAAAATTGTTTCATAAAAATGTTTCATAATGGACTTAAAATACATAATCTATGACCAATTAAGTTGTAGGTATGATTGTTCTTGAGATATGTACCTAGGAATACAAAGGTGTCAAAATGAAATATTTTTATTAAAAGCATAGGTTGTAAATTGGAAAGTAAAAGGGTTAGAAATAAAACTGTTTCATAAAAATGTTTCATAATGGATTGAAAATACATAATCCATCACTAATTTAGTTGTAAGTATGATTGTTTTTGAGATATGTACCAAGGAATACACAGGTGTCAAAATGAATTTTTTTTGTTAAAGACATAGGTTGTAAATTGGAAAGTAAAAGGGTTAGAAATAAAAGTGTATCATAAAAATGTTTCATAGTGGATTCAAAATACATAATCCATAACTAATTTAGTTGTAAGTATGATTGTTTTTGAGATATGTACCTAGGAATACAAAGATGTGAAAATGAAAAATTTTGGTTAAAAGCATAGGTTGTAAATTGGAAAGTAAAAGGGTTAGAAATAAAAGTGTAATATAAAAATGTTTCGTAATGGACTCAAAATACATAATCCATAACCAATTTAGTTGTAGGTTTCATTTGTTTTTGGGATATGTACCAAGGAATACAGAAAGGTGTCAAAATGAAAATTAGGTTGACGTGTTATTTTTTAAAATGAAAAAATGACTTTTATATCAAGTTAAGGACAAAATCTTCCTTTTTCAAATGACATCTAACTCGTTGTTTTAAAAAGATTTGATACTACGTCTAGATTATTTGATATTGAAACACTTACAAAAATCTTCAGATTACTTCTGGAGTAAAACAACATTTTTCGCTTTCAGATGAACCCAATTCAATTCTAACCCAACTCGGCTTATTTCAAAATGAATCTAACCCACCTCAACTTGTATGTAGATGAAACCAACTTACACTTAGCCAACCCAACATAACCCATCTTATCTTACTTCCAGATGAACCCAGTCCCATTCAATTCTTCTTTGACTTCAAATAACCTCACAGCCAGAAGTCTAAAAAAAATTCTAGTCACCAAATCGGGAAATGACACACAACATTAACAAATGTATCCTCATTTTGTCAACCAAAAAACATTTTTGAGTCATCACTACATCTCGATAAGCAGCTGTACCTATCCAAACCAAGCACAAAGCAAAAATTTCCCATTTCCATGTTCCTAACACCAACATAGGTGACATCTAAAGAATCAAAAATGGCAGAACGAAGTTTTGGGGAACAAAAATACTCCTTATCGACTCAAAAATCATTTTTTGATTTAGAATAAACTCTTTTTTTTCAATTCTCCCAAATTTTTTTCCCTCATCTCTCCTTTAGTCGATTAAATTGAAAGTGAAACACAGGTTGAATCTGTCCAGGCATTTGGTGCTATCTAAACTGACATCGAGTGGACGTAAGTTGGACGTGTGGTCGGTTCCCATGGTAGACGTCACGTTCGAACTTGCTCTTTCCTACTTAAACGACGCCGGTTCGTTCGTTTCGTTCGTTTCGTTCGATTTCTTCGTTTCGTTCGGTTTGTTCGTGTAGGGGACAAACGAAAACATCGCAGAGAGTAAATCGTTTTAGAGATGCCTCAATTGAGATGCCCTCCATGAGGAAAGATGTCCACGATTTAAACGGACACCGGTCAACTAAACGACCCCTTTACAAAAGAGATCGATATCAAGAGACACTTCTTCGAAATCATTACGACTTTTAAGGAAATTCGATTTAACATTTTAAATGTTAACACATAAAAAGAAATTGGGTGAATGAGGAGAAAAGTGCTATTCCTTGTTTTCCCTTGGGATAATTAATAGTGTAACGGAGATCTTAAGGTCATTATCAAGACTGAGAAGTTTGTTGAAATGGGGAAAAGGGGGAAAGTGAAAAGTTGCCTCGAAACTTTACACGAATTTAATGAAAACTTTGAATTTGATTTTAAAATTAACGTTGAAATTGATACAGAAAAATCGAAGTTGCACCGGAAATTATTAAATATTATTATTATTGTATAACGTACGATTATCTACGATTATCTCTAAGTATTTTTATCCAATATTTTTAGATTTTTATTTATTGGTTAATAAAATTTTGAGTAGATTTAAAGATAAATGATAGTTTATGCGTTTATTGTTTTTAATCCTATTTTAAATTAAGTAAATAATCTCGTTTTAAATTGGAGATTAGCGACAATTTTATTACCCAAAATTTCTTCATTAAAGTCGTTTCACCCCAACCGGAAATGAAGAAATAATTTTTATCGCTATAAATAATGACTAAATTTGTTTTAAATTTTTTTCTATTTCGTTGAGATAACCCACTTAATTCTTGAGATATGACATTTTGAATTTGAGTTATATCAAGATTATCTCAATAGCGATGAGGAGAATATTAAAAAAATCACCACATTGCAAATTATGGAATCGAAAGAATTATTTTTGGTACACTTAAACTAGATTAAATTTCCTACAAAATGGTGTTTATTTCATCTTGATATCTCAATTCGTTTTTGAGATACAATACGTTAATAAAGGTATCTCTTTAAATAAAGTTGCAGAGGTGAATTGAAACGATTATAACGACGAAAATTTTGGGAATGAAGAAACGATTTTTATGACGATTACTAATGATTAAATTTGCTTTCAAATGCTTTTTAATTCGTTAAGATATCCCGCTTAATTCTTGAGATCTGATATTTTGAGTTTGAGTTATATCAAGATTATCTCAATAGCGATGAGGAGAAAATTAAAAAAATCACCACATTGCAAATTATGGAATCGAAAGAATTATTTTTTATGCACCTGAAATGTACAATCCATAAGCAATTTAGTTGTAGGTATGATTATTCTTGAGATATGTACCAAGGAATACAAAGGTGTCAAAATGAAAAATTTTTATTAAAAGCATAGGTTGTAAATTGGAAAGTAACAGGGTTAGAAATAAGAGTATAGAATAAAAATGTTTCATAATGGACTCAAAATACATAATCCATAATTAATTTGGTTGTAGGTATGATTGTTTTTGACATATGTGCCAAGGAATAAAAAGGGGTCAAAATGAAAAATTTTGGTTAAAAGCATAGGTTTTAATTTTAAAGTAAACAGGTTAGAAATAAAAGTGTATCATAAAAATATTTCGTAATGGACTCAGAATACATAATCCGTAACCCATTTAGTTGTAGGTATGATTGTTTTTGAGATATGTACCAAGGAATACAAAGGGGTCAAAATGAAAAATTTTGGTTCAAAGCACAGGTTTTAAATTTTAAAGTAAGCGGGTTAGAAATAAAAGTGTATCACAAAAATATTTCCTAATGGACTCAAAATACATAATCCATAACCAATTTAGTTGTAGGTATGATTGTTTATGAGATATGTACCAAGGAATACAAATGTGTCAAAATGAAAAATTGTTCTTAAAAGCATAGGTTGTAAATTGGAAAGTAAAAGCATTAGAAATAAAAGTGTAGCATAAAAATGTTTCATAATGGGCTCTAAATACATAATCCATAACCAATTTAGTTGTAGGTATGATTGTTTTTGAGATATGTACCAAGGAATACAAAGGGGTCAAATGAAAAATTTTTGTTAAAAGCATAGGTTGTAAAATGGGAAGTAAACGGGTTAAAAATAAAAGTGTAGCATAAAAATATTTCGTAATGGCCTCAAAATATATAATCCAGAACCAATTTAGTTGTAGGTATGATTGTTTTTTAGATATGTACCAAGGAAACAAAGGTGTCAAAATGAAAAATTGTTGTTAAAAGCATAGGTTGTAAATTGGAAAGTAAAAGAATTAGAAATAAATGTGTAGCATAAAAATGTTTCATAATCGACTCAAAATATATAATCCATAACCAGTTTAGTTGTAGGTATGATTGTTGTTGAGATATGTACCAAGGAATACAAAGGGGTCAAAATGAAAAATTTTGGTTATAAGCATAGGTTGTAAATTGGAAAATAAAAAGGTTAGAGCTAAAAGTGTAGCATAAAAATATTTCATAGTGGATTCAAAATACATAATCCATAACCAATTTAGTTGCAGGTACGGTTGTTTTTGAGGTATGTACCAAGGAATACAAAGGTGTAAAAATGAAAAATTGTTGTTAAAAGCATAGGTTGTAAATTGGAAAGTAAAAGGGTTAGAAATAAAAGTGTATCATAAATATGTTTCATAATGGACTCAAAATACATAATCCCTAATCAATTTATTTGTAGGTTTCATTGTTTTTGAGATATGTACCAAGGCATACAAAGGTGTCAAAATGAAAAATTGTTGTTAAAAGCATAGGTTGTAATTTGGAAAGTAAAAGGATTAGAAATAAAAGTGTAGCATAAAAATATTTCATAATCGACTTAAAATATATAATCCATAACCAATTTAGTTGTAGGTATGATTGTTTTTGAGATATGTACCAAGGAATACAAAGGTGTCAAAATGAAAAATTTTTGTTAAAAGCATAGGTTGTAAATTGGGAAATAAACGCGTTAAAAATAAAACTGTATCATAAAAATATTTCGTAATGGACTCAAAATATATAATCCCTAACCAATTTATTTGTAGGTTTCATTGTTTTTAAGATATGTACCAAGGAATACAAAGGGATCAAAATGAAAAATTTTTGTTGAAAACATAGGTTGTAAGTTGGAAAGTAAAAGGGTTAGAAATAAAAGTGTAGCATAAAAATGTTTCATAATGGACTCAAAATACATAATCCATAACAAATTTTGTTGTAGGTTTCATTGTTTTTGAGATATGTACCAAGGAATACAAAGGTGTCAAAATGAAAAATTGTTGTTAAAAGCATAGGTTGTAAATTGGAAAGTAAAAGGATTAGAAATAAAAGTGTAGCATAAAAATGTTTCATAATGGACTCTAAATACATAATCCATAACTAATTTAGTTGTAGGTATGATTGTTTTTGAGATATGTACCAAGCAATACAAAGGTGTCAAAATGAAAAATTTTTGTTAAAAGCATAGGTTGTAAATTGGGAAGTAAACGGGTTAAAAATAAAACTGTATCATAAAAATATTTCGTAATGGACTTAAAATATATAATCCATAACCAATTTAGTTATAGGTATGATTGTTTTTTAGATATGTACCAAGGAATACAAAGGGGTCAAAATGAAAAATTGTTGTTAAAAGCATAGGTTGTAAATTGGAAAGTAAAAGGATTAGAAATAAATGTGTAGCATAAATATGTTTTATAATCGACTCAAAATATATAATCCATAACCAATTTAGTTGTAGGTATGATTGTTTTTGAGATATGTACCAAGGAATACAAAGGGGTCAAAATGAAAAATTGTTGTTAAAAGCATAGGTTATAAATTGGAAAGTAAAAGGATTAGAAATAAATGTGTAGCATAAAAATGTTTTATAATCGACTCAAAATATATAATCCATAACCAATTTAGTTGTAGGTATGATTGTTTTTGAGATATGTACCAAGGAATACAAAGGGGTCAAATGAAAAATTTTTGTTAAAAGCATAGGTTGTAAATTGGGAAGTAAATGGGTTAAAAATAAAAGTGTAGCATAAAAATATTTCGTAATGGACTCAAAATATATAATCCATAACCAATTTAGTTGTAGGTATGATTGTTTTTGAGATATGTACCAAGGCATACAAAGGTGTCAAAATAAAAAATTGTTGTTAAAAGCATAGGTTGTAAATTGGAAAGTAAAAGGATTAGAAATAAAAGTGTAGCATAAAAATGTTTCATAATCGACTCAAAATATATAATCCATAACCAATTTAGTTGTAGGTATGACTGTTTTTGAGATATGTACCAAGGAATTTAAAGTCAAAGTCAAGTGTCAATCGGTGTCGAGAATCAAATCAACTTCCGGTTATCTCTAAAAATAATCTCGAATCTTTAATAAAATGGCGCCGAGTGAGCGTACTTATAAAGCTAGCATATGTAAAAAGTGTGCAAAGGAAGTTAAATTAAGTGTAGTTTGTGTTAAATGCGGTGAAAGTTATCACCCAAGCTGTATATTAAGAATTCCTGGTGTTTTTGTTGCCAACGATGGTAAAATATTCTGCTGTTCTACCCTAACCTGCACGTGTGAAGAAAAGAACGAGGAGATTCTCCAGTTAAAACACAGGCTGTCGCTCCTTGAGGTAAGGGTATCTGAGAATGCTTTAGAAAATGTGGTGGATGTACCGATAGTGATTGAAGATAATTCCCGTTTGTGTGATGATCCAGAGGGAATAATTGTTCAGGAATCGCCATTAAAAGTGGGACCTGATTTGTGCCTGGAAAGCATAGTAAATCGTGTTCAGCAAGTTGTGAACCTACTTCAATCTAAGTTGGGATCCCTTGAAGAAAGTATTTTGGAAATTGGAAATAACTTATTAAAAGCAAAGAAATCAGATATCGTAACGACATCCCGTGGTGGAAAAAAGAAAAAGAACCGTAAGAAAAAGATCTCCAAATCCTCAACAATTGTTAATTCAGCGCAGAATCCGGGACAACAAGGATGTCAAGCTGATGAGCGAGCAAGACGGTCCAAGCAATGTAAACAGCGAAGACAAGTTTTGGTTTTGGCGGACAGCCTTGGACGTGACGCTTCTCATTTTTTGCGTACTGGATTGGGCGAGGAGTTTGAAGTAGTAAATATTTTTAAACCAAACGCTAACTTACAGGATGTAATTTATGATATCAATAGCCTCTGTAAAGATTTCGGAAAAGCAGATTATGTAATATTAATGGGGGGTATAAATGATCTATTAAGGAACCAAAGAGTTAGTTCACGATCGTTCGCTAAAATCTGTAAAATATCGCGTAAAACTAATGTATTCTACATAAATGTACCCTATATGACGAACAATTTGCAATTAAATGAACAAATCTATAATTTTAATATGTTAACTTACTACGAATTGGGTAGCTTTGTTAATTATGTAGATGTTAACGCATTTCTTGACTTTAAAGATAAAACTAGTCAGGGCTTGCATTATAACAAACATGGTAAGGAAAAATTGTTTTCATATATTTCTAATTTACTATTGAATCTTAACTTAGTACGCAATGGGCCAATAGGAAATATTATTAATATTGATTGTTGTGAAAACATATCTAATAGCTGTCGAGCGTCGTTAATTTCAGATGTTTCAAATTGTATTTAGCAGGGCCGTGCCTCGTTTGTGTAATGTAGATAGCAATCTGAAGGTGAAACAATCTGATCCCTCATGTTCTCGCGTTTGTTCTGCGGTACGGTGCTCATTGAACTTGCTTCATCTAAATATTCAAGGGGTGAAGGATAAGTTTGGTGAATTGGAAGCTTTCTTGCTTCGGGAGGACATTCAGTATGATTTTGTATGTTTGAGTGAGCACTGGTTGAGAGAATTTGAAGTGTATAACGGGTTAACTCTTGGCACTTGGTCACTAGTTTCCGGTTTTTCGCGCTCTACAATGATTCGTGGAGGAGTTGCAGTTTTTGCGAAAAGAGACATTGCATGCTCGTGTCTAGATCAAGTTAATGCATTGTCTATTGAGCTGAACTGTGAGCTAGCTGCTGCCTACTGCGAGATTTTTGATACGGTCATTGTTTGCTTGTACAGATCACCAAGCGGAAATTATGAAATTTTTCGTGATACTTTGGATCGGGCGCTTAATCTTCTACATAACCGTAAAAGGGTTATTATTGCTGGTGATTTTAATTTGAAATTTTGTACGTCAGATTCAAGGGTGACTAATGTGGTGGACCTATTCGCATCATATGGTTTTGTTCAGACAATTTTTGATGCTACTAGGATAACTAATTGCTTGGATAATATATTTATTAATTTTTCTACAGACGAATACTTGACTGCCGTAGTCAGTAATAATTTGTCTGATCACCTAGGTCAGCGCATTGGAATTCCGGCCCCCAAACGTTGTAATACTTTGTATGTTTCTAGAGTGATTAGACCAATAACGATGCTTGGTGGTTTGGCTTTCTTTAACATTATGTCTAGCAAATGTTGGGATGTTTTGGATGATCCGCAGCTGGATGCTAATGATAAATTCAACCTATTCTATAATGAATTCTTGGCTGCTTTTTATTCTGCCTTTCCTGAAAAGCAAGTAAGGGGTAGAAGTCAGGACACTGATATTGTTTGGTTTGGCGAAAACTTAAGGCAATTGAGGTGGCGGTATGATTTTGTGTGTGCACTTTATAAACAATTTAAAACGAACGATTTACTGAATTTGCGTAATACAATTAGATATGAATATAGAAATGCCATAACAACCGCTAAAATTACAGCTACTAGCGAGTATATTTACAATTAAAATAATAGAACTCAGGCAATGTGGAAGATAGTAAATTCTAAGCGCGGAAAGACCGGAATAACCAATAATGGGAAACTAAATGTTGATGCTTTAAATACTTATTTTGTGAATGTAGCTGAGGATACTGTCAAAAAATTGCCGCATACGTTAGATATTGCAGTCAATTTATGCAATGTCAATGTTGGTTCACACTTTAATTTCTCTCTATCCTCTGTAACGCCAAATGAAATTCGTAAAATTTTAATGTCATTGAAATCTAGCAAAGCACGTGATGTGTATGGCATTTCTACTAGTTTCATTAAAAGAAATATTAGTTTGTATGTTCTTCCGCTTGTCAGGCTGGTGAACGCATCTTTTGATTCTGGTATTTTTCCAGCTATGCTGAAGTTTGCGTCCGTGGTGCCAGTTCACAAAAAAGGGGATCATCATGATTATGTTAACTATCGCCCAATTAGTATTCTTCCAATTTTTTCCAAGATCTATGAACGTGCTATCTATGATAGAATAATGAGTTTTGTCGAGCACAACAACTTACTACATGTAAATCAATTTGGGTTTAGAAGGGGTAGATGTACGGCGGACGCAAATGTAAGCTTTGTTAACCTATGTTTGGATAGTTTCGAGAGAAATGAGTATTGTGCTGCATTTTTTTTGGATCTGACACGAGCTTTTGACACCGTTTCACATCAAATACTACTCGATAAGTTAGTTAATTTTTACAATTTTGATGGACTAAGTATTGATCTAATTAAATCTTATTTGACAGACAGATCTCAACAGGTCAGGGTTGCGGAAGCTGTGTCTGGCAGGTGTAGTGTTAAGATGGGTGTTCCTCAGGGCTCCATTTTGGGGCCATTGTTATTCCTGTTATTTTTCAATGACTTCCCTACCTATTTGGGTGAGGACGTGCATTGTCTATTATATGCCGATGATGCAACCCTTGTCATTAAAGGGGAAAATTATGACGAGGTTTTGGATAGGGCTGAACAGGCGTTAGCTAGAGCAGAGTATTGGTGTGCAGTTAATAAACTTTGTTTAAATAACAGCAAAACAGTTAAAACTCTTTTCACATTAAAAAAGAACGACTATCCCAATCCGCGTTCAACTAAATTTTTAGTTATATATTTGGGGCCGCCTAATTTAAATTTTGCTGAGCATGTTCAGGAATTAGGCAGTAAGATCAGTAGAAACATCTTTATACTAAGAAGGCTAAAAACTGAAATAACTCAGGAGGCGGTTCAGAGCGCGTATTATGCACTGATTCATTCCCTGTTATCATATTCAATACTCACTTGGGGAAGCAGTCCAAGTAGTGCATACATCTTTGCATTGCAAAGGAGAGCGGTGAGAGTAGTGGGGGGTCTTCGGTACACAGAAGACTGCCGTGATGCTTTTAATAGATTAAAGATTTTAACTCTACCCTCACTTTTTATTCTCGAATGCGCTCTGTATGCTTTTGATAACAGGGAACATTTTAAGGTACATGCAGATATTCATGAGCATGATACTAGGAATAAGAATAAAATTTATAACAATTATTGCCGTTTATCCAAAACACAGCTTGGGCCAGAGTACTTATCTCGAGTGGTACTCAACAAGCTGCCGAATGAATTAACGGAAGTGTCTAATAGAGGGATTTTCAAAGGTAGCTTAAAAACATTTTTATGTCAAAAAACATTTTATTCGGTGCAGGAGTTCCTAAATGCAGGGATCGGATTGTAATCACCACACGCTATTGTTTCTTTTTTATGCTAGTGTGTTGAATTGTATTGAAGGTGTACTTATTTGGACGAGTGTATGAGCAGCTGCTTAATAACACAATAAAGTATTATTATTATTATTAATACAAAGGGGTCAAAATGAAAAATTTTGGTTATAAGCATAAGTTGTAAATTGGAAAGTAAAAGGGTTAGAGCTAAAAGTGTATCATAAAAATGTTTCATAATGGACTCAAAATACATAATCCCTAATCAATTTATTTATAGGTTTCATTGTTTTTGAGATATGTACCAAGGCATACAAAGGTGTCAAAATGAAAAATTGTTGTTAAAAGCATAGGTTGTAATTTGGAAAGTAAAAGGATTAGAAATAAAAGTGTAGCATAAAAATATTTCATAATCGACTTAAAATATATAATCCATAACCAATTTAGTTGTAGGTATGATTGTTTTTGAGATATGTACCAAGGAATACAAAGGTGTCAAAATGAAAAATTTTTGTTAAAAGCATAGGTTGTAAATTGGGAAATAAACGGGTTAAAAATAAAACTGTATCATAAAAATATTTCGTAATGGACTCAAAATATATAATCCCTAACCAATTTATTTGTAGGTTTCATTGTTTTTAAGATATGTACCAAGGAATACAAAGGGATCAAAATGAAAAATTTTTGTTGAAAACATAGGTTGTAAGTTGGAAAGTAAAAGGGTTAGAAATAAAAGTGTAGCATAAAAATGTTTCATAATGGACTCAAAATACATAATCCATAACAAATTTTGTTGTAGGTTTCATTGTTTTTGAGATATGTACCAAGGAATACAAAGGTGTCAAAATGAAAAATTGTTGTTAAAAGCATAGGTTGTAAATTGGAAAGTAAAAGGATTAGAAATAAAAGTGTAGCATAAAAATGTTTCATAATCGACTCAAAATATATAATCCATAACCAATTTAGTTGTAGGTATGATTGTTTTTGAGATATGTACCAAGGAATACAAAGGGGTCAAAATGAAAAATTTTGGTTATAAGCATAGGTTGTAAATTGGAAAGTAAAAGGGTTAGAAATAAAAACCTATCATAAAAATATTTCATAATGGACTCAAAATACAATATCCATAACCAATTTAGTTGTAGGTATGATTGTTTTTGATATATGTACCTAAGAGTACGAAAATATAAAAATGATCAATTTTGGCTTGACTTAAAGACGAAAACTTTTTGTATTAAAAAAAAGGTGAGCTTTATTCGAAATGGTGAACGAAACGGTCTATGGGATGTCGCGATTTATCGCAGTACTTTGATGGGCGATCGCCGTTGACGGGCTTTTTGTCGCCAGATGGACGCTAAGCGCCCATCGACCCAGATACATGAGAATGGATGGCCGCTTAGCGATAACAAGCCCTCGTGTTTTTATGCCAAAAAAACCCGAATGATTGACAATTTTTCGAAAGAGTACCCACCCGGAGAGAGTATTTATCAAACGTCATTAATCAACCAATTATTAAATCCAAGTCCTTCGTTTTAGTATATCGTAAAATTTGGATGGTAATAATTTTAGTTCGCTCAAGTTCGAGTATATTCTAATATAATTATCTTTCCAAGAGATCCATTAAACGTTCCGTGACGTTTCGCGTTGAACAGTATCTGCATATAATAAAAGTTTTTGGGAGAGAGGACCTTTTACACGTTAAAAGCTTTTCCGACGCCTCTACAAAAGTTCGACCAACCAGGAAAGATCCCTTCAGATGAAGAGAGGACTCCTATTCCTCTCTTTTTTGCTTTGCTGCATCGGTACTTTACACAGACTAATTCGATTAAGCGACCTTTACAAAATTAAGTTTAAATGAAAATTATCAACGAGATGCTTTTTAAATCAGCTAACTAAAATATGATGATGTATGGTTATGAATTGTACCATAATGGATTATGGATCAAACATTGTTCCTCATCGTAATTAAATTTTAATAAATCCTCGAGTTTTGTTACAAAATTTTTTGTCACTTTCCATCTTCACAAATTTCAACTAAAAGCAAATAATTCTTGAGGTATGGTTTAAAAGTTTAAAAACAAATGAGATAATATTGATTATTATGGGGGTACAGCCATTAATTAATCCAACCGGAAAAATCCCTTAACTAACTTTAACCCGACATATGCAGAATATTCCCGGTGCGAAGTGCATATTTGTGTTTCCCCCTGAAAAGACCACACCATCATCGGTCACCTAAAGTAATGGCCGTGTCGTGTTCCATCTCTCCATGCGCCCAAGGCGTTCCCATCGAATACAGTAACTAAACTATTTTTTGTTTAGTACATTGTAATTAACTCCATTCGATCCCCGATAGGACTGAAATGAAACGAGGGGAGCTTTATTCCATCTTGCATCTTCTTCCATGGTGTATCCTCCTCATCTCCCAAAGAGTAATCGACGCTTCGAGGCAAACATCTGTTGGTGACGTTGACGTCATAACTAGTTCAAGAACGCCCTATGAGGGGTTGATTTTGATTTTGGAGCTAATTTTTAACTAAAAAATTTATTGATTTAATCAGGTATGGAATAAAATTATTCGGGGTGTTCGGTCCATTGCTCTTCTGGCAAGTAACCGGGGTGCAATTTGAAACCCATTCAGCGAGGTGGATGCAAATTTGTTGGTTCTTTGACCTCGAGTAACCAGCACAATGCGCTTTTGGGAGCGTCCATGTGCAGGCCCCGGTTTGGCATCCTGCAGCAAATTCGAAATTACCAGAGCACGCGGGATTAATCTCCTGTGCACGGAGATTTATATTCGAAGGGAGAATTGATTTCGTACCCCTAATTACGGTCACTCTCTCGTGCAAAATTTAGCCCCCGATATTTACAAGATTAAAGAAAACGGAAGGTTTTAACTGTAAGAGTCCGAAAATTGCAATTCACTTTGTTCTACATTGAATATTCAAGCGTGACGCATCAATATTCATGGAACACCGGTTCCGCAAGCTTTCCACCGAGCACTTAACGGCGTTCTTGGTAGGATCAGATTGGAAGGAAGATCTCGTAAGGGTGCACATGCCGGAGAAAAATCGGTAACTTTATTTCGGGCTCGCAAATCCGATTACTTCGTCGAGGTAAAATGTATTTTCACCATGGTACCATAAACCTGGTTAAATCGCCTTCCACCAAGATATTGTGTTTCCACACGAAATTAGGCCATCGTTAATACTCGAGAAGAAAGACTTAAAAACACTTCAGGTCCATTAAGCTGGTCAACACCGTTCCGTCCCATATGGAGTTTTTCCCAAGACCCAAAAACTGAATCGTTTATATAGCGGGGTTCCATCTCCATTGAGGAGGAAGTTTTGTTGTCATGGGATCTCGAACATTAATCTCGAATCATCGCTGTCACGGTGACACCTTCACTTAATTGATGCGAAACCCGATGAATTTATTAACGTGCCACTTCCTCTTGTTCACGTCCCTCTTCATGAAACTGTTCAAATTTTATTGATCCAAAAATAATTGAAATGATTAATAAAAGAGGAGCAATAAAAAGGGATCAGAGATAGAGGATGCAATAAAGCGCAATATTTATTACGTGGGACTTGAAAACGCAGCACAAACGTAACGTTTTCGCCAATTCAGCGCGGGCCATCCAAACCGGAAGTAGTCGAGGGACGCGCCACAAAACATTCCTCAACCGAATCCAATATTACGCCCCCGAATCATCCCATTATAAAGCAATTTTTCTCGGACCGATAAATTTCTCTCGAAGCGGGGGAAAATTTTAACCCCCCCCACCCACCTCACCGTCCATCGTCTGAAATAATGATACGTTTAATTAAAAAAAAATTAAAATATCTTCAATTTTGCATATGCGCTGTTTGAACCGCGCAAGATTATATTTGATTATGGTTTGCCCTTTTAATTGAATGTTTTAATGAATAAATTCGGCGATATGTTACAATTTATGATGAATTTGACACACACCAATAAGTTTTTACTTCCTTTTGGCATATTTAAAACTGTATACACTGTATATTTCTCGTCAGATTACATCGTTAAAGGACAACACTAAGGCGCGAAAACCAGGTCGAAACCAGGTGCGCCAACTCACACTGGGGGAAAACTTTAAGGCGAAAAAAATCACCAGATATAATTTCACGAGAAGAAGAAGATGGAACAAGTCTTTAAAAAGACAGTAGATTCAATAGATTGGTCGGTAACAACACCAAATGGTTCTCCAACATCTCAGATGTGACATTCCCCCAGATGTTTCCAACTTTCTCTCTCTAGGCCACAAATTTGGTTTATATGTGCCTGTCGACACTTCCCTTATCCCCCAGATCCTGGGTGATGTAGATCGATATTCAGATCCACACCTGATAATGGTTCAAGTTCAAAGAGAGCCAGGGCTACAAATATCCTTACCAACCTAATGAATATTAGGGACACCCCTTGTCCCATCAATCGTCTGATTTCCCGTCTTAAATCTGAAACTGTCCGATTCTTAAAAGAACCTAGGGTTAACCCCCTTCTAGTTGTCTCAGTATGTTGAAAAGTCTCTTTCGTTGTTGTCTGATACTTACACTTATCAGGTCCTTAAATCTGACCCGACTCTGTCGATCCAGAGAAGACAGAATAAACTCTGCAAACACTTATTAGACTGTGATCACATTCCCAGACAAGTAAATAGAACCTTAGTTTGTCATAATGGTGTCTCACCCAAATTTTATGGGTTACCAAAGATCCACAAAGAAGGCTCGCCACTTAGACCTATCACCTCCTTTGTTGGCTCACTCACATATAGATTGTCTAGCTACTTAGCCACGATTTTATCGTCTGCCTTAGCAATCAGAACCAGTTATAACATCTCTGGTTCCTTCTCCTTCGCTGACAAGATGAAAGGTCTCGTTCTTCCACAGGATTATGTCCTAGTCTCTTTAGATGTCGTGTCTCTGTTTACCAAAATTCTTGAATTGGTTATTGAAAGGCTGTCCTCTCAATGGGATTTGATCCAACCTCACACTGGGATCTCCCATAATCTCTTCATCAAGATCGTGGAATTCCTGTTCGATTCTTCCACATTCTCTTTTAGAGATGTTTACTACAAACAAAAGTTTGGTACTCCTATGGGTAGCCCCTTAGCCCGATTTTGGCTACCATTGTCATGGATTGGACTTTAGATGTGTGCATTCCCAGATTGCCTTTCAGCCTCCCATTCATTTACAAATATGTAGACGACATCATTTGTGCAGTTCCGTACGACAAACTCCTTCTTGTCAAGAGAGAATTCAACATTCTCACTGAACAGGAGAGAACCCGACCAACGTGTCCTGTTAGATTGGTATAGAAAACCGACCTATTCAGGCCGTTTCATTATTAGGGCGATGAAAAATAGGATCTTACGCCTGGTGGATAAGAGTTTTCGTGAGAAGAACCTTAAGACTCTTACAGATATCTTCTGCAATAATTGCTTCCCGAAATCCTTAGTCACTCGAATCATTTACCATCAAGATCCTCCTATGCGACCAGTCGCTGTGTCTACACCCCCTCTTGACTGGTCGAAGACTCATCCTCCAGACGATTCTTTGCCTGATTCCCCACCTACATTTGTTAAGGTTCCTTATATTTTGGGTTTTACGGATAATCTAATCAGGATTTTTCGTGACTGTCCCCTAAAGTTTGCTAAATACAAATGCATACCATTGAGAACAATTTTCTCCTTGAAGGACACTACATCCCATCCTCTACAATCAAATTTGATTTACAGAATTGATTGCAAGGGTTGTGACAGTTGCTATGTGGGCACTACTTCTCCATATCTGAAGTCTCGTCTGTCTCAACATCGTAGAGACTGTGCCACAATGAAATCCGGCGGTACCGCCCTCGCAGAACACCATGTTACCACCGGGCATAACTTCGATTTTGATGATACTAAGATTCTTTGCAGAGAAAAGTGTTATAGTAGGAGATTATTCGTGGAAATGTTCCACATTGTCTCTACTGACAACACAGTCAACTTCAGGACTGATTCACAGGAGTTAAGTGAGATCTATTGTCACCTCATTGAAGTGATGAACAAACCTAATAATAACTCGGTTTATTATTATTATTTTATCGACGCTCGATCATAACTACGTTATCTTTTTGGTGTTGTCCTTTAACGATGTAATCTGACGAGAAATACAGATCACTTCCTTCCTAATGTTTTGTGGGAACCCTTAATTTAACAACATGTATTTGTATACATTGTGATTTCTAAATGTAAGTTAGATTACTATTTTTATATAAAAAATTGTTCAACGGTTATTGTTTGTGGTATACCCTGAAGAAGATAAAAATATATTATCGAAAGCTTGGTTTTGGTTAAAGGAGGTTTTTTGATTCTTCCCCGTTTTGGTTGAATTCCCAATATTTCACACTTAATCCTTAAGAAGTGCAACCAGTACTTCCACCCTAACTCCTAGAGATGTTTTGAATCGATTAGAATCATTTTGACACACACCAAGAAGGTTTTTTCTTTTTTGGCAGCTTTGGAACAGATTCAAGAAACAATCAAAATAAGTTTTTCAATGTTTTAATCCTCCCTAAGACTGCTAGAGATGTTTTGAATCGATTAGAATCATTTTGACACACACCAATAAGCATATTCTTCTTTTTGGCAAATTTAAAACACTTTCAAAAAACTACAAAATCAATTTTTTGATATTTTCTCCAACCTTATGTATTCTCGAGATGATATTAATCGATTAAAATCGTTTTGACACACACCAAAAAGGTTTTTCCTCTTTTGGCAGCTTTGGAACAGATTCAAGAAACAATCAAAATAAGTTTTTTTAATGTTTTAATCCTCCTTAAGACTACTAGAGATGCTTTGAATCGATTAGAATCATTTTGACACACACCAATAAGCTTATTCTTCTTTTTGGCAAATTTAAAACAGTTTCAAAAAACTTCAAAATCAATTTTTTTGATGTTTTCTCCATCTTTATGCATTCTTGAGATGATATTAAAAGATTAAAATCGTTTTGACAAACACCAAAAAGGTCTTTCCGTTTTTGGCAGCTTTGGAACTGATTCAAAAAACAATCAAAATTAATTTCTCGAATGTTTTTATCCTCCCTAAGACTTCTAGAGATGTTTTGAATCGATTAGAATCATTTTGACAAACACCATTCACTTCTTTTTTCCTTTTGGCACATCAAAAACTGTTTCAAAAAATTTCAAAACCAATCTCTTTGATGTTTTCTTTATCTTTATGTATTCTTGAGATGATATTAATCGATTAAAATCGTTTTGACACACTCCAAAAAGGTTTTTCCTTTTTGGCAGCTTTGGAACAGATTCAAAAAACAATCAAAATTAATTTTTCGAATGTTTTAATCTTCACTAAGACTCCTAGAGATGTTTTGAATCGATTAGAATCATTTTGACACACACCAATAAGCTTTTTCTTCTTTTTGGCAAATTTAAAACAGTTTCAAAAAACTTCAAAATCAATTTTTTGATGTTTTCTCCATCCTTATGTATTCTTGAGATGATATTAATCGATTAAAATCGTTTTGACAAACACCAAAAAGATTTTTCCGTTTTTGGCAGCTTTGGAACAGATTCAAAAAACAATCAAAATTAATTTTTCGAAAGTTTTTATCCTCCCTAAGACTTCTAGAGATGTTTTGAATCGATTACAATCATTTTGACACACACCAATAAGCTTTTTCTTCTTTTTGGCAAATTTAAAACAGTTTCAAAAAACTTCAAAGACATTTTTTTTTGACGTTTCCTTCGTTCTTATATATTCTAGAGATGTTATTAATCGATTAAAACCGTTTTGACACACACCAAAAAGTTTTTTCCGTTTTTAGCAGCTTTGGAACAGATTCAAAAAATAATCAAAATTAATTTTTTAAATGTTTTTATCCCCCGTAAGACTTCTAGAGATGTTTTGAATCGATTAGAATCATTTTGGCAAACATCAATAACTTCTTTTTTCCTTTTGGCACATCTAAAATAGTTTCAAAAAATTACAAAATCAATCTCTTTGATGTTTTCTTCATCTTTATGTATTCTTGAGATGATATTAATCGATTAAAATCGTTTTGACAAACACCAAAAAGATTTTTCCGTTTTTGGCAGCTTTGGAACACATTCAAAAAACAATCAAAATTAATTTTTCGAATGTTTTTATCCTCCCTATGACTTCTAGGGATGTTTTGAATCGATTAGAATCATTCTGACACACACCAATAAGCTTTTTCTTCTTTTTGGCAAATTTAAAACAATTTTAGAAAACTTCAAAATCAATTTTTTTATGTCTTCTTCATTCTTATGTATTTTAGAGATGGTGCTAATCGATTAAAATCGTTTTGACACACAACAAAAAGGTTTTTCTGTTCAAAATTCGATATTATTCCGTTTTTGCGATGAAATTGTTTGTAATGAACCATTATGACATAATCCATAACCATACATCGTTTAGCCATCATCATATTTTAATCAGAAGATGGAAAGTGACAAAAATTTTTGTAAGAAAACTCGGCGATTTATTAAAATTTATGGGCGATGGGGAATAATGTTTGATCCATGATCCATTATGTCATAATCCATAATCAAAGATCGTTTAGCAATCATCATATTTTAGTCAGAATATCGAAAGTGACAAAATGTTTTACTGACTAACCTCGGTGATTTATTAAAGCTTATAGGCGATGAGGAATAACCTTTGATCCATGATCCATTACGTCATAATCCATACATCATTTAGTCATCATCATATTTTAATAGAAGATGAAAAGTGACAAAGGTTTTTGTAACCAAACTCGGCGATTTATTAAAATTTATGGACGATGGAGAATAATGTTTGATTTATGATCCATTATGGTATAATCCATAACCATACATCATTTAGCCATCACAATATTTTAATCAGAAGATTGAAGGGAACAAAAGTTTGTGTAACAAAACTCTGCGATTTATTAACATTTATGGGCGATGGGGAATAATGTTTGATCCATGATCCATTATGGCATAATCCATAATCATACATCGCTTAACCATCATGATATTTCAATAAAAAGATGAAAAGTTCCAAAAGCTTTTATAACAAAATCCGGCGATTTATTAAAATTTATGGACGATGGGGAATAATGTTTGATTCATGATCCATTATGGCATAATCCATAACCATATATTGTTTAACCATCATCATATTTCAATAAAAAGATAAAAAGTTCCAAAAGCTTTTGTAACAAAACCCGGCGATTTATTAAAATTTATGGACGATGGGGAATAATGCTTGATTCATGATCCATTATGGCATAATCCATAACCATACATCGTTTAACCATCATCATATTTCAATAAAAAATGAAAAGTTCCAAAAGCTTTTGTAACAAAACCCGGCGATTTATTAAAATTTATGGACGATGGGGAATAATGCTTGATTCATGATCCATTATGGCATAATCCATAACCATACATCGTTTAACCATCATCATATTTCAATAAAAAATGAAAAGTTCCAAAAGCTTTTGTAACAAAACCCGGCGATTTATTAAAATTTATGGACGATGGGGAATAATGTTTGATTCATGATCCATTATGGCATAATCCATAACCATACATCGTTTAACCATCATCATATTTCAATAAAAAATGAAAAGTTCCAAAAGCTTTTGTAACAAAACCCGGCGATTTATTAAAATTTATGGACGATGGGGAATAATGTTTGATTCATGATCCATTATGGCATAATCCATAACCATACATCGTTTAGCCATCATCATATTTCAATAAAAAATGAAAAGTTCCAAAAGCTTTTGTAACAAAACCCGGCGATTTATTAAAATTTATGGACGATGGGGAATAATGTTTGATTCATGATCCATTATGGCATAATCCATAACCATACATTGTTTAACCATCATCATATTTCAATTAAAAGATAAAAAGTTCCAAAAGCTTTTGTAACAAAACCCGGCGATTTATTAAAATGTATGGGCGATGGGGAATAATGTTTGATTCATGATCCATTATGGCATAATCCATAATCATACATCATTTAACCATCATCATATTTCAATAAAAAGATCAAAAGTTCCAAAAGCTTTTGTAACAAAACCCGGCGATTTATTAAAATTTATGGACGGTGGGGAATAATGTTTGATTCATGATCCATTATGGCATAATCCATAACCATACATCGTTTAGCCATCATCATATTTCAATAAAAAGATGAAAAGTTCCAAAAGCTTTTGTAACAAAACCCGGCGATTTATTAAAATTTATGGACGATGGGGAATAATGCTTGATTCATGATCCATTATGGCATAATCCATAACCATACATCGTTTAACCATCATCATATTTCAATAAAAAATGAAAAGTTCCAAAAGCTTTTGTAACAAAACCCGGCGATTTATTAAAATTTATGGACGATGGGGAATAATGTTTGATTCATGATCCATTATGGCATAATCCATAACCATACATCGTTTAACCATCATCATATTTCAATAAAAAATGAAAAGTTCCAAAAGCTTTTGTAACAAAACCCGGCGATTTATTAAAATTTATGGACGATGGGGAATAATGTTTGATTCATGATCCATTATGGCATAATCCATAACCATACATCGTTTAGCCATCATCATATTTCAATAAAAAATGAAAAGTTCCAAAAGCTTTTGTAACAAAACCCGGCGATTTATTAAAATTTATGGACGATGGGGAATAATGTTTGATTCATGATCCATTATGGCATAATCCATAACCATACATCGTTTAGCCATCATCATATTTCAATAAAAAATGAAAAGTTCCAAAAGCTTTTGTAACAAAACCCGGCGATTTATTAAAATGTATGGGCGATGGGGAATAATGTTTGATTCATGATCCATTATGGCATAATCCATAATCATACATCATTTAACCATCATCATATTTCAATAAAAAGATCAAAAGTTCCAAAAGCTTTTGTAACAAAACCCGGCGATTTATTAAAATTTATGGACGGTGGGGAATAATGTTTGATTCATGATCCATTATGGCATAATCCATAACCATACATCGTTTAGCCATCATCATATTTCAATAAAAAGATGAAAAGTTCCAAAAGCTTTTGTAACAAAACCCGGCGATTTATTAAAATTTATGGACGATGGGGAATAATGCTTGATTCATGATCCATTATGGCATAATCCATAACCATACATCGTTTAGCCATCATTATATTTCAATAAAAAGATGAAAAGTGACAAAAGTTTTTGTAATAAAACTCGGCGATTTATTAACATTTATGGGCGATGGTGAATAATGTTTGATCCATGATCCATTATGACATAATCCATAACCATACATCGTTTAACCATCATCATATTTCAATAAAAAGATGAAAAGTGCCAAGAGTTTTTGTAACAAAACTCGGCAATTTGTTAAAATTTATGGGCGATGGAAATAATGTTTGATCCATGATCCATTATGACAAAATCCATAACTATACATCATTTAGCGATTATTATATTTTAATCAGAAGATGGAAAGTAATAAAACATTTATTATTTATTAAAAAATTTCATTTCTTTCATACTAAATCTTTACTTCTTGGTATCCTCGCGGTTTCCTCTTCACATTTATCTGGGTGGCAGAGACGTACCCGGAAATTGTCCCAAGTTATATATAGGGGAGAGTTGCAACAACTTTCCTCCTTGCATCTCAAAGGAGTGGGGGGCGGAAAGTTTCCCCGGTTTACCAACCGATTTTTTACCAACAGCAAGTCCTTTAATATTGATGTCGGCCCATTTAAGAGTCGACGTTCACCGATTAGGGTTGTCACGCAGTTTGTTCCGGAAGGTTCGCATGAATTATGGGCCATTTTTTAAATGGAGAACGGCGCGACGTCAAGACGACTTTATTTATTAAACTGATTCGAGTCATCAAAACGTGTAAAAGTTATACACTCTTCCTTTCTATGCATGGTACGATCCTCTCGGATGGGGAGGGCTCATAAAGCATTCATAACGAAATACACGTATTTCCCATTATATCCGGGCTAATCGGGAATTGTATTCGAATGTGAAATGAGAAATTATTGTGTCCACTTTAATATATTCCATGATAATAAACTAAAATCTGAATTGCATCTAACTTTGATTAATGAAGCATTATTATAACAATTTATTTATAATGAAATAATAAGAAACGGAAATTTGGTGTATTTAAGATATAAGGAGTGATCAAAAGTTACGAAAGAACTTTTTGGGACATCAAATTAAGACATATTCATTTGGGCACATGCGCAAAATGAACGCATGCGTAGTTTAATCTGCAAAATTGGTTGCCTAATCGATAAAAATAAAATTATTGAATAGAATTATTTGAATAGAGAATCGATCTGATCGTAAATTTGATGATTAAGAAAGGAGTTATATACCAAATTGAAGATAAAAGCGTCCCCTTTAAAATAGTATAAAACATTTTATCATTTGATTTTAAGTTTGGCTCAAACGAAGTTTTTGTGATGTGGGGCAATGTGATAATTATTCGATTTGAATAGAGAATCGATCTGATCGTAAATTTGATGATTAAGAAAAGAGTTATATACCAAATTGAAGATAAAAGTGTCCCCTTTAAAATGATATAAAATACTTTATCATTTTATTTTAAGTTTGGCTCAAACGAAGTTTTTGTTATGTGGAGAAATTTAATTATTATTCGATTTGATTAAAGAATCGATCTGATCGTAAATTTGATGATTAAGAAATGAGTTATACACCAAATTGAAGATAAAAGCGTCAGTTTTAAAATGATGTAAAATACTTGATCATATGATTTCAAGTTTGACTCAAACGAAGCTTTTTGTGATGTGGTGCAATTTGATTATTATTCGATTTGAATAAAGAATCGATCTGATCGTAAATTTGATGATTAAGAAATGAGTTATATACCAAATTGAAGATAAAAGCGTCTGCTTTAAAATGATATAAAACACTTGATCATATGATTTCAAGTTTGGCTCAATCGAAGCTTTTTGTGATGTGGTGCAATTTGATTGTTATTCGATTTGATTAAAGAATCGATCTGATCGTAAATTTGATGATTAAGAAATGAGTTATACACCAAATTGAAGATGAAAGCGTCAGTTTTAAAATGATGTAAAACACTTGATCATATGATTTCAAGTTTGACTCAAACGAAGCTTTTTGTGATGTGGTGCAATTTGATTATTATTCGATTTGAATAAAGAATCGATCTGATCGTAAATTTGATGATTAAGAAATGAGTTATATACCAAATTGAAGATAAAAGCGTCAGTTTTAAAATGATATAAAACACTTGATCATATGATTTCAAGTTTGACTCAAACGAAGCTTTTTGTGATGTGGTGCAATTTGATTATTATTCGATTTGAATAAAGAATCGATATGATCGTAAATTTGATGATTAAGAAATGAGTTATATACCAAATTGAAGATAAAAGCGTCTGCTTTAAAATGATATAAAACACTTGATCATATGATTTCAAGTTTGGCTCAAACGAAGCTTTTTGTGATGTGGTGCAATTTGATTATTATTCGATTTGAATAAAGAATCGATCTGATCGTAAATTTGATGATTAAGAAATGAGTTATATACCAAATTGAAGATAAAAGCGTCTGCTTTAAAATGATATAAAACACTTGATCATATGATTTCAAGTTTGGCTCAAACGAAGCTTTTTGTGATGTGGTGCAATTTGATTATTATTCGATTTGAATAAAGAATCGATATGATCGTAAATTTGATGATTAAGAAATGAGTTATATACCAAATTGAAGATAAAAGCGTCTGCTTTAAAATGATATAAAACACTTGATCATATGATTTCAAGTTTGGCTCAAACGAAGCTTTTTGTGATGTGGTGCAATTTGATTATTATTCGATTTGAATAAAGAATCGATCTGATCGTAAATTTGATGATTAAGAAATGAGTTATATACCAAATTGAAGATAAAAGCGTCAGTTTTAAAATGATATAAAACACTTGATCATATGATTTCAAGTTTGGCTCAAACGAAGCTTTTTGTGATGTGGTGCAATTTGATTATTATTCGATTTGAATAAAGAATCGATATGATCGTAAATTTGATGATTAAGAAATGAGTTATATACCAAATTGAAGATAAAAGCGTCTGCTTTAAAATGATATAAAACACTTGATCATATGATTTCAAGTTTGGCTCAAACGAAGCTTTTTGTGATGTGGTGCAATTTGATTATTATTCGATTTGAATAAAGAATCGATCTGATCGTAAATTTGATGATTAAGAAATGAGTTATATACCAAATTGAAGATAAAAGCGTCTGCTTTAAAATGATATAAAACACTTGATCATATGATTTCAAGTTTGGCTCAAACGAAGCTTTTTGTGATGTGGTGCAATTTGATTATTATTCGATTTGAATAAAGAATCGATCTGATCGTAAATTTGATGATTAAGAAATGAGTTATATACCAAATTGAAGATAAAAGCGTCTGCTTTAAAATGATATAAAACACTTGATCATATGATTTCAAGTTTGGCTCAAACGAAGCTTTTTGTGATGTGGTGCAATTTGATTATTATTCGATTTGAATAAAGAATCGATCTGATCGTAAATTTGATGATTAAGAAATGAGTTATATACCAAATTGAAGATAAAAGCGTCTGCTTTAAAATGATATAAAACACTTGATCATATGATTTCAAGTTTGGCTCAAACGAAGCTTTTTGTGATGTGGTGCAATTTGATTATTATTCGATTTGAATAAAGAATCGATCTGATCGTAAATTTGATGATTAGGAAATGAGTTATATACCAAATTGAAGATAAAAGCGTCAGTTTTAAAATGATATAAAACACTTGATCATATGATTTCAAGTTTGACTTAAACGAAGCTTTTTGTGATGTGGTGCAATTTGATTATTATTCGATTTGAATAAACAATCGATCTGATCGTAAATTTGATGATTAGGAAATGAGTTATATACCAAATTGAAGATAAAAGCGTCAGTTTTAAAATGATATAAAACACTTGATCATATGATTTCAAGTTTGACTCAAACGAAGCTTTTTGTGATGTGGTGCAATTTGATTATTATTCGATTTGAATAAAGAATCGATCTGATCGTAAATTTGATGATTAAGAAATGAGTTATATACCAAATTGAAGATAAAAGCGTCAGTTTTAAAATGATATAAAACACTTGATCATATGATTTCAAGTTTGACTCAAACGAAGCTTTTTGTGATGTGGTGCAATTTGATTATTATTCGATTTGAATAAAGAATCGATATGATCGTAAATTTGATGATTAAGAAATGAGTTATATACCAAATTGAAGATAAAAGCGTCTGCTTTAAAATGATATAAAACACTTGATCATATGATTTCAAGTTTGGCTCAAACGAAGCTTTTTGTGATGTGGTGCAATTTGATTATTATTCGATTTGAATAAAGAATCGATCTGATCGTAAATTTGATGATTAAGAAATGAGTTATATACCAAATTGAAGATAAAAGCGTCTGCTTTAAAATGATATAAAACACTTGATCATATGATTTCAAGTTTGGCTCAAACGAAGCTTTTTGTGATGTGGTGCAATTTGATTATTATTCGATTTGAATAAAGAATCGATCTGATCGTAAATTTGATGATTATGAAATGAGTTATATACCAAATTGAAGATAAAAGCGTCTGCTTTAAAATGATATAAAACACTTGATCATATGATTTCAAGTTTGGCTCAAACGAAGCTTTTTGTGATGTGGTGCAATTTGATTATTATTCGATTTGAATAAAGAATCGATCTGATCGTAAATTTGATGATTAGGAAATGAGTTATATACCAAATTGAAGATAAAAGCGTCTGCTTTAAAATGATATAAAACACTTGATCATATGATTTCAAGTTTGACTTAAACGAAGCTTTTTGTGATGTGGTGCAATTTGATTATTATTCGATTTGAATAAAGAATCGATCTGATCGTAAATTTGATGATTAGGAAATGAGTTATATACCAAATTGAAGATAAAAGCGTCAGTTTTAAAATGATATAAAACACTTGATCATATGATTTCAAGTTTGACTCAAACGAAGCTTTTTGTGATGTGGTGCAATTTGATTATTATTCGATTTGAATAAAGAATCGATCTGATCGTAAATTTGATGATTAGGAAATGAGTTATATACCAAATTGAAGATAAAAGCGTCAGTTTTAAAATGATATAAAACACTTGATCATATGATTTCAAGTTTGACTCAAACGAAGCTTTTTGTGATGTGGTGCAATTTGATTATTATTCGATTTGAATAAAGAATCGATCTGATCGTAAATTTGATGATTAGGAAATGAGTTATATACCAAATTGAAGATAAAAGCGTCAGTTTTAAAATGATATAAAACACTTGATCATATGATTTCAAGTTTGGCTCAAACGAAGCTTTTTGTGATGTGGTGCAATTTGATTATTATTCGATTTGAATAAAGAATCGATCTGATCGTAAATTTGATGATTAGGAAATGAGTTATATACCAAATTGAAGATAAAAGCGTCAGTTTTAAAATGATATAAAACACTTGATCATATGATTTCAAGTTTGGCTCAAACGAAGCTTTTTGTGATGTGGTGCAATTTGATTATTATTCGATTTGAATAAAGAATCGATCTGATCGTAAATTTGATGATTAGGAAATGAGTTATATACCAAATTGAAGATAAAAGCGTCAGTTTTAAAATGATATAAAACACTTGATCATATGATTTCAAGTTTGACTTAAACGAAGCTTTTTGTGATGTGGTGCAATTTGATTATTATTCGATTTGAATAAAGAATCGATCTGATCGTAAATTTGATGATTAGGAAATGAGTTATATACCAAATTGAAGATAAAAGCGTCAGTTTTAAAATGATATAAAACACTTGATCATATGATTTCAAGTTTGACTCAAACGAAGCTTTTTGTGATGTGGTGCAATTTGATTATTATTCGATTTGAATAAAGAATCGATCTGATCGTAAATTTGATGATTAGGAAATGAGTTATATACCAAATTGAAGATAAAAGCGTCAGTTTTAAAATGATATAAAACACTTGATCATATGATTTCAAGTTTGACTCAAACGAAGCTTTTTGTGATGTGGTGCAATTTGATTATTATTCGATTTGAATAAAGAATCGATCTGATCGTAAATTTGATGATTAGGAAATGAGTTATATACCAAATTGAAGATAAAAGCGTCAGTTTTAAAATGATATAAAACACTTGATCATATGATTTCAAGTTTGGCTCAAACGAAGCTTTTTGTGATGTGGTGCAATTTGATTATTATTCGATTTGAATAAAGAATCGATCTGATCGTAAATTTGATGATTAGGAAATGAGTTATATACCAAATTGAAGATAAAAGCGTCAGTTTTAAAATGATATAAAACACTTGATCATATGATTTCAAGTTTGACTTAAACGAAGCTTTTTGTGATGTGGTGCAATTTGATTATTATTCGATTTGAATAAAGAATCGATCTGATCGTAAATTTGATGATTAGGAAATGAGTTATATACCAAATTGAAGATAAAAGCGTCAGTTTTAAAATGATATAAAACACTTGATCATATGATTTCAAGTTTGACTTAAACGAAGCTTTTTGTGATGTGGTGCAATTTGATTATTATTCGATTTGAATAAAGAATCGATCTGATCGTAAATTTGATGATTAGGAAATGAGTTATACCAAATTGAAGATAAAAGCGTCAGTTTTAAAATGATATAAAACACTTGATCATATGATTTCAAGTTTGGCTCAAACGAAGCTTTTTGTGATGTGGTGCAATTTGATTATTATTCGATTTGAATAAAGAATCGATCTGATCGTAAATTTGATGATTAGGAAATGAGTTATACCAAATTGAAGATAAAAGCGTCAGTTTTAAAATGATATAAAACACTTGATCATATGATTTCAAGTTTGGCTCAAACGAAGCTTTTTGTGATGTGGTGCAATTTGATTATTATTCGATTTGAATAAAGAATCGATCTGATCGTAAATTTGATGATTAGGAAATGAGTTATATACCAAATTGAAGATAAAAGCGTCAGTTTTAAAATGATATAAAACACTTGATCATATGATTTCAAGTTTGGCTCAAACGAAGCTTTTTGTGATGTGGTGCAATTTGATTATTATTCGATTTGAATAAAGAATCGATCTGATCGTAAATTTGATGATTAGGAAATGAGTTATATACCAAATTGAAGATAAAAGCGTCAGTTTTAAAATGATATAAAACACTTGATCATATGATTTCAAGTTTGACTTAAACGAAGCTTTTTGTGATGTGGTGCAATTTGATTATTATTCGATTTGAATAAAGAATCGATCTGATCGTAAATTTGATGATTAGGAAATGAGTTATATACCAAATTGAAGATAAAAGCGTCAGTTTTAAAATGATATAAAACACTTGATCATATGATTTCAAGTTTGACTTAAACGAAGCTTTTTGTGATGTGGTGCAATTTGATTATTATTCGATTTGAATAAAGAATCGATCTGATCGTAAATTTGATGATTAGGAAATGAGTTATACCAAATTGAAGATAAAAGCGTCAGTTTTAAAATGATATAAAACACTTGATCATATGATTTCAAGTTTGGCTCAAACGAAGCTTTTTGTGATGTGGTGCAATTTGATTATTATTCGATTTGAATAAAGAATCGATCTGATCGTAAATTTGATGATTAGGAAATGAGTTATATACCAAATTGAAGATAAAAGCGTCTGCTTTAAAATGATATAAAACACTTGATCATATGATTTCAAGTTTGACTTAAACGAAGCTTTTTGTGATGTGGTGCAATTTGATTATTATTCGATTTGAATAAAGAATCGATCTGATCGTAAATTTGATGATTAGGAAATGAGTTATACCAAATTGAAGATAAAAGCGTCAGTTTTAAAATGATATAAAACACTTGATCATATGATTTCAAGTTTGGCTCAAACGAAGCTTTTTGTGATGTGGTGCAATTTGATTATTATTCGATTTGAATAAAGAATCGATCTGATCGTAAATTTGATGATTAGGAAATGAGTTATATACCAAATTGAAGATAAAAGCGTCAGTATTAAAATGATATAAAACACTTGATCATATGATTTCAAGTTTGACTTAAACGAAGCTTTTTGTGATGTGGTGCAATTTGATTATTATTCGATTTGAATAAAGAATCGATCTGATCGTAAATTTGATGATTAGGAAATGAGTTATATACCAAATTGAAGATAAAAGCGTCAGTTTTAAAATGATATAAAACACTTGATCATATGATTTCAAGTTTGACTTAAACGAAGCTTTTTGTGATGTGGTGCAATTTGATTATTATTCGATTTGAATAAAGAATCGATCTGATCGTAAATTTGATGATTAGGAAATGAGTTATATACCAAATTGAAGATAAAAGCGTCTGCTTTAAAATGATATAAAACACTTGATCATATGATTTCAAGTTTGACTTAAACGAAGCTTTTTGTGATGTGGTGCAATTTGATTATTATTCGATTTGAATAAAGAATCGATCTGATCGTAAATTTGATGATTAGGAAATGAGTTATACCAAATTGAAGATAAAAGCGTCAGTTTTAAAATGATATAAAACACTTGATCATATGATTTCAAGTTTGGCTCAAACGAAGCTTTTTGTGATGTGGTGCAATTTGATTATTATTCGATTTGAATAAAGAATCGATCTGATCGTAAATTTGATGATTAGGAAATGAGTTATATACCAAATTGAAGATAAAAGCGTCAGTTTTAAAATGATATAAAACACTTGATCATATGATTTCAAGTTTGACTTAAACGAAGCTTTTTGTGATGTGGTGCAATTTGATTATTATTCGATTTGAATAAAGAATCGATCTGATCGTAAATTTGATGATTAGGAAATGAGTTATATACCAAATTGAAGATAAAAGCGTCAGTTTTAAAATGATATAAAACACTTGATCATATGATTTCAAGTTTGACTTAAACGAAGCTTTTTGTGATGTGGTGCAATTTGATTATTATTCGATTTGAATAAAGAATCGATCTGATCGTAAATTTGATGATTAGGAAATGAGTTATATACCAAATTGAAGATAAAAGCGTCAGTTTTAAAATGATATAAAACACTTGATCATATGATTTCAAGTTTGACTTAAACGAAGCTTTTTGTGATGTGGTGCAATTTGATTATTATTCGATTTGAATAAAGAATCGATCTGATCGTAAATTTGATGATTAGGAAATGAGTTATATACCAAATTGAAGATAAAAGCGTCTGCTTTAAAATGATATAAAACACTTGATCATATGATTTCAAGTTTGACTTAAACGAAGCTTTTTGTGATGTGGTGCAATTTGATTATTATTCGATTTGAATAAAGAATCGATCTGATCGTAAATTTGATGATTAGGAAATGAGTTATATACCAAATTGAAGATAAAAGCGTCAGTTTTAAAATGATATAAAACACTTGATCATATGATTTCAAGTTTGACTTAAACGAAGCTTTTTGTGATGTGGTGCAATTTGATTATTATTCGATTTGAATAAAGAATCGATCTGATCGTAAATTTGATGATTAGGAAATGAGTTATATACCAAATTGAAGATAAAAGCGTCTGCTTTAAAATGATATAAAACACTTGATCATATGATTTCAAGTTTGGCTCAATCGAAGCTTTTTGTGATGTGGTGCAGTTTGATTATTATTCGATTTGAATAAAGAATCGATCTGATCGTAAATTTGATGATTAAGAAATGAGTTATATACCAAATTGAAGATAAAAGCGTCAGTTTTAAAATGATATAAAACACTTGATCATATGATTTCAAGTTTGACTCAAACGAAGCTTTTTGTGATGTGGTGCAATTTGATTATTATTCGATTTGAATAAAGAATCGATCTGATCGTAAATTTGATGATTAAGAAATGAGTTATATACCAAATTGAAGATAAAAGCGTCTGCTTTAAAATAATATAAAACACTTGATCATATGATTTCAAGTTTGGCTCAATCGAAGCTTTTTGTGATGTGGTGCAATTTGATTATTATTCGATTTGAATAAAGAATCGATTTGATCGTAAATTTGATGATTAAGAAATGAGTTATATACAAGATTGAAGATAAAAGTGACCCCTTTAAAATGATATAAAACACTTTATAATTTGATATAAAGTTTGGCTCAAACGAAGTTTTTTGTGATATGCAATTTTGCTTATTTTTCGATTTGAATGTAGAATCGATCTGATCGTAAATTTGATAATTAAGAAATGAGTTATATACCAAATTTGGACATCAAATTAAGACATATTGATTTGGGCGCATGCGCAAATCGAACGCATGCGTAGTTTAATCTGCAAAATTGGTTGCCTAGTCAATAAAAATAAAAATCTAAATATTAGAAATTAGCCAAAATAATCCAAAACTAATCCAACCCGAGTACTCCCAAAATTAGCTAGATTTATTGTATACTCGATAAGATCATTTATATTCGTTTAGGATCCGGACAAAAGGGGACCGGATTGTTTACTGTCCGTCAGAGTTTCTGAGGGTCTTGAGGTCACCCTCAGCTGCCACCACATGCAACCCCAATCCGAATCCTGATGGCTTATTTATGGCCGTGAAAAATCGTGATGCGCCAGTAAATAATAGCCTGTCATTAGCGTCGTTTGTCACCGAAACTTTTTTTCATATTCAATTTTTCACGCCACATTCATTTTCGATCTAAATCGATTAAATAAGAAACTTATTATCTATAATTGGGAGTCAATTTTGAATGATTTATTTCTATTTAAATTTTCACGCAATATTTTAACATTTCTTAAGGCCGCGTTAAACGTTGAACGTTTTTGAAATGACTTCTAAATATCGAGATCGCTTTGACTCGAGATCTTGTCGTTAACAGATGTCGCGCCACGCCAGATTTGAAGAAATAAATAAAATTCGTATCTTTAAGCGATTTTTTCCCCACCATTACTGGTATCAAGCGAGATCTGAGACTATTTAATCAGTCGTGATATACCCAAATAATTCGCATGGATTCATTTTTTTAATCAAATAATCGTAACTTTGAGATTTAAGGATTCGAAATAACCATCTTTGGGGATCTAAGTAATGAATAAATCTGCTTCTTATTTCATTGCGATATCTCAATTAGATCTTGAGATACGATTTTTTTAACTCGATTATTCTTTTTTTAATCAAATATATGATTAAGTTTTAATCAAAAAATCGTAACTTTGAGATTTAAGGATTCGAAATAACCATCTTTGGGGATCTAAATAATGAATAAATTTGCTTCAAATTGCTTCTTATTTCATAGCGATATCTCAACTAGATCTTGAGATACGATTTTTTTAACTCGATTATACTTTTTTTTGATCGAATATATGATTAAGTTTTAATCAAAATATTGTAACTTTGAGATTTAAGGATTCGAAATAACCATCTTTGGGGATCTAAATAATGAATAAATTTGCTTCTTATTTCATTGCGATATCTCAATTAGATCTTGAGATACGATTTTTTTAACTCGATTATTCTTTTTTTAATCAGATATATGATTACGTTTTAATCAAAAAATCGTAACTATGAAATTTAAGGATTGAAAATAACTATTTTTAGGTATCTAAATAACGACTAAATTTGCTCCAAATTGCTTTTTATTTCATTGCGATATCTCAATTAGATCTTGAGATATGATTCTTTAACTGGATTATTCTTTTTTTAATCAAATATATGATTAAGTTTTAATAAAAAAATCGTAACTGTGAGATGTAAGGATGCGAAATAACCATATTTAGGTATCTAAATAATGAATAAATTTGCTTCAAACTGCTTTTTATATCATTGCGATATCTCAATTATATCTTGAGATACGATTTTTTTAACTGGATTATTCTTTTTTTTATCAAATATATGATTAAGTTTTAATAAAAGAATCGTAACTGTGAGATGTAAGGATGCGAAATAACCATATTTGGGTATCTAAATAATGAGTATATTTCATTGCGATATCTCAATTAGATCTTGAGATACGATTTTTTTAACTCGATTATTTTTTTTTAATCATATATATGATTATGTTTTAATCAAAAAATCGTAACTTTGAGATTTAAGGATTCAAAATAACCATCTTTGGGGATCTAAATAATGAATAAATTTGCTTCAAATTGCTTTTTATTTCATTGCGATATCTCAATTAGATCTTGAGATACGATTTTTTTAACTCGATTATTCTTTTTCAATCAAATATATGATTAAGTTTTAATCAAAAAATCGTAACTTTGAAATTTAAGGATTCGAAATAACCATATTTGGGGATCTAAATAATGAATAAATTTGCTTCAAACTGCTTTTTACTTCATTGCGATATCTCAATCAGATCTTGAGATACGATTTTTTTAACTCGATTATTCTTTTTTTAATCAAATATATGATTAAGTTTTAATCAAATAATCGTAACTTTGAGATTTAAGGATTCGAAGTAACCATCTTTGGGAATCTAAATAATGAATAAATTTGCTTCAAACTGCTTTTTACTTCATTGCGATATCTCAATCAGATCTTGAGATACGATTTTTTTAACTCGATTATTCTTTTTTTAATCAAATATATGATTAAGTTTTAATCAAAAAATCGTAACTTTGAGATTTAAGGATTCGAAATAACCATATTTGGGGATCTAAATAATGAATAAAATTGCTTCAAATTGTTTTTTATTTCATTGCGATATCTCAATTAGATCTTGAGGTACGATTTTTTTAACTCGATTATTCTTTTTTTAATCAAATATATGATTAAGTTTTAATCAAAAAATCGTAACTTTGAGATTTAAGGATTCGAAATAACCATCTTTGGGGATCTAAATAATGAATAAATTTGCTTCAAACTGCTTCTTATTTCACAGCGATATCTCAATTATATCTTGAGATACGATTTTTTTAACTCGATTATTCTTTTTTTAATCAAATATATGATTACGTTTTAATCAAAAAATCGTAACTTTAAGATTTAAGGATTGAAAATAACTATCTTTAGGTATCTAAATAACGACTAAATTTGCTTCAAATTGCTTTTTATTTCATAGGGATATCTCGATTAGATCTTGAGATACGATTTTTTTAACTCGATTATTCTTTTTTTAATCGAATATATGATTAAGTTTTAATCAAAATATTGTAACTTTAAGATTTTAGGATTCGAAATAACCATCTTTGGGGATCTAAATAATGAATAAATTTCCTTCTTATTTCATTGCGATATCTCAATTAGATCTTGAGATACGATTTTTTTAACTCGATTATTCTTTTTTTAATCAAATATATGATTACGTTTTAATCAAAAAATCGTAACTTTGAGATTTAAGGATTCAAAATAACCATCTTTGGGGATCTAGATAATGGATAAATTTGGTTCAAATTGCTTTTTATTTCATTGCGATATCTTAATTAGATCTTGAGATACGATTTTTTTAACTGGATTATTCTTTTTTTAATCAAATATATGATTAAGTTTTAATAAAAAAATCGTAACTTTGAGATTTAAGGATTTGAAATAACCATCTTTGGGGATCTAAATAATGAATAAATTTGCTTCAAATTGCTTTTTATTTCATAGTGATATCTCAATTAGATCTTGAGATACGATTCTTTTAACTCGATTATTCTTTTTTTAATCAAATATATGATTACGTTTTAATCAAAAAATCGTAACTTTGAGATTTACGGATTGAAAATAACTATCTTTAGGTATCTAAATAACGACTAAATTTGCTTCAAATTGCTTTTTATTTCACTGCGATATCTCAACTAGATCTTGAGATACGATTTTTTTAATTCGATTATTTTTTTTTAAATCAAATATATGTTTAAGTTTTAACAAAAAAATCGTAACTTTGAGATGTAAGGATTCGAAATAACCATATTGGGGATCTAAATAATGAATAAATTTGCTTCAAATTGCTTTTTATTTCATTGCGATATCTCAATTAGATCTTGAGATACGATTTTTTTAACTGGATTATTCTTGTTTTAATCAAATATGTGATTAAGTTTTAATCAAAAAATCGTAACTTTGAGATTTAAGGATTCGAAATAACCATCTTTGGGGATCTAAATAATGAATAAATTTGCTTCAAATTGCTTCTTATTTCACAGCGATATCTCAATTAGATCTTGAGATACGATTTTTTAACTCGATTATTCTTTTTTTAATCAAATATATGATTAAATTTAAATTAAAAAATCGTAACTTTGAGATTTAAGGATTCGAAATAACCATCTTTGGGGATCTAAATAATGAATATATTTGCTTCAAATTGCTTTTTATTTCATAGGGATATCTCGATTAGATCTTGAGATACGCCTTTTTTAACTTGATTATTCTTTTTTTAATCAAATATATGATTAAGTTTTAATAAAAAAATCGTAACTTTGAAATTTAAGGATTCAAAATAACCATCTTTGGGGATCTAAATAATGGATAAATTTGGTTCAAATTGCTTTTTATTTCATTGCGATATCTCAATTAGATCTTGAGATACGATTTTTTTAACTCGATTATTTTTTTTTTTAATCATATATATGATTATGTTTTAATCAAAAAATCGTAACTTTGAGATTTAAGGATTCAAAATAACTATCTTTGGGTATGTAAATAATGAATATATATATTTGCTTCAAATTGCTTTCTATTTCATTGCGATGTCTCAGTTAGATTTTGAGATACGATTTTTTTCACTCGATTATTCTTTTTTTAATCAAATATATGATTACGTTTTAATCAAAAAATCGTAACTTTGAGATTTAAGGATTCAAAATAACCATCTTTGGGGATCTAAATAATGGATAAATTTGGTTCAAATTGCTTTTTATTTCATTGCGATATCTCAATTAGATCTTGAGATACGATTTTTTTAACTCGATTATTTTTTTTTAATCATATATATGATTATGTTTTAATCAAAAAATCGTAACTTTGAGATTTAAGGATTCAAAATAACTATCTTTGGGTATGTAAATAATGAATATATTTGCTTCAAAATGCTTTCTATTTCATTACGATGTCTCAGTTAGATTTTGAGATACGATTTTTTTTATTCGATTATTCTTTTTTTAATCAAATATATGATTACGTTTTAATCAAAAAATCGTAACTTTGAGATTTAAGGATTCGAAATAACCATCTTTGGGGATCTAAATAATGAATAAATTTGCTTCAAATTGCTTTTTATTTCATTGCGATATCTCATTTAGATCTTGAGATACGATTTTTTTAACTCGATTATTCTTTTTTTAATCAAATATATGATTAAGTTTTAATCAAAAAATCGTAACTTAGAGATTTAAAGATTCGAAATAACCATATTTGAGGATCTTAATAATGAACAAATTTGCTTTAAATTCCTTTTTATTTCATTGCGATATCTCAGTTAGATCTTGAGATACGATTTTTTAAATCGATTATTTTTTGTAATCAGATACATATATGATTAAGTTTTAATTAAATAATCGTAACGTTGAGATTTAAGCATTCGAAATAACCATATTTGGGGATCTAAATAATGAATAAATTTGCTTTAAGTTGTTTTTTATTTCATTGCGATATCTCATTTAGATCTTGAGATACGATTTTTTTAAATCGATTATTTCTTTTAATCAAATATATGATTAAGTTTTAATCAAAAAATCGTAACTTTGAGATTTAAGGATTCGAAATAACAATCTTTGGGGATCTAAATAATGAATAAATTTGCTTCAAATTGATTTTTTATTTCATTGCGATATCTCAATTAGATCCTCCCACGCATTGTAATTTTTTTCTCGTCATAAATTCCCTTCGACTAATTTATTTTTCTACCTTAATTTTTAGTTTAAAACAATATATTATCAATATTTAATCTAATGGGAATTTAACAGAATGATAATCTACTAAAATTTCATGGTAATCATTAAAATATATTACTTTAAAACACCTGGACATCTATTAAAATATAACCGAACTGCTAATGTGTTAGAACGGTTGCTTAAATTCCGCTTTATTTATTATCTCGTATAGTTTATATGTAAGTACGTAATTCCAAGTTTTCCTAAAATTAACGTAATATGGGGTGTCGTTCTAATCTTAAACTATTTCTGGGGAATGTTGTGCTCACAGTGAGTGTATTGTCGAAGTAATTTATGAATTAGTTCACTCGGTATAAACGTGGCCAAATAAACGTATAAATGTGGCCAAAAATACACCCAACTTTGTGGATTTCTTTCATTAATAAAAATAAAAATATCTGTCTTTGGTGATATTTACTGCAAAGTCCTATATGTCCATTTTAACCCTATGGTAAAATTCTTGCATTATTTCCTTTTTTGTGCCCTAAAACTTGGAACTACTGCACCCATGTTTAAGTACCTGATTTTCATGACGTTCAACGTAGCCTTAAGTCAAATTTGTTTTAAATCGAAACAACGAAATTTATTAATTTGATATAAAAATCATTTCTTCGTTTTAAAAACTAAAACATCCACTATCGTTCAAATTTAGTTTTATTTAACCCAGTTTCGAAAAGTTTACATTCTGAACAGAAAATAATTCCAGTGTAGAATGTACCATATAGTTCTGACATACCGTCATGGTATGGCACATCGCCAGTTTGAAAAGAGTTGTTCGATATTAACGAAATTACATCTGCGCCGGGCCGTATGACAGGCGTCCCGTCAAATTTCGTTGGAAAACACAAAGAGGAGTGCCAAGAAGGCGGCAGGAAACGTTCCGGGACGCGAAGGAAGGCCCTTGTCGCAGTGACGTCCTGCTGCATTCGGGCCGCATTAATTCGATTCTAGTCCTGCATCCGAGGAAACTCTTTTCTGGAGTCCTGATTCCCCGGGAGGATACCTCCAAGTCCAATGTAACTTTGGTGATTTCCTGTGTCGTAGATTTTCTTTCTCTTTGACTATTTTCTTTATTAGCGAGACGCTCGCGCCCTCTACATTTTTGCTCCTCCTCAAAATGTAATTTATTCCGAGGGAAAATCAACTTTTCCACTATAGACTCTATGGGAAATTGGGAAATTGCGAAATTGCAAAATTGTAAAATTACAAAAGTACCCAAAGGTATTTTGAAATTTTCTTTTTCATTTCGGTGGAAAATTGTAAAAACACAATAACTAACAGAATTAGCCGGTTCGGTTCAGCTGTAACTTTTGCGACTTCGACTTCGTTCGACGTCGGCGACGAAGCTTAAAGCTCAAAGCTCGACTAAACTAAGGGGGCCGAAAATAAGCGACCGTTATAAATTGCGAGAAAGCAGTTTGCCCAAGTCAGGGCGGCTGCCTCGTCTGTACGAGCTGATTACATTAGCCTATAAGGGAATAAGGGGGTGGAGGCGTCGGTAACTTTCTGAACCGTGTACCGACAAATTAAAAGCTTCGTACTTCGCATCTGATGCAGTTTTCCTTAATACCCAAGTTTTCCCCTTATACCACACCTAAATGCACCTTTATTCTATTTAATTTGCCCTATCAACATTTCATTTCAAACTTATTCATTGTGTTGCACAATTATTATTTATTAATTAACAAATTAATTGTATCAAATTGAATGTTTTAAGACATTTAGAGATGTTTTGAATCGATTAAAATCATTTAGACAAGCTTTTTCTTCTTTTTGGCACATTTAAAACTGTTTCAAAAAACTTCAAAATCAATTTTTTTAATGCTTTCTTCGTTCTCATGTATTGTAAAGATGTTATTAATCGATTAAAATCGTTTTGACACACACTAAAAAGGTTTTTCCGTTTTTGGCAACTTTGGAACAGATTCAAAAGACAATCAAAATTAATTTTTTGAATGTTTTAATCCTTTCTAAAACTTCTATACATATTTTGAATCGATTAGAATCATTTTGACACCGACCAACAAGCTTTTTCTTATTTTTGGCACATTCAAAACAGCTTCAAGAAACTTCAAAATTAATTTTTTTAATGTTTTCTTCGTTCTTATACATTCTAGAGAAGTTATTAATCGATTAAAATCATTTTAACACACGCCAATTAACTTTTTCCGTTTTTGACATCTTTGAAACATATTCAAAGAACAATCAAAATTCATTATTTCAATGTTTAATCCTCCCTAAGACTTTTAGAGATGTTTTGAATCGATTAGAATCATTTTGACACACACCAATAAGCTTTTTCTTGTTTTTGGCACATTTCAAATATTTTCAAAAATCTTCAAAATCAATTTTTTTGATGGTTTCTTCGTTTTTATGTATTGTAGAGTTCTTATTAATCGATTAAAATCGTTTTGACACCTACCAAAATGATTTTTCCGCTTTTGATAGCTTTGGAACAGTGTCAAAATGATTCTGTTAGACTAAAAACAACTCAAGATTACTTAAGAAGGATGACAAAGTCATAAAAGTTCATTATGAAAAATTTTGAAATCGTTTGAAAAGTGTCAAAGGTGGGAAATGTTCTTTGGTTAGTGTCAAAATGGTTGTATTAGACTAAAATCATCTTAGGATTACTTTAGAAGGATGACAAAGTCATAAAAGTTCATTTTGAAAAATTTTGAAATTGCTTGAAAGGTGTCAAAAGTGGGAAATGTTCTCTGGTTATTGTCAAAAATGGTCCAATTAGACTGAAAGCATCTCAAGATTACTTAAGAAGGATGACAAAGTCATAAAAGTTCATTTTGAAATATTTTGAAATTGTTTGAAAGGTGTCAAAAGTGGGAAATGTTCTTTGGTAAGTGTCAAAATGGTTCTATTAGACTAAAATCGTCTCAAGATTACTTAAGAAGGATGACAAAATCATAGAAGTTCATTTTGAAAAATTTTGAAATCGTTTGAATGATTTCAAAAGTGGGAAATGTTCCTTGGTGAATGCCAAAAATGGTCCAATTAGACTGAAAGCACCTCAAGATTACTTAGGAAGGATGACAAAGTCATAAAAGTTCATTTTGAAAAATTTTGAAATTGTTTGAGAGGTGTCAAAAGTGGGAAATGTCCTTTGGTGAATGTCAAAAATGGTCCAATTAGACTCAAAGCATCTCAAGATTACTTAAGAAGGATGACAAAGTCATAAAGGTTCATTTTGAAATATTTTGAAATTGTTTGAAAGGTGTCAAAAGTGGGAAATGTTCTTTGGTAAGTGTCAAAATGGTTCTATTAGACTAAAATCGTCTCAAGATTACTTAAGAAGGATGACAAAATCATAGAAGTTCATTTTGAAAAATTTTGAAATCGTTTGAATGATTTCAAAAGTGGGAAATGTTCCTTGGTGAATGCCAAAAATGGTCCAATTAGACTGAAAGCACCTCAAGATTATTTAGGAAGGATGACAAAGTCATAAAAGTTCATTTTGAAAAATTTTGAAATTGTTTGAGAGGTGTCAAAAGTGGGAAATGTCCTTTGGTGAATGTCAAAAATGGTCCAATTAGACTCAAAGCATCTCAAGATTACTTAAGAAGGATGACAAAGTCATAAAAGTTCATTTTGAAAAATTTTGAAATTGTTTGAAAGGTGTCAAAAGTGGGAAATGTTCTTTGGTATGTGTCAAAATGGTTCTATTAGACTAAAATCATCTCAAGATTACTTAAGAAGGATGACAAAATCATAAAAGTTCATTTTGAAAAATTTTGAAATCGTTTGAAAGGTGTCAAAATTGGGAAATGCTCCTTGGTGAACGTCAAAAATGATCCAATTAGACTAAAAGCACCTTAAGATTACTTAGGGAGGATGACAAAGTCATAAAAGTTCATTTTGAAAAATTTTGAAATTGTTTGAAAGTTGTCAAAAATGGGAAATGTCCTTTGGTGAATGTCAAAAATGGTCCAATTAGACTGAAAGCACCTCAAGATTACTTAGGAAGGATGACAAAGTCATAAAAGTTCATTTTGAAAAATTTTGAAATTGTTTGAGAGGTGTCAAAAGTGGGAAATGTCCTTTGGTGAATGTCAAAAATGGTCCAATTAGACTGAAAGCATCTCAAAATTACTTAGGAAGGATGACAAAGTCATAAAAGATCATTTTGAAAAATTTTGAAATCGTTTGAAAGTTGTCAAAAGTGGGAAATGCTCCTTGGTGAACGTCAAAAAGGATCCAATTAGACTAAAAGCACCTTAAGATTACTTAGGAAGAATGACAAAGTCATAAAAGTTCATTTTGAAATATTTTGAAATTGTTTGAAAGGTGCCAAAAGTGGAAAATGTTCCTTGGTGAATGTCAAAAATGGTCCAATTAGACTGAAAGCACCTCAAGATTACTTAGGAAGGATGACAAAGTCATAAAAGTTCATTTTGAAAAATTTTGAAATCGTTTGAAAAGTGTCAAAAGTGGGAAATATTCCTTGGTTAGTGTCAAAATGGTTCTATTAGACTAAAATCATTTCAAGATTGGTTTAGAAGGATGACAAAATCATAAAAGTTCATTTTGAAAAATTTTGAAATCGTTTGAAAGGTGTCAAAACTGGAAAATGTTCTTTGGTGAGTGTCAAAATGATTCTAATTCATTCAAAACATATCTAGAAGTCTTAGAGAGGATGCAAACATTCAAAAAACTGATTTTAATTGTTTTTTGAAAATGTTTCAAAGTTGCCAAAAACGAAAAGAGTTTATTGGTATGTGTCAAAACGATTTTAATTGATTAATATCATCTTAAGAATACATAAAAACGAAGAAAACATCAAAAAAATTGATTTTGAAGTTTTTTCGAACTGTCTTAAATGTGCCAAAGAGAAGAAAAAGCTTATTGGTGTGTGTCAAAATGATTCTAATCGATTCAAAACATCTCCAGAAGTCTTACGGGGGATAAAAACATTTAAAAAATTAATTTTGATTATTTTTTTGAATCTGTTCCAAAGCTGCTAAAAACGGAAAAAACTTTTTGGTGTGTGTCAAAACGGTTTTAATCGATTAATAACATCTCTAGAATATATAAGAACGAAGGAAACGTCAAAAAAAATGTCTTTGAAGTTTTTTGAAACTGTTTTAAATGTGCCAAAAAGAACAAAATTTTATTGGTGTGTGTCAAAATGATTCTAATCGATTCAAAACATCTTTAGAAGTTTTAGGAAGAATAAACACATTCAAAAAATTGATTTTGATTGTTTTTTGAATCTGTTCTAAAGCTGCCAAAAATGGAAAACCCTTTTTGGTGTTTGTCAAAACGATTTTAATCGATTAATAATATCTTTAGAATACATAAGAATGAAGAAAACATAAAAAAAATGATTTTGAAGTTATTTGAAATAGTTTTGAATGTGTCAAAAAGAAGAGAAAGCTTATTGGTGTGTGTCAAAATGATTTTAATCGATTAATATCATCTTAAGAATACATAAGAACGAAAAAAGCAACAAAAAAATTGATTTTGAAGAATTTTGAAAATGTTTTAAATGTGCCAAAAGGAAGAAAAACTTATTGGTGTGTGTCAAAATGATTCTAATCGATTCAAAACATCTCTAGAAGTCTTAGGAAGGATTAAAACATTTAAAATAATGATTTTGATTGTTTTTTGATTCTGTTTCAATGTTACCATAAACGGGAAAAGTTTATTGGTATGTGTCAAAACGATTTTAATTGATTAATATCGTCTTAAGAATACATAAGAACGAAGAAAACATCAAAAAAATTGGTTTTGAAGTTTTTTGAAACTGTTTTGAATATGCCAAAAAGAAGGAAAAGCTTTTTGGTATATGTCAAAACGATTTTAATCAATTCAAAACATCTCTAGAAGTCGTAGAAAGGGTTAAAATATTCAAATAACCGATTTTGATTGTTTCTTGAATCTGTTCCAAAGCTGCCAAAATCGGAAAAACTTTTTTGTTGTGTGTCAAAACGATTTTAATCGATTAATGTTATCTCAAGAATACATAAGGATGAAGAAAACATCAAAATAAATGATTTTGACGTTTTTTGAAACTGTTTTAAATGTGCCAAAAATAAGAAAAAGTTTGTTGGTTATTGTCAAAATGATTCCAATCGATTCAAAACGTCTCTAAAAGATTTAGATAGGATTAAAATACTCAAACAAAATTTTGATTATTTTTTGAATCTGTTCCAATGTTGTTAAAAACGGAAAAATTATATTGGTGTGTTAAAACGATTTTAATCGATTAATATCATCTCAAGAATACATAAGGATGAAGAAAACATCAAAAAAAATTGATTTTGAGGTTTTTGAAACTGTTTTGAATGTGCCAAAAAGAAGAAGAAGCTTATTGGTGTGTGTCAAAATGACTAATCGATTCAAAACATCTTTAGAAGTCTTAGGGAGGATTAAAATGTTCAATAAATTGATTTTGATTCTTTTTTAAATCTATTTCAAAGTTGTTATAAAAGCTTTGATACTATTTTATAATAGAAAAGTGAGATTTTAACGTTGGGATGAATTTTGAACTGAATTAAATTAATTTCTTTTAAAATTATTAAGAGCTAAGAGAGGATCAGATCGATTGGAAACTTTCGACTTAAAAAGGGGCGAATCGGTCCAACTTTAACAATTTTTTTTCCTTTTCATCCCATCTTATGGTATGTATATGTACCGATAGCAAAAAGGACATGGTAGAGTAATTGAAAAATACCTCCTCCCGAGTTCCAGCTTTGTACAAAGTTCGGGGATAAGTTCGTCGACTGGAAAGTAATACAATGAGGGAAGTTTTTGGGGGACAGTGAGCCGGAAAATAGTCGCTGGCATATTGAAACGGGTCAAACTTTTAAAGTTGCTCTTTTTTGCAAATTTCCCCACCTACGTTAGTACGGTCCAATCAAACTTTCGAAATATGCGAAAACATTTTATTAATATCCTGGTAATTTCGAAACGGCCAGTTAGTTATTTAATTAGCGGGGTTAAAATGTGGGGTGGATTTCGCGGCTTGGGCCAAGAATGATTTAATTAAAAAAGGGATAATTTTGTCCCACTTTGTAATGAATCAATTTTTTTTTGCATGAACTCAATTTTGGTTTGGGTAAAATTTTTAAAAGAAAAGATCAATTTTATTGCGGATTGTACGCGAAACGACTGCAGTATTTCATTGGTAAAAATCAACCGCCATCGCGGCCAATGATCGAGAAATATTTTATGACATCAATTCTTTATCCCTTTGTTCTGTCTCTTTGTCCTTTTGCTTCCTCCCCCAAATGTCCCAATCTCGATTCCTCCTGTCCACCATTACTCTCGGTGCTCGTATATTTTTTGATTAATTCGATCGCTCACCTCATACATACAGGGTGTTCCTTTATTACACAAAACGTTATTATAAAGAATTCGACGTAAAAAATGGTGTACGCATGCGTGTGTCGCCCCATCTATCGGGGAGAGTGGGAAAAAGCGTTTATTAGAAATCATCTGGGAGAGTAATAAACCGCTTAGCTTTTACCTTAAAGGTAAAAGTCTGGTATAATCGAGAAGGTAGAAAAGGTAGAAAGGAAGAGGGTCGTTCCCGTCCATCTACCTCAAACTATACGGGGAATTACAGAGAGAAGGCGCGTGACGGACCAAGATAATGACTCAATTCAGCCGGTTCTCATCATTTCGAGCCTGCAATTATGAGAGTCTCGGATGACTGGGCGGATTGCCGACATGTAACGAGTAGTCCATAAAAAAAATCAAAACAAAGTATGAAACAAAAAGCGAAAGTGTTAAACAAGCCAAAATGTTTAAAATAAATTTTAAATCGGTTTCGAAAATAGAACCACGTGTGAAGTCCTCGCTTTCGGCCGTGTAGTCCCTTTGGCCCAATAACTTTCCGTTCAAAGCTCGTTTCGACCGCAAAAGCTCGCATTAGCCGCGTCCCAGCGCATCCCAAAGGGCTCAAAATTGGTTTTAATTCCAACTTTCGGATTAAAGCTAAAAATTCCATTACGCCGCATAGAGTATAATTAAATTAGTGCTGGGTTTGGTACCGATATCATCTCATCGGTACTAAGTTGAATATAACACAAAATTAAATCAAACTATACCTTGTTTGAGACAAACTTAGAATCAAATGATAAAGAGTTATATATCATTTTAAAGGGGACATTTTCAGCTTCAATTTGGTATATAACTCATTTTTTAACTTTCATATTTACGATCATATCGATTGTCTTAAATCGAGTTATAATAAAAATTGCACCACATCACAAAAAACTTCGTTTAAACCAAATTTAAAATCAAATGGTAATGTGATACATATCATTTTAAAGGGGACACTTTTATCTTCAATTTGGTATATAACTCATTTTATAATCATCAAATTTACGATCAGACCGATTCTTTATTCAAATCGAAAAATAACCAAAATTACACCACATCACAAAAAACTTCGTTTGAGCCAAATTTAAAATCAAATGATAAAGTATTCGATATCATTGTAAAGAGGACACTTTTATCTTCAATTTGGTGCATAACTCATCTTTTAATCATCAAATTTAAGATCAGATCGATTTTTAATTGAAATCGAAAATTAACGAAATTGCACCATATCACAAAAAACTTCATTTCAGCCAAATTTAAAATCAAATGATAAAATGTTTTATATCATTTTAAACGGGACACTTTTATCTTCAATTTGGTATATAACTCATTTCTCAGTCATTATATTTACGGTCAGATCGATTCATTATTCAAATCGAAAAATAACCAAAATTGCACCACATCACAAAAAACTTCGCTTGAGCCAAACTTTGTATCAAATGATAATGTGTTTTATATCATTTTTAAGGGGACACTTTTATCTTCAATTTGGTATATAACTCATTTCTCAATCATTATATTTACGATCAGATCGATTCTTTATTCAAATCGAATAATAATCAAATTGCACCACATCACAAAAAACTTCGTTTGAGCCAAACCTAAAATCAAATGATAAAATGTTTTATATCATTTTAAATGGGACACTTTTATCTTCAATTTGGTATATAACTCATTTCTTAATCATCATATTTACGATCAGATCGATTCTGAATTCAAAACGAAAAATAACCAAATTGCTACACATCACAAAAAGCTTCGTTTGAGCCAAACTTAAAATCAAATGATAAAATGTTTTATATCATTTTAAAGTGGACACTTTTACCTTCAATTTGGTATACAACTCATTTCTCGATCGTTATATTTACGATCAGATCGATTCTTTATTCAAATCGAAAAATAACCAAAACTGCACAGCATCACAAAAAACTTCGTTTGAGCCAAACTTTAAATCAAATGATAAAGTGTTTTATATCATTTTAAAGGGGACACCTTTATCTTCAATTTGGTATATAACTCATTTCTTAATCATCATATTTACGATCAGAGCGATTCTGTATTCAAATTGAATAATAATCAAATTGCACCACATCACAAAAAACTTCGTTTGAGCCAAATTTAAAAACAAATGATAAAGTATTCGATATCATTGTAAAGAGGACACCTTTATCTTCAATTTGGTATATAACTCATTTCTTAATCATCAAATTTACTATCAGATCCATTCTCTATTCAAAACGAATAATAACCAAATTGCACCACATCACAAAAAACTTCGTTTGAGCCAAACTTTAAATCAAATGATAAAGTGTTTTATATCATTTTAAAGGGGATACCTTTATCTTCAATTTGGTATATAACTCATTTCTCAATCATCATATTTACGATCAGATCGATTCTTTATTCAAATCGAATAATAATCAAATTGCACCACATCACAGAAAACTTTGTTTAAGGCAAACTTGAAATCAAAACATAAAATGTTTTATGTCATTTTAAAGGGGACACCTTTATCTTCAATTTGGTTTATAACTAATTTCTTAATCATTATATTTACGATCAGATCGATTCTCTATTCAAAACGAATAATAACCAAATTGCACCACATCACAAAAACTTGGTTTGAGCCAAACTTTAAATCAAATGATAAAGTGTTTTATATCATTTTAAAGGGGACACCTTTATCTTCAATTTGGTATATAGCTAATTTCTTAATCATCATATTTACGATCAGATCGATTCTATATTCAAATTGAATAATAATCAAATTGCACCACATCACAAAAAATTTCGTTTGAGCCAAATTTAAATTCAAATGATAAAGTGTTTTATATCATCTAAAAGGGGACGCTTCTATCTTCAATTTGGTATATAACTCATTTCTCAATCATTACATTTACGATCAGATCAATTCTTTATTCAAATCGAATAATAATCAAATAGCACCACATAACAAAAAACTTCGTTTAAGCAAAACTTGAAATTAAATGATAAAGTATTTTATATCATCTTAAAGCGGACACTTTTATCTTTAATTTGGTATATAACTCATTTCTCAATTGTTAAATTTACGATCAGATCGATGCTTTAATCAAGTTGAGTTATAATCATAATTGCACAACTAACAAAAAACTTCGTTTAACCCAAACTTTAAATCAAATGATAAAGTGTTTTAAATCATTTTAAAGGGGATACTCTTATCTTCAATTTGGTATATAACTCATTTCTTAATCAACAAATTTACGGTCAGATAGATTCTTTATTCAAATCGAAAAATAACAAAAATTTCACCACATCACAAAAAACTTCGCTTGAGCCAAACTTTGTATCAAATGAAAATGTGTTTTATATCATTTTAAAGGGGACACTTTTATCTTCAATTTGGTATATAACTCATTTCTCAATCCTTATATTTACGATCAGATCGATTCTTTATTCAAATCGAATAATAACCAAAATTGCACCACATCACAGAAAACTTCGCTTGAGTCAAACTTTGTCTCAAATGAAAATGTGTTTTATATCGTTTTAAAGGGGACACTTTTATCTTCAATTTGATATATAACTCATTTCTCAGCCATTATATTTACGGTCAGATCGATTCTTTAATCAAATCGAATGATAATCAAATTGCACCACATCACAACAAATTTCGTTTGAGCCAAACCTAAAATCAAATGATAAAATGTTTTATATCATTTTAAATGGGACACTTTTATCTTCAATTTGGTATATAACTCATTTCTTAATCATCATATTTACGATCAGATCGATTCTGAATTCAAAACGAAAAATAACCAAATTGCAACACATCACAAAAAACTTCGTTTCAGCCAAACTTTAAATCAAATGATAAAGTGTTTTATATCATCTAAAAGGGGACGCTTTTATCTTCAATTTGGTATATAACTCATTTCTCAATCATTATATTTACGATCAGATCAATTCTTTATTCAAATCGAATGATAATCAAATAGCACCACATCACAAAAAACTTCGTTTGAGCCAAACTTGAAATCAAATGATAAAGTGTTTTATATCATTTTAAAGGGGACACTTTTATCTTCAATTTGGTATATAACTCATTTTTTAATCATCAAATTTACAATCAGACCGATTCTTTATTCAAGTCGAAAAATAACCAAGATTGCACTACATCACAAAAAACTTCGTTTGAGCAAAACTTGAAATTAAATGATAAAGCATTTTATATCATTTTAAAGGGGACACTTTTATCTTTAATTTGGTATATCACTCATTTCTCAATCATCAAATTTACGATCAGATCGATGCTTTAATCAAGTTGAGTTATAATCATAATTGCACAACTCACAAAAAAAATTCGTTTGACCCAAACTTTAAATCAAATGATAAAGTGTTTTATATCATTTTAAAGAGGACACTTTTATCATCAATTTGGTATATAACTCATTTCTTAATCATCAAATTTACGGTCAGATCGATTCTTTATTCAAATCGAAAAATAACCAAAATTTCACCACATCACAAAAAACTTCGCTTGAGCCAAACTTTGTATCAAATGATAATGTGTTTTATATCATTTTAAAGGGGACACTTTTATCTTCAATTTGGTATATAACTCATTTCTCAATCCTTATATTTACGATCAGATCGATTCTTTATTCAAATCGAATAATAACCAAAATTGCACCACATCACAGAAAACTTCGCTTGAGCCAAACTTTGTCTCAAATGAAAATGTGTTTTATATCGTTTTAAAGGGGACACTTTTATCTTCAATTTGATATATAACTCATTTCTCAGCCATTATATTTACGGTCAGATCGATTCTTTAATCAAATCGAATAGTAATCAAATTGCACCACATCACAAAAAATTTCGTTTGAGCCAAACCTAAAATCAAATGATAAAATGTTTTATATCATTTTAAATGGGACACTTTTATCTTCAATTTGGTATATAACTCATTTCTTAATCATCATATTTACGATCAGATCGATTCTGAATTCAAATCGAATAATAACCAAATTGCCCCACATCACAAAAAACTTCGTTTGAGCCAAATTTTAAATCAAATGATAATGCGTTTTATATCATTTTAAAGGGGACACCTTTATCTTCAATTTGGTATATAACTCATTTTTTAATCATCAAATTTACAATCAGACCGATTCTTTATTCAAGTCGAAAAATAACCAAAATTGCACCACATCACAAAAAACTTCGTTTGAGCAAAACTTGAAATTAAATGATAAAGTATTTTATATCATTTTAAAGGGGACACTTTTATCTTTAATTTGGTATATCACTCATTGCTCAATCATCAAATTTACGATCAGATCGATTCTTTAATCAAGTTGAGTTATAATCATAACTGCACAACTCACAAAAAACTTCGTTTGACCCAAACTTTAAATCAAATGATAAAGTGTTTTATATCATTTTAAAGGGGACACTTTTATCTTCAATTTGGTATATAACTCATTTCTTAATCATCAAACTTACGGTCAGATCGATTCTTTATTCAAATCGAAAAATAACCAAAATTGCACCACATCACAAAAAACTTCGCTTGAGCAAAACTTGAAATTAATTGATAAAGTATTTTATATCATTTTAAAGGGGACACGTTTATCTTCAATTTGGTATATAACTCATTTCTCAAATATTATATTTACGATCAGATCGATTCTTTATTCAAATCGAATAATACTCAAATTACACCACATCACAAAAAACTTCGTTTGAGCCAAATTTAAAATCAAATAATAAAGCGTTTTATATCATTTTAAATGGGACGCTTTTATCTTCAATTTGGTATATAACTCATTTCTTAATCATCATATTTACGATCAAGTCAATTTTTTAATCAAATGAATAATCAACATAGCACCACATCACAAAAAGCTTCGTTTGAGCCAATCTTGAAATCATATGATTAAGTGTTATATATCATTTTAAAGGGGACACTTTCTGCTTCAATTTGGCATATATTTCGTTTCTTAATAGATATACATCACGTGATACTCAAGGACAAATATTATTAACAATTATTTCGTGGTAAAGTAAAAGTAAAAGGGCATAAATTTTAAGCCGAAAATGGGACGAGAAAAGCTGATGTAGCACTGGACCGAAGCCAAAAACCGCAGAGCAACGAGGAGAAAGAGCTGAAGAGATAAGGGCGCATTTATCCACCTGAAATGTATGACGGTATTCGTCAGCTAGCCTCGTAATCCTCTAATATTTCACCAGACACCAAGGCAAAAGGGAAATAGATGGCCCAGAACTTGTACTGAACATGCACTTTTCAAACTGATTTTTACGTTAAAAAGGTGGAATTAAGACCTAAATGGGGGAGACAAGCACTTTAGATTATCTATTAATCAGGGGGACGAATCGAAATGAATTTATCGAGATGAATGTATCGGGATGGATCCATCGAGATGGATGTATCGATGTGGATTACCCATTCGTAATCAAATGGCAGTCAGTGATCTCTCTTCTGGATGTGGATGTGGATTCCATCACGTCGGAACTGGACCGAATTGTCGGTTTGAGCAAATATTAAAGCGGACGGTGTTCGGATTCCCAGATTCGAATCTATCCGGTTTCCGGCAGAGAGCTCGTCAAAAACAGCTCCGATCCTTTTTCAATTGCATTTCAAACTCGCTTTTTTTCGAAATTTTACTTCATAACGAAACGAATTCCAAATTTGTATCGTTTTATTTTGTCTACGAAAAAATCAATAAACACGATTTTTTGGACATCCTGTATGTATTAACGAATTTTAAAATTGATGTAATCACTCTTATTTTATCTTAAAGAGGAAAATTTAAGCTTTAATTTGGTGTATGAATCATATTTTTATCTTCAAAATTAACAATATAAGATTTTTTTAAAATTAAAAGAATTAGGTCAAAATGCTTTATTACATTATATTTTTTTGGTAAAAAACGGTTAATGCTGAAATAATAATTTTTATGCCAGAGAAAGAAGAAGATTCAAACTTTAATTTGCCATAAGAATTATTCCTTAGCTATTATAAATAAATTGAATTTCATCGCTGTGCTTAGATATCCAATTTTAACGTCTTTAATAAGAGATAGGTGATAACTCAAAAATACGAGATGTTAGAAAATTATTTTGTTAATAAAAAATGTTTGAAATAACACCAAAAACAATTCGTAATAACCAAATTATCCCCATCTCTTTTCGTTTTTGATATAACCCCTTAATTTGAAAAAATCAAATTTTAACGACTTTAATAAGAGATAGGTGATAACTCAAAAATGCGAGATGTTAGATAATTATTTTGTTAATAAAAAATGTTTGAAATAACACCAAAAATAGTTCGTAATAACCAAATCTTCCCCATCTCTTTTCGTTTTTGATATAACCCCTTAATTTGAAAAAATCAAATTTTAAGTTCTTTAATAAGAGATAGGTGGTAACTCAAAAATACGAGATATTAGATAATAATTTTGTTAATAAAAAATGTTTGAAATAACACTAAAAATATTTCGTAATAACCAAATCTTCCCCATCTCTTTCCGTTTTTGATATAACCCCTTAAATTGAAAAAATCAAATTTTAACGTCTTTAATAAGAGATATGTGGTAACTCAAAAATACGAGATGTTAGAAAATTATTTTGTTAATAAAAAATGTTTGAAATAACACCAAAAATAATTCGTAATAACCAAATCTTCCTCATCTCTTTTCGTTTTTGATATAACCCCTTAATTTGAAAAAATCAAATTTTAACGTCTTTAATAAGAGATAGGTGGTAACTCAAAAATACGAGATGTTAGATAATTATTTTGTTAATAAAAAATGTTTGAAGTAACACCAAAAATAATTCGTAATAACCAAATCTTCCTCATCTCCTTTCGTTTTTGATATAACCCCTTAATTTGAAAAAATCAAATTTTAACGACTTTAATAAGAGATAGGTGGTAACTCAAAAATACGAGATGTTAGATAATTATTTTGTTAATAAAAAATGTTTGAAATAACAACACAAATAATTCGTAATAACCAAATCTTCCTCATCTCTTTTCGTTTTTGATGTAACCCCTTAATTTGAAAATATTAAATTTTAACGTCTTTAATAAGAAATAGGTGGTAACTCAAAAATACGAGATGTTAGATAATTATTTTGTTAATAAAAAATGTTTGAAATAAAACCAAAAATAATTCGTAATAACCAAATCTTCCTCATCTCTTTTCGTTTTTGATATAACCCCTTAATTTGAAAAAATCAAATTTTAACGTCTTTAATAAGAGATAGGCGGTAACTCAAAAATACGAGATGTTAGATAATTATTTTGTTAATAAAAAATGTTTGAAATAAAACCAAAAATAATTCGTAATAACCAAATCTTCCTCATCTCTTTTCGTTTTTGATATAACCCCTTAATTTGAAAAAATTAAATTTTAACGTCTTTAATAAGAAATAGGTGGTAACTCAAAAATACGAGATGTTAGAAAATTATTTTGTTAATAAAAAATGTTTGAAATAACACCAAAAATAATTCGTAATAACCAAATCTTCCTCATCTCTTTTCGTTTTTGATATAGCCCCTTAATTTGAAAAAATCAAATTTTAACGTCTTTAATAAGAGATAGGCGGTAACTCAAAAATACGAGATGTTAGATAATTATTTTGTTAATAAAAAATGTTTGAAATAAAACCAAAAATAATTCGTAATAACCAAATCTTCCTCATCTCTTTTCGTTTTTGATATAACCCCTTAATTTGAAAAAATTAAATTTTAACGTCTTTAATAAGAAATAGGTGGTAACTCAAAAATACGAGATGTTAGAAAATTATTTTGTTAATAAAAAATGTTTGAAATAACACCAAAAATAATTCGTAATAACCAAATCTTCCTCATCTCTTTTCGTTTTTGATATAGCCCCTTAATTTGAAAAAATCAAATTTTAACGTCTTTAATAAGAGATAGGTGGTAACTCAAAAATACGAGATGTTAGAAAATTATTTTGTTAATAGAAAATGTTTGAAATAACACCAAAAATAATTCGTAATAACCAAATCTTCCTCATCTCTTTTCGTTTTTGATATAGCCCCTTAATTTGAAAAAATCAAATTTTAACGACTTTAATAAGAGATAGGTGGTAACTCAAAAATACGAGATGTTAGAAAATTATTTTGTTAATAAAAAATGTTTGAAATAACACCAAAAATAATTCGTAATAACCAAATCTTCCTCATCTCTTTTCGTTTTTGATATAGCCCCTTAATTTGAAAAAATCAAATTTTAACGACTTTAATAAGAGATAGGTGGTAACTCAAAAATACGAGATGTTAGAAAATTATTTTGTTAATAAAAAATGTTTGAAATAACACCAAAAATAATTCGTAATAACCAAATCTTCCTCATCTCTTTTCGTTTTTGATATAACCCCTTAATTTGAAAAAATCAAATTTTAACGTCTTTAACAAGAGATAGGTGGTAACTCAAAAATACGAGATATTAGATAATTATTTTGTTAATAAAAAATGTTTGAAATAACACCAAAAATAATTCGTAATAACCAAATCTTCCTCATCTCTTTTCGTTTTTGATATAGCCCCTTAATTTAAAAAAATCAAATTTTAACGTCTTTAATAAGAGATAGGTGGTAACTCAAAAATACGAGATGTTAGAAAATTATTTTGTTAATAAAAAATGTTTGAAATAACACCAAAAATAATTCGTAATAACCAAATCTTCCTCATTCTTTTCGTTTTTGATATAACCCCTTAATTTGAAGAAATCAAATTTTAACGTCTTTAATAAGAGATAGGTGGTAACTCAAAAATACGAGATGTTAGAAAATTATTTTGTTAATAAAAAATATTTGAAATAACACTAGAAATAATTCGTAATAACCAAATCTTCCTCATCTCTTTTCGTTTTTGATATAACCCCTTAATTTGAAAAAATCAAATTTTAACGTCTTTAACAAGAGATAGGTGGTAACTCAAAAATACGAGATATTAGATAATTATTTTGTTAATAAAAAATGTTTGAAATAACACCAAAAATAATTCGTAATAACCAAATCTTCCTCATTCTTTTCGTTTTTGATATAACCCCTTAATTTGAAGAAATCAAATTTTAACGTCTTTAATAAGAGATAGGTGGTAACTCAAAAATACGAGATGTTAGATAATTATTTTGTTAATAAAAAATATTTGAAATAACACGAAAAATAATTCGTAATAACCAAATGTTACTCATCTCTTTTCGTTTTTGATATAACCCCTTAATTTGAAGAAATCAAATTTTAACGTCTTTAATAAGAGATAGGTGGTAACTCAAAAATACGAGATGTTAGATAATTATTTTGTTAATAAAAAATATTTGAAATAACACTAGAAATAATTCGTAATAACCAAATCTTCCTCATCTCTTTTCGTTTTTGATATAACCCCTTAATTTGAAAAAATCAAATTTTAACGTCTTTAACAAGAGATAGGTGGTAACTCAAAAATACGAGATATTAGATAATTATTTTGTTAATAAAAAATGTTTGAAATAACACCAAAAATAATTCGTAATAACCAAATCTTCCTCATCTCTTTTCGTTTTTGATATAGCCCCTTAATTTAAAAAAAATCAAATTTTAACGTCTTTAATAAGAGATATGTGGTAACTCAAAAATACGAGATGTTAGAAAATTATTTTGTTAATAAAAAATGTTTGAAATAACACCAAAAATAATTCGTAATAACCAAATCTTCCTCATCTCTTTTCGTTTTTGATATAACCCCTTAATTTGGAAAAATCAAATTTTAACGTCTTTAATAAGAGATAGGTGGTAACTCAAAAATACGAGTTGTTAGATAATTATTTTGTTAATAAAAAATGTTTGAAATAACACCAAATATAATTCGTAATAACCAAATCTTCCTCATCTCTTTTCGTTTTTGATGTAACCCCTTAATTTGAAAAAATTAAATTTTAACGTCTTTAATAAGAGATAGGTGATAACTCAAAAATACGAGATGTTAGAAAATTATTTTGTTAATAAAAAATGTTTAAGATAACACCAAAAGTAATTCGTAATAACCAAATTTCCCCCTTCACTTCTCATTCTCAATCTAACCCCTTATAACATATAAAATTGAGTCATCAATAAATCGTTTTTCTTTTTGTTTCAGGTGATTAAGATCATTAAGTGTTAATTAAGGTGAATGTGTTAAAACTAACATAAAAATGGGTTCGTGGATCTTGGTGATCATCGTTGGGTTAATTCCAAACCTATCGGAAGCGATGTGGGAGTTGGAAAATGAGAAAATAGACGAAGGTGAGTTTTTTTGTAATTTAATCAAAAATTTTAAGACATCCACATAACTAAATTTTAAGAATATTGAAAAAATCCTTCTGTATTACCAAATTTATATTCGCCATCGCGTTTAAACGCCCAATCGAAGCTCCCTTGGGTTGAAGTAACAGCAACATCACCTCCATTTGTGACAGCCATAGCAGCTCCTTTAAGATACATCCTTAATTGGAGCTTAAGCAACGTCTTTTGGGCAGCTTCTAAAGCTGATAATCCTTTGCTGATGAAGTAGACGATTTCGTGGGCACAATTCGCTTTCATAATAGCTTGGCTATCGGTTGTTGTAGCAGCAGCTATTCTATTATCAGCGTAATAACCAGTACCTACGTTCGCGCAACATCCAACTCTTCCAGGTAATTTCCTCCTCATCCCCCCACTGGACATAGCAGTGCATAAATTTCCATTTGGATCTAAAACAATAACAGCAGAAAATCCGGGGTATGACTCTGAATTTTTTCGATAAGCTTCCTTTTCTTCTTCGATTACTAAAGATTGTGGGGGAACTCTAGGAAATCCTAAGGTTGTCGCGAATTGGTTAGCGCCATGTCCCGCTATGACGATGTGAGGGGTTTTTTGAAGAACCATTTTAGCTAAAGTAACAGGGTGCTCGATGTTGTTTAACCCGCTAACAGCGCCCGATCTTAAAGTTTCCCCATCCATAATCGAAGCTTCCATTTCAACACCCCCCATTGAATTCAAAACAGATCCTTTTCCGCAATTAAAAATCGGGTCATCCTCCATTTTCCGACAAACCACCTCCACAGCCTCCAATCCTTTCCCAGTTTGTTCCAAAACTTTGTACCCAGCATCAATTGCAGCTCTGATATGCTTCTCGTACGCGTTATTATGGAACCCACAATGAACGGCGATTAAATATTTGGGTCTTTTTGTTGGAGGGGTTGGCTTTGGTTTTGGTTGTAGTTGGGGTGGTTGCGGTAATTGGGGTGGTTCTGGTTTTAATGATTGATCTGGTTTTTTGGGTTCTTCCGGTTTTTGTGGGATTTCGGGGGGTTTCTGTTGGTTGCCTTTTTCGTCTGCGAATAACTTTAAAGTTGAATGGAATCGACACTTTTTAAGCCTTTTTAAATAGTGACTAAGAATTTGAAACGGATATTTTTGCGACATGACTATTTTTTCAAGACATTTTGAAAAATATTTAAAATTTAGTGTCAATTAGACTTTTTAAAACGTCAAATTTGATAGTAAAAATGACGATTAAGAAAAGAGATATATACCAAATTGAAGATAAAAGTGTCCCCTTTAAAACAATTTAAATCATTTTATCATTTGATTTAAACTTGGCTCAAACGAAGTTTTTTGTGATGTGGTGCAATTTGATTATTATTCGATTTGAATGAATCGATCTGATTGTAAATATGATGATCAAGAAATGAATAATATACCAAATTGAAGATAAAAATGTCCCCTTCAAAATGATATAAAACACTTTATCATTTGATTTAAACTTTGACTCAAACGAAGTTGTTTGTGATGTGATGCAATTTTGATTATTGATTTGATTAAGGAGAATCGATCAGGTCGTAAATTTGAGGATTAAAAAATGAGTTATACACAAAATTAAAGACAAAAGTGTCCCCTTTAAAATGATAAAAAACACTTTACCATTTGATGTCAAGTTTGGCTCAAACGAAGTTTTTTGTGATGTGGTGCAGTTTGGTTACTATTCGATTTGAATAATGCATCGATCTGATCGTAAATTTGATTATAAAGAAATGAGTTATACACCAAATTGAAGATAAAAGTGCACCCTTTAAGTTGATATATAATACTTTATCATTTGATTTAAAGATTGGCTCAAACGAAGTTTTTTGTGATGTGGTGCAATTTGAGTATTATTCGATTTGAATATAGAATCGATCCGACGTAAATATGATGATAAAAAAATGAGTTATATACCAAATTGAAGCTGAAAGTGTGCTCTTTAAAGTGATATAAAACACTATGTCATTTGATTTAAAGTTTGGCTCAAACGAAGTTTTCTGTGATGTGGTGCAATTTGATTTTTATTCGATTTGAATAAAGAATCGATCTGATCGTAAATATTTTGATTAAGAGATCAGTTATACACCAAATTGAAGCTAAAGGTGTCGCCTTTAAAACGATATAAAACACTTTATCACTTGATTTAAAGTTAGGTTCAAACGAAGTTTTTTGTGATGTGGTGCAATTTGAGTATTATTCGATTTGAATAAAGAATCGATCCGATCGTAAATATGATGATAAAGAAATGAGTTATATACCAAATTGAAGCTGAAAGTGTCCCCTTTAAAATGATATAAAACACTTTATCATATGATTTAAAGTTTGGTTCAAACGAAGTTTTTTGTGATGTGGTGCAATTTGAGTATAATTCGATTTGAATATAGAATCGATCCGACGTAAATATGACGATTAAGAAATGAGTTATATACCAAATTGAAGATAAAAGTGTCCCCTTTAAAATGATATAAAACACTTTATCATTTGATTTAAAGTTTGGCTCAAACGAAGTTTTTTGTGATGTGATGCAATTTGATTATTATTCGATTTGAATAAACAATCGATCTGATCGTAAATATTTTGATTAAGAGATGAGTTATACACCAAATTGAAGCTAAAAGTGTCGCCTTTAAAACGATGTAAAACACTTTATCATTTGATTTAAAGTTTGGCTCAAACAAAGTTTTTTGTGATGTGATGCAATTTGATTATTATTCGATTTGAATAAAGAATCGATCTGATCGTAAATATGATGATTAAGAAATGAGTTATATACCAAATTGAAGATAAATGTGTCCCCTTTAAAATGATATAAAACACTTTATCACTTGATTTAAAGTTTGGTTCAAACGAAGTTTTTTGTGATGTGGTGCAATTTGAATATTATTCGATTTGAATATAGAATCAATCCGACGTAACTATGATGGTTAAGAAAGAAGTTATATACCAAATTGAAGATGAAAGTGTCCCCTTTAAAATGATATAAAACACTTTATCATTTGATTTCAAGTTTCGTTCAAACGAAGTTTTTTGTGATGTGATGCAATTTGATTATTATTCGATTTGAATAAAGAATCGATCCGATCGTAAATATGATGATTAAGAAATGAGTTATATACCAAATTGAAGCTAAAAGTCTCCCCTTTAAAATGATATAAAACACTAAGTCATTTGATTTAAAGTTTGGCTCAAACGATGTTTTCTGTGATGTGATGCAATTTGATTATTATTCGATTTGAATAAAGAATCGATCTGATCGTAAATATGATGATTAAAAAATGAGTTATATACCAAATTGACGACAATAGTGTCACCTTTAAAATGATTTGAAACATTTTATCATTTGATTTCAAGTTTGGCTTAAACGAAGTTTCCTGTGATGTGGTGCAATTTGATTATTATTCAATTTAAATAAAGAATCGATCTGATCGTAAATATGATGATTATGAAATGATTTATATACCAAAATGAAGATAAAAGTGTCCCCTTTAAAATGGTATACAACACTTTATCATTTGGTTTCAAGTTTGGTTCAAACGAAGTTCTTTGCGATGTGGTGCAATTTGGTTACTATACGATTTGAGTAATGCATCGATTTGATCGTAAATTTGATTATTAAGAAATGAGTTATACACCAAATTGAAGATAAAAGTGTCCCCTTTAAAATGATATAAAACACTTTATCATTTGATTTAAAGTTTGGCTCAAACGAAGGTTTTTGTGATGTTGTGCAATTTGAGTATTATTCGATTTGAATAAAGAATCAATCCGACCATTAATATGATGATTAAGAAATGAGTTGTATACCAAATTGAAGATAAATGTGTCCCCTTTAAAATGATATAAAACACTTTATCATTTGATTTTAAGTTTGGCTCAAACGAAGTTTTTTGTGATGTGATGCAATTTGGTTACTATTCGATTTGAATAATGCATCGATCTGATCGTAAATTTGATTATTAAGAAATGAGTTATACACCAAATTGAAGATAAAAGTGTGCTCTTTGAAATGATAGAAAACACTTTATCATTTGATTTAAAGTTTGGCTCAAATGAAGTTTTTTGTGATGTGGTGCAATTTGATTATTATTCGATTTGAATAGAGATTCGATCTGATCATAAATATTATGATTAAGAAATGAGTTATACACCAAATTGAAGCTAAAAGCGTGCTCTTTGAAATGATAGAAAACACTTTATCATTTGATTTAAAGTTTGGCTCAAATGAAGTTTTTTGTGATGAGGTGCAATTTGATTATTATTCAATTTAAATAAAAAATCGATCTGATCGTAAATTTGATGATTACGAAATGAGTTATACACCAAATTGAAGATAAAAGTGTCCCCTTTAAGATGATATAAAACACTTTATCATTTGATTTCAAGTTTGGCTCAAGCGAAGTTTTTTGTGATATGGTGCAATTTTCTATTATTCGATTTTATTAAAGAATCGATCTGATCGTAAATATGATGATTAAGAAATGAGTTATATACCAAATTAAAGATAAAAATGTTCCCTTTAAAACGATATAAAACACTTTATCATTTGATTTTAAGTTTGGCTCAAACGAAGTCTTTTGTGATGAGGTGCAATTTGAATATTATTCGATTTGAATGGAGAATCGATCTGATCGTAAATATGATAATTAAGATATGAGTAATACACCAAATTGAAGCTAAAAGCGTCCTCTTTAAAATGATATAAAGCGCTTTATCATTTGATATAAAGTTTGGCTCAAACGAAGTTTTTTGTGATGTGGTTCAATTTTGATTATAACTTAATGTGATTAAAGAATCGATATGATCGTAAATATGATGATTAAGAAGTGAGCTGTATACTAAATTGAAGATAAAAATGTCCCCTTTAAAATGATATAAAACACTTTATCATTTGATTTTAAGTTTGGCTCAAACAAAGTTTCTTGTGATGAGATGCAATTTGATTATTATTCGATTTGAATAGAGAATCGATCTGATCGTAAATATGATGATTAAGATATGAGTAATACACCAAATTGAAGCTAAAAGCGTCCGCTTTAAAATGATATAAAGCGCTTTATCATTTGATTTAAAGTTTGGCTCAAACGAAGTTTTTTGTGATGTGGTGCAAACCGATTTCTATCAATCGATTTTGAATGAGCTTGAATCAAACAATAATAAATTTTTAATGCATGTTTACGCACGTACGTGCAAAAAGGGCTGTGTGTGTATTGAGGTGCCCTTTACACGTGACCATTGCATGTGTCGGAGCACGTTAAACATGTACACGTTGTTTTACATGGCCCATTATTCGTGTACGGAGCATTACCTAGAGGCAGACTGTTTAATAATTTTCTATTTTCTTCCCGGGAAAAGCGAACCGGAAAAAGAAACGCCGCATGGAATATTCAAAGGGTTTTGTAAATTTTTCATCGTACGGTCTCGGGAAATCTATACCACTGAATAATATTGTATATACATACAGCACTCCTGTGATATCTCCTACAATTTCAACCAACTCACAATGTCTTTTTATACTTCTTAACTTACGCTTCATTAATTTTCCCCTATTCATTGTGCGAGTACGCGTGGGTGGGACATCAAGAACCTCTTCGTAGCCTTAATTAAATATCATTTCGTCCCTCTCTCTATGCCCATTTCGGATAATCAAAACGAAACTCGGAATAAAACAAACACCCTAATAGGTCTCCTAATACACAAATACGCTCAAAATCGTGGCTTTCGCCCTACGTTATGCCTCTCTTGGGGGAGGATACCCGCACATAAGGGCAGATGTCACACGTAACTCTCGACTCTTCGTCCCCCTGAATTATACATGCAGATCCGTATTTATGGGGCCTTAGTTTTCAAGGTACGACGCACGCCCCGTTGCAATTTTGGCTTGCCTTTGGGGGTGGGTTTTATTGTAAATTACTGTGATAGGGAAGGTAATACGGGTTTTAATAATTTATTAAATCACACGTGTTTTACGGATTTTGCTTTGTTAGTAACGCGGATTCGGGGATGTTTAAAATGGCACATTGACGTGAAAGTTTGATAAATCTTAATGAAAAAATAAGATCAAATTCAGGTCGTATAAGGAATGATTCTTGTACCAAGTTAAAGCTTGAATAAGGTCTTATTTTTTAAAATGAAGAAATGACTTGTATACCAAATTAAAGAAAAAACCTTCTCCTTTCAAATGATATAAAAGACTTTATCATTTGATTTAAAGTTTGGCTCAAACGATAAATTTAAGGGATGGTCAAATTGAAGAGTAAACCTTCCTCTTTCAAATGATATATGACTCGTTGTTTCAATTTGAAATCTACTCCACACAAATTGACGATCTTTAGTCTTAATTGATATGATTTTATTGTTGGCTTCAATATTTCCCATTTTTATTGTTAATGGTTCATATAATGATCTATTAAAGCTTGAATATTCAAATGAAAATTACATTTAGTGGTGGACCGAAACCGTGGGGGAGATTTCGATGTAATTTATGTCCCCTAAACGCCTATAATTAGATATACCCAGTCGGAGTGAATTTGCATAATTATTGTTTTGTTGTGCTGATTAATTCTGACCGCGAATTGCGCGTAAATTGTATTGTATTGGTGTTTGTATGCGTGTTTATCCGTAAGTATAAAGTACAGTTGGGGTCATAAGAAATTTACTCGCACGTACAGAGTGGAATGGAAGGATGTATATCGCACGTTTAGTTCTACAAGAAGGATATTTTTTAAAATGTCAGCTCGTCCTGGGGGATACATCCCTAGTTGATGTCGGGAGTGGAGCGGGGTTAGTTAGTGATTAATTTACCGGGCCACTCTGTATCCCATTTGCTTTAAATCACTCCGCTTGATTTATTATTCCACATTCGACATAAATCTGTCTCCAATTTGCGTGTACATCCAACTCTGACGGACTCCTACGACGATTTACCGCCGATTTCAATTCTAAAAACTTATATTAAGTTAATACAAGGATTTGAATTTAACTCCAATCTATTTCACTCTACAATTGTGTTAAAAAACGAACAACTAAAAATCGATCAATTATTGCTTCAGATTAAAACATTTATATGTAGAAACAATTTTGATATCGAAATAATAAGCTTTATATCTTCTGAAAGATGAAGATTAAAAGCTTTAATCTTTTTTTAATTTGATATATGACTCATTTCTTAGCATTCATAAATATGGCATCCACAATAACTTGAATTTCATCATTTTTATCAAAAACATCAAAATTAGATCGTTACTTTAGATCTTGAGTACAAGACTATTTTGATGTTGAAACAATAAGCTTTATTTTTGATGAAAGAGGAAGATTTAAGCTTTAATTTGATATATGACTCATTTCTTAGCATTCATAAATATGGCATCCACAATAACTTGAATTTCATCATTTTTATCAAAAACATCAAAATTAGATCGTTACTTTAGATCTTGAGTACAAGACTATTTTGATGTTGAAACAATAAGCTTTATTTTTGATGAAAGAGGAAGATTTAAGCTTTAATTTGGTGTATGACTTATTTCTTAGCTTTCGTAAATATGGCATCCACAATAACTTGAATTTCATCATTTTTATCAAAAACATCAAAATTAGATCGTTACTTTAGATCTTGAGTACAAGACTATTTTGATGTTGAAACAATAAGCTTTATTTTTGATGAAAGAGGAAGATTTAAGCTTTAATTTGGTGTATGACTTATTTCTTAGCTTTCGTAAATATGGCATCCACAATAACTTGAATTTCATCATTTTTATCAAAAACATCAAAATTAGATCGTTACTTTAGATCTTGAGTACAAGACTATTTTGATGTTGAAACAATAAGCTTTATTTTTGATGAAAGAGGAAGATTTAAGCTTTAATTTGGTGTATGACTTATTTCTTAGCTTTCGTAAATATGGCATCCACAATAACTTGAATTTCATCATTTTTCTCTAAAACATCAAAACTAGATCATTACTTTAAACCTTGAGTACAAGACTACTTTGATGTTGAAACAATAAGCTTATTTTTTATGAAAGAGGAAGATTTAAGCTTTAATTTGGTGTATGACTTATTTCTTAGCTTTCGTAAATATGGCATCCACAATAACTTGAATTTCATCATTTTTCTCTAAAACATCAAAATTAGATCGTTACTTTAGATCTTGAGTACAATCTATTTTGATGTTGAAACAATAAGCTTTATTTTTGATGAAAGAGGAAGATTTAAGCTTTAATTTGGTGTATGACTTATTTCTTAGCTTTCGTAAATATGGCATCCACAATAACTTGAATTTCATCATTTTTCTCTAAAACATCAAAATTAGATCGTTACTTTAAATCTTGAGTACAAGACTGTTTTGATGTTGAAACAATAAGCTTTATTTTTGATGAAAGAGGAAGATTTAAGCTTTAATTTGGTGTATGACTTATTTCTTAGCTTTCGTAAATATGGCATCCACAATAACTTGAATTTCATCATTTTTCTCTAAAACATCAAAATTAGATCGTTACTTTAAATCTTGAGTACAAGACTGTTTTGATGTTGAAACAATAAGCTTAATTTTTATGAAAGAGGAAGATTTAAGCTTTAATTTGATACATGACTCATTTCTTAGCTTTCATAAATATGGCATCCACAATAATTTGAATTTCATCATTTTTCTATAAAACATCAAAACTAGATCATTACTTTAAACCTTGAGTACAAGACTACTTTGATGTTGAAACAATAAGCTTATTTTTTATGAAAGAGGAAGATTTAAGCTTTAATTTGATACATGACTCATTTCTTACCTTTCATAAACATGGCATCCACAATAACTTGAATTTCATTATTTTTCTATAAAACATCAAAACTAGATCATTACTTTAAATCTTTAGTACAAGACAGCTTTCATGTTGAAACAATAAGCTTAATTTTTATGAAAGAGGAAGATTTAAGCTTTAATTTGATACATGACTCATTTCTTAGCTTTCATAAATATGGCATCCACAATAATTTGAATTTCATCATTTTTCTATAAAACATCAAAACTAGATCATTACTTTAAACCTTGAGTACAAGACTACTTTGATGTTGAAACAATAAGCTTATTTTTTATGAAAGAGGAAGATTTAAGCTTTAATTTGATACATGACTCATTTCTTACCTTTCATAAACATGGCATCCACAATAACTTGAATTTCATTATTTTTCTATAAAACATCAAAACTAGATCATTACTTTAAATCTTTAGTACAAGACAGCTTTCATGTTGAAACAATAAGCTTAATTTTTATGAAAGAGGAAGATTTAAGCTTTAATTTGATACATGACTCATTTCTTAGCTTTCATAAATATGGCATCCACAATAACTTGAATTTCATCATTTTTCTATAAAACATCAAAACTAGATCATTACTTTAAATCTTGAGTAGAAGACTGCTTTGATGTTTAAACAATAAGCTTAATTTTTATGAAAGAGGAAGATTTAAGCTTTAATTTGATACATGACTCATTTCTTAGCTTTCATAAATATGGCATCCACAATAACTTGAATTTCATCATTTTTCTGTAAAACATCAAAATTAGATCATTACTTTAAACCTTGAGTACAAGACTACTTTGATGTTGAAACAATAAGCTTAATTTTTATGAAAGAGGAAGATTTAAGCTTTAATTTGATACATGACACATTTCTTAGCTTTCATAAATATGGCATCCACAATAACTTGAATTTCATCATTTTTCTGTAAAACATCAACATTAGATCATTACTTTAAACCTTGAGTACAAGACTACTTTGATGTTGAAACAATAAGCTTAATTTTTATGAAAGAGGAAGATTTAAGCTTTAATTTAATACATGACTCATTTCTTAGCTTTCATAAATATGGCATCCACAATAACTTGAATTTCATCATTTCTCTCTAAAACATCAAAATCAGATCGTTGCTTAAGATCTTGTGTACAAGGCTATTTTGATGTTGAAACAATAAGCTTTATTTTTGGTGAAAGATGAAGATTTAAGCTTTTATTTGATATATAACTTATTTCTTAGCGTTCATAAATATGGCATCCACAATAACTTGAATTTCATCATTTTTCTCAAAAACATCAAAATTAGATCATTACTTTAAATCTTGAGTACAAGACTATTTTGATGTTGAAACTATAAGCTTTATTTTTTATAAAAGATGAAGATTTAAGCTTTAATTTGGTACCAGAATTGTTCCTTAGCTTTCATAAATATGACATCGAGATCATTTTGAATTTCATTGACTCTTTAGTTCGAAGTGATTTATGATTGTTTATCTTTTAAAATTTTCCCTACAAGAAAATGCTATTAGGAACAAGTCGCTGTCCATTTATTTCACCTGCGAGACCGAACCCGATCTGAGCAGAGGTCCAATAAAGCATACGAGGGAAAAGATCAAAAATACAGCAGCATCCGTCCGTTGCAACTATAAACCGAAATGGGTACAGGATATTCGTGCTCAGTGGCACCTCTGATTCCCACAGGAAAAGCGGGTCGGGACTTTCCGAGACCCGGAGTTTCGGCAAAGGGGCCATTTATATCTATCCTGGCAGGACTCCCCCAGCCCCAGCCCCAACTCCACCAGGAAGGGTGGATTTCGTTGGAAGCGCCGAGGATCAGGGCAGAAGCATTCGGAATATTGAATGCTAACTTGTGTGTGAGGGCGATATGAATAAAATTTGGGAAGCTACTTTCCTTTCAAGGATCAATGAGCAAAAAATTATTACAATTTATTTTAACTGCCACCACTAGATAACGTCGGACTAAGTAATCCCTATAATTCTAACTAAACATTGCATATTGTTTTGGATGGGCCATATTAAATAGCATTATAGAGCTGGAAATTCCAACGGAATTTACCAGGGACGTTCACGTTCGCAAAAACGGGCTGAAGGGATTTAAATTTCCCCCCGTATTTTTTGTGCCACATTTCCGTTAAAGCCGCGTTATTTTTTTTGGTGTATTTGCCACTAGCAGGACACCAGCAGTGACCAGGAGAGCGCGAAATGGTTATCTGGTTGCAGAGGATTCTCGCGTCGCCGAATGATTCACGTGTTTCTACAAAAACATAAGCCGACCGTATTAAAAAGAATTTCCAACCAAAAAAAATCTCAAAAACTGCATAGTATACGAGAGGGCAAACTTTGACTGTAAAAGCATTTCCGGTGAACGCAAATTTTCTCGCCCCAAATGAAAGAAAAAACCGATATAGATGGAGAGGTCGACATACCCAGAGAGTAGCACTTTTCCGGTGTGTTTGGAATTTCAAATTTTGCTCAATACACCCCCATGTAGATTGGCGATAATTGCCCGATTAATTCCATAAACCAGATAAGCACCACGATGTGCACTTAAACGCAAATTACGAGATCATTAGACGATTCGATAACCGTTCGACAATCCGGACTGTATCTATCAACGTTGGATTCAATGGAAATCAATGACGGAAACACGGTCATAATTGGTTTGGGCAAAATCCGAATTAACCAAACAAAGATTCCAATTAACCAAATTTCATACCGAGAATGAGAAATAAACAACCAAAAAATGGTGAAATTCAAGTTATTGTGGATGCCACATTTATGAAAGCTAAGAGATGAGTCATATATCAAATTAAAGCATAAATCTTCCTCTTTTATCAAAAGTAAAGCTTATTGTTTGAGCATCAAAATAGTCTTGTACTCAAGATCTAAAGTAACGATCTAATTTTGATGTTTTAGAGAAAAATGATGAAATTCAAGTTATTGTGGATGCCATATTTATGAATGCTAAGAAATAAGTTATATATCAAATTAAAGCTTAAATCTTCCTCTTTCATAAAAAATAAAGCTTATTGTTTCAGCATCAAAATAGTTTTGTACTCAAGATCTAAAGTAACGATCTAATTTTGATGTTTTAGAGAAAAATGATGAAATTCAAGTTATTGTGGATGCCATATTTATGAATGCTAAGAAATAAGTTATATATCAAATTAAAGCTTAAATCTTCCTCTTTCATAAAAAATAAAGCTTATTGTTTCAGCATCAAAATAGTCTTGTACTCAAGATCTAAAGTAACGATCTAATTTTGATGTTTTAGAGAAAAATGATGAAATTCAAGTTATTGTGGATGCCATATTTATGAATGCTAAGAAATAAGTTATATATCAAATTAAAGCTTAAATCTTCCTCTTTCATAAAAAATAAAGCTTATTGTTTCAGCATCAAAATAGTTTTGTACTCAAGATCTAAAGTAACGATCTAATTTTGATGTTTTAGAGAAAAATGATGAAATTCAAGTTATTGTGGATGCCATATTTATGAATGCTAAGAAATAAGTTATATATCAAATTAAAGCTTAAATCTTCCTCTTTCATAAAAAATAAAGCTTATTGTTTCTGCATCAAAATAGTCTTGTACTCAAGATCTAAAGTAACGATCTAATTTTGATGTTTTAGAGAAAAATGATGAAATTCAAGTTATTGTGGATGCCATATTTATGAAAGCTAAGAAATAAGTCATATATCAAATTATAGCTTAAATCTTCCTCTTTCATTAAAAATAAAGCTTATTGTTTGAGCATCAAAATAGTCTTGTACTCAAGATCTAAAGTAACGATCTAATTTTGATGTTTTAGAGAAAAATGATGAAATTCAAGTTATTGTGGATGCCATATTTATGAAAGCTAAGAAATAAGTCATATATCAAATTATAGCTTAAATCTTCCTCTTTCATTAAAAATAAAGCTTATTGTTTGAGCATCAAAATAGTCTTGTACTCAAGATCTAAAGTAACGATCTAATTTTGATGTTTTAGAGAAAAATGATGAAATTCAAGTTATTGTGGATGCCATATTTATGAAAGCTAAGAAATAAGTCATATATCAAATTATAGCTTAAATCTTCCTCTTTCATTAAAAATAAAGCTTATTGTTTCAGCATCAAAATAGTCTTGTACTCAAGATCTAAAGTAACGATCTAATTTTGATGTTTTAGAGAAAAATGATGAAATTCAAGTTATTGTGGATGCCCTATTTATGAATGCTAAGAAATAAGTTATATATCAAATTAAAGCTTAAATCTTCCTCTTTCATAAAAAATAAAGCTTATTGTTTCAGCATCAAAATAGTTTTGTACTCAAGATCTAAAGTAACGATCTAATTTTGATGTTTTAGAGAAAAATGATGAAATTCAAGTTATTGTGGATGCCATATTTATGAAAGCTAAGAAATAAGTCATATATCAAATTAAAGCTTAAATCTTCATCTTTCATCAAAAATAAAACTTATTGTTTCAACATCAAAACAGTCTTGTACTCAAGATCTAAAGTAACGATCTGATTTGGATGTTTTATAGAAAAAAGATGAAATTCAAATTATTGTGGATGCCATATTTATGAAAGCTAAGAAATAAGTCATATATCAAATTATAGCTTAAATCTTCATCTTTCATCAAAAATAAAACTTATTGTTTCAACATGAAAACAGTCTTGTACTCAAGATCTAAAGTAACGATATGATTTGGATGTTTTATAGAAAAATGATGAAATTCAAGTTATTGTGGATGCCATATTTATGAAAGCTAAGAAATGAGTCATATATCAAATTAAAGCTAAAATCTTCTTCTTTCATACGTATAAACCTTATTGTTTCAGTATCAAAATAATCTTGTACTGAAGATCTAAAGTAACGATCAGATTTTGATGTTTTATAGAAAAATGATGAAATTCAAGTTATTGTGGATGCCATGTTTATGAAAGCTAAGAAATGAGTTATGTATCAAATTTAAGAGTTAAATCTTCCTCTTTCATAAAAAATACCTTATTGTTTCAATTTCAAAATCGTCTTTTTAACTTAATATAGATATTCATTAAATACATCATGGTTTATCACGGTTTGAATCTATGGTGTATTGTTTACCCTCCCTCATCACATTATGGAGGTTCATTTAAATTTCGAATTGATTGCGGTAAACCCAACCCACAATGGGGCCGTGATTGGATTCGGTTTGTTAATTCATTCTTTTCGATTCGAAATTAACCCGCAGTATACACTCGATTAAATCGATAATACCATATCAATTAATGAGTTGGTTATGTGATGTGACGTCCTCATCTCTCAATCATTTCATATTTATCATTTTCATTTTTATCATTTTCATAATTATTCCCTTCGTTTCGAATTGGGCTAAATTTGTGGTATAGACGAGAAAGGAAATTTAATCAGGCAATTGGGAGCATAGCTTCGTTTTGGGGATTTACCGGGTAATTCCCCTCGATGTTAGTTACCTACTAGGCAGTGGCGACATCTAGTATCGATTCAGGATGTGTAGATTACCTGTGGTTTTGGTCCCATTCAATTGATTATGTTAATTGGTTCAATGGGGGATGCTTCCGTGGGATAAATTGAGTAAGTTTTCTTTGTTATGAACCAATTTGTAGCGTATACAAGAAAATCCCTAACAAATCCTCGAAAATTAGTTTCCCTTTTTTCCTGTTTTTGTGCTTCGCACGTCTTCATTCTGTTACATCCTCCCCATTGATTGAAATAAGGCTCAGATAAGCTCGATGGGTTTAAATTTTAAATTCAAAAACTCCCTTTATCTTTTATCTCCCTTCGATTTCCCCCCATCTTTGTGTTAGTCCTTTGTGATATTAAAATAAATTTTTTTGTGGAAAAGTTCAAATTTAAAGACGATAATAATAATTTGTCTCTTAACCGTTTATGTCGGGGTCATTAAAGGGTCGTTAAAATATCTCAACTCGCCCCAACACTTTCTTGTTTACGACGATTATAAATTCAACGCGAAAAACTACCATCTTCTTGAGTAAGCTCACTTTTGTGTCTCTTCGATCGTAAATTCACCAAGCTTTTGGCACCTGGGGACTTAAAATTGCTCGAAATGGCCTTTAAGAACTTGTAATTTCTTAACACCTTACTTAAGAAACGTGTTGTGATGAAATTAACACGATAACATGATGTGAAGTTGATACCCACCCAATATATTTTCAATTTCGTTTATTAAAATTTAAAAAATAAGATTTTTTGATCGATTATTCGAAATTTTTTATTATCCGACCCAATGCTTGTTATACACCGTTTTAAAGAAAAATTCTTCATCTTTAATCCTAAATCAAAATTATTTCTTAATTTTCATAAATAACCCCCCTCACGATTAATCAAATATCACCCTACATATTCTCAATTCAATTTATAAAGAAATAAAAAGAACTTTTTTAATTCCTAATCAAATTTGAAGTCAAAATATGTCCATATAGAAGCTAATAACAAATTAAAAAGCAAAATAACATAAAAGAATTCATTTTTTCCCCACGTACACGCGAATGAAAAGGGCAGTAATTAGATACTCGAATCTGCTCTACATTTTGACGAGAATAAATTAGATTCCTCCGACGAGGATTTAAATTGAGTTTTCCATCGTAAAAAAAAAATATTTATTCCCCATTTTGGAATGTAAACCACACGGAGTTTCTCATTTATAACTCCTCGTAATATGACACTTCTGACCTGTAGCGGCTACAAGAAGTTATCCCAAGAATTTTGGGGTGGAATCAGAGAGCCTCTATGGAATGTACGACGGAATGTACACACGCCAGCATCCGGTTTTGCGAATAATGCTTGATATTCCCCTTTAATTTTTCATATTATTTCCTCTTCTTCGTTACCTTTGAGACTGAGACCACGAAAACTCATCGTAAGTACCATAAACCACCAAGACTTAGGGCAACTTGAACTCCAATTACTCCCAGGTGAGCATAAATCGGTAATGAGCTCCAATTCGGGTCAAATCCCACCTTTATTCTTTGGCCATGTTACTAAAGGAATAAAACCAAAAAAATAAAATAAAACCAAGATGTAAAGGGAAAAAATCGTTCGATGCGATCTTTGCACGGAACGAACTTACAAGGAACTTGGTAGCCCAAACAGTAAAGTGATAGGCGCCTCGAGATTTGAAACGAGCTTTTGGCGTTCGAAATAAAGCGCCCCAAGTTCCGTAATGGCGCCTGCGAGCTTTTCATTACTTGTTAACGTGCTAACGATGGGGGATTTTTTTTTGGAAAAAAGATCTTGGTTAAATTATAAGATTTAGTCCAAAAATTTTAAAATGAAGAAATGACTTATATAAAAATCAAATTGAAGGTTCAACTTTCTTCTTTAAAATAATATATGACTCGATGTTTCAATTTGAAACTAATTTGACTTAAGAAATGTTTGTTTTTGACGATTTAATAGAATCGCGAAAGCAATGATCAAAATTTGAGAGATGGTTGAGGTCTTATTTTTGAAAGGGAAGAAATGATTTATATTTTTTTTAATTTTGAGAGGATTTTTTAAAGTTTACTCAAAAAAACGTAAATGTTTGACTTCAACACTTAATATCTTAAGAACTAAGAGAGATTTTCAAAAATAAACTTGTTTGCCGGAGATAAGGTCATTTTATTAGTAATTGGTGATCATTTCTTAATAATTTTCCTCAAAACCGATTTTTCAGGAATTTTAAACTTATTTAAAGAACGTAAATATTAGTATCAAGTTTTATAGGGAATATCTTAAGAATTAAGAGAGATACTTTAAAATTGACTTAATCATTGGAGAGAGGATGCTTTTATTAATAATTGATGAAAATTTCATAAACAATTTCCAAGAAATCGATTATTTAGGATTTTTTAAAGTTTACTCAAAAAAACGTAAATGTTGATGTTAACTTCAACACTTAATATCTTAAGAACTAAGAGAGATATTTCAAAACAGACTTGTTTTCTGGAAAGGGGGTGATTTTATTAGTAATTTGTGGACATATCCTAATAATTTTCTTCAAAACCGATTTTTCAGGAATTTTAAACTTATTTAAAGAACGTAAATATTAGTATCAAGTTTTATAGACAATGTCTTAAGAATTAAGAGAGATACTCTAAAATTGACTTAATCATTGGAAAGAGGATGCTTTTTGAATTGATGAAAATTTCATAGACAATTTGCAAGAAATCGATTTGATTTAAGAAGTGTTAAAGGATTATGTGTTTTTGACGTTTTGGCAGAATCGCAAAAGCAATTATCAAAATTTGAGAGATGGTTGAGGTCTTATTTTTGAAAACGAAGAAATGATTTATATATCAAATTGAAGAATAAATCTTCTTCTTTAAAATGATATATGACTCGTTGTTTCAATTTGAAATCGATTTGATTTAAGAAGTGTTAAAAGATTATGTGTTTTTGACGTTTTGGCAGAATCGCAAAAGCAATGATCAAAATTTGAGAGATGGTTGAGGTCTTATTTTTGAAAACGAAGAAATGATTTATATATCAAATTGAAGAATAAATCTTCTTCTTTAAAATGATATATGACTCGTTGTTTCAATTTGAAATCGATTTGATTTAAGAAGTGTTAAAAGATTATGTGTTTTTGACGTTTTGGTAGAATCGCAAAAGCAATGATCAAAATTTGAGAGATGGTTGAGGTCTTATTTTTGAAAACGAAGAAATGATTTATATATCAAATTGAAGAGTAAATCTTCTTCTTTAAAATGATGTATGACTCGCTGTTTCAATTTGAAATCGGTTTGATTTAAGAAGTGTTAAAAAATTATGTGTTTTTGACGTTTTCGTAGAATCGCAAAAGCAATGATCAAAACTTGAGAAATGGTTCAGGTCTTATTTTTGAAAACGAAGAAATGATTTATATACCAAATCGAAGAGTAATTCTTCTTCTTTAAGATTATATACGACTCATTGTTTCAATTTGAAATCGATTTGATTTAGGAAGTGTTAAAGGATTATGTGTTTTTGACGTTTTGGCAGAATCGCAAAAGCAATGATCAAAATTTGAGAGATGGTTGAGGTCTTATTTTTGAAAACGAAGAAATGATTTATATATCAAATTGAAGAGTAAATCTTCTTCTTTAAAATGATGTATGACTCGCTGTTTCAATTTGAAATCGGTTTGATTTAAGAAGTGTTAAAAGATTATGTGTTTTTGACGTTTTGGTAGAATCGCAAAAGTAATGATCAAAATTTGAAAGATGGTTGGGGTCTTATTTTTGAAAATGAAGAAATGATTTATATATCAAATTGAAGGGCAAATCTTCTTCCTTAAAATGATATATGACGCGTTGTTTCAGTTTGAAATCGATTTGATTTAAGAAGTGTTAAAGATTATGTGTTTTTGACGTTTTGGTAGAATCGCAAAAGCAATGATCAAAATTTGAGATATGGTTGAGGTCTTATTTTTGAAAACGAAGAAATGATTTATATATCAAATTGAAGAGTAAATCTTCTTCTTTAAAATGATATATGACTCGCTGTTTCAATTTGAAATCAATTTGATTTAAGAAGTGTTAAAAGATTATGTGTTTTCGACGTTTTGGTAGAATCGCAAAAGCAATGAACAAAATTTGAGAGATGGTTGGGGTCTTATTTTTGAAAACGAAGAAATGATTTATATATCAAATTGAAGAATAAATCTTCTTCTTTAAAATGATATATGACTCGTTGTTTCAATTTGAAATCAATTTGATTTAAGAAATATTAAAAGATTATGTGTTGAATATAATGAAGATCAAGAATGTGTGACTTTTATATCAAATTGAGGATTTCGCTTTCTTCTTTAAAATGCTATATCTTCAAATGTTGGAATCTCCACGATCATTCAAATTTCATCTCAATTCCACCAAAACATAAAAAGATGTGGGTTAATTTCTGCACTAAAAAGTGATATTATTCCAAAATAGTTTCTAATAAATTCCAAATTTATTATGCAAATTAAAAATTGAAAATTTGGGTTTAAAATTAGTATGAAAATTGAAAATTTGTTTGTTTGGAAAAGTGCATTTCTAAAGGGAATGGTGTATGGGTGAGCTTGTGTGGGGATGGTGAGGGCTAAAGTCAATTTTCCTGGAACGGGCCGTCGGGTTTCCACCGAATTAGGGCGCGCATTAAGGAATTTACGTCGCTCCACTCGAAATTTTACTGCAAAACTACCTCGCCCGAACTCTCCCGGACCTGAACGGTCAAAACACATAATTTTCGAGTTTAATATCTAAAATTACCGGCGCGAATTCATACGACCGGAATAATGGAAAAGGATTTTCGGCGAAATTGAAATTAGTTCACTTCGAATCCTTATAAATATTATTATTATAACAAAATGAACTTAATCAAGAAAGGGCTGAAAGCTAGGAATGGATTTCCCTGTACAGAATACTTAAAATATTTTTCATCTTAACACTTGCTAATTCGTTATGCACCCCTTCCACGTTTAATCCAGTTTGCCGCAGAGAAGAACTTTTTACATTCAAATCATCCCTTGATCTTAAAAAAGAAACTTCTACGTTATTCTTTACGATCTAAGTTTCTAATTAATCTCGATTTTTTTAATCACCCTGTAGATTTTATCTCATCATACTTATCCGGGTTTTTTATGCGTCAAGCAAAAATTTTTCTCGTCTAAATCCTCCGGCTTAAATCCGTTCGCACCCTTTCGTTCGAACTTATCAATCTGGCTCGATAATCGCATCCCGTCAGCGCCGGTTCAAACATGTACGCGCGTGTTAGTATAATTTTAATAGGTGGACCCTTTTCCACTCTCTCGTTCACCCTTCAAATCCACCGGTGTGAGCGAGCTTTTTTCCAGGATATTTTTTAACCCCTCAAACGCGTTAAATTCGGTCGTGTGTCCTTTTTGTCCTCGTTGTTCGGTCGGATGGACTGTGCGCGTGTTTGAACATGTCGCCCTCTTTTGCCTCGTCGATCTAATCCTCGTTTGGAACCGCCAAAATCGACACAGAAGATTTAATTAGGGGGTGAGAGTGAATAATATATAATGCACTTCAACGAAAACTGAAGTATATTAAGATATACCTATTGAAATTTGAAAGATCGTGAATGCCTTATTTTTGAAATTGATGAAATGGCTTATATACCAAATTAAAGGCTAAATCTTCCTCTTTAAAATGATGTATGACTCATTGTTTCGATTTTAAATCGGTCCAAGTTAAGAAATGTTAAAGACGATGCGTTTTTAATGTTTTGATAGAATCGAGATAAAAAAGATGAAATTTGAAAGGCCGTGAATGTCTTATTTTTGAATTTGATAAAATGGCTTATATACCAAATTAAAGGCTAAATCTTCCTCTTTAAAATGATGTATGACTCATTGTTTCGGTTTTAAATCGGTCCAAGTTAAGAAATGTTAAAGATGATGTGTTTTTAATGTTTTGATTGAGTCGAGGTAAAAAGGATGAAATTTGAAAGGCCGTGAATATCTTATTTTTGAATTTGAAGTAATGGCTTATATACCAAATTAAAGGCTAAATCTTCCTCTTTAAAATGATGTATGCCTCATTGTTTCGATTTTAAATCGGTCCAAGTTAAGAAATGTTAAAGATGATGTGTTTTTAATGTTTTGATTGAGTCGAGGTAAAAAGGATGAACTTTGAGAGGTCGTGAATGTCTTATTTTTGAAACTGAAGAAATGGCTTATATACCAAATTAAAGGCTAAATCTTCCTCTTTAAAATGATGTATGACTCATTGTTTCGATTTTAAATCGGTCCAAGTTAAGAAATGTTAAAGATGATGTGTTTTTAATGTTTTGATTGAATCGAGATAAAAAGGATGAAATTTGAAAGGTCGTGAATGTCTTATTTTTGAAACTCAAGAAATGGCTTATATACCAAATTAAAGGCTAAATCTTCCTCTTTAAAATGATGTATGACTCATTGTTTCGATTTTAAATCGGTTCAAGTTAAGAAATGTTAAAAATGATGTGTTTTTAATGTTTTGATTGAGTCGAGGTAAAAAGGATGAAATTTGAAAGGCCGTGAATATCTTATTATTGAATTTGAAGTAATGGCTTATATACCAAATTAAAGGCTAAATCTTCCACTTTAAAATAATGTATGACTCATTGTTTCGATTTTAAATCGGTCCAACTTAAGAAATGTTAAAGATGATTTGTTTTTAATGTTTTGATTGAATCGAGATAAAAAGGATGAAATTTGAAAGGCCGTGAATGTCTTATTTTTGAAACTGAAGAAATGGCTTATATACCAAATTAAAGGCTAAATCTTCCTCTTTAAAATGATGTATGGCTCATTGTTTCGATTTTAAATCGGTCCAAGTTAAGAAATGTTAAAGATGATGTGTTTTTAATGTTTTGATTGAATCGAGATAAAAAGGATGAAATTTGAAAGGTCGTGAATGTCTTATTTTTGAAACTGAAGAAATGGCTTATATACCAAATTAAAGGCTAAATCTTCCTCTTTAAAATGATGTATGACTTGTTGTTTCGATTTTAAATTGGTCCAAGTTAAGAAACATTAAATGGAGATGTGTTTTTGATGTTGTAATTGAATCGAGATAAAAAGGACGAAATTTGAAAGATCGTGGATGCCTTATTTTTGAAATTGAAGAAATGGCTTTTATACCAAATTAAAGGCTAAATCTTCCTCTTTAAAATGATGTATGACTCATTGTTTCGATTTTAAATCGGTCCAAGTTAAGAAATGTTAAAATTGATGTGTTTTTAATGTTTTGATTGAATCGAGATAAAAAGGTTGAAATTTGAAAGGCCGTGAATGTCTTATTTTTGAAATTGAAGAAATAGCTTATATACCAAATTAAAGGCTAAATCTTCGTCTTCAAAATTATGTATGACTCATTGTTTCGATTTTAAATCGGTCCAAGTTAAGAAATGTTAAAGATGATGTGTTTTTAATGTTTTGATTGAATCGTGGTAAAAGGATGAAATTTGAAAGATCGTGCATGCCTTATTTTTGAAATTGAAGAAATGGCTTTTATACCAAATTAAAGGCTAAATCTTCCTCTTTAAAATGATGTATGACTCATTGTTTAGATTTTAAATCGGTCCAAGTTAAGAAATGTTAAAGATGATGTGCTTTTAATGTTTTGATTGAATCGAGATAAAAAGGATGAAATTTGAAAGGCTGTGAATGTCTTATTTTTGAAATTGAAGAAATGGCTTTTATACCAAATTAAAGGCTAAATCTTCCTCTTTAAAATGATGTATGACTCATTGTTTCGATTTTAAATCGGTCCAAGTTAAGAAATGTTAAAGATGATGTGTTTTTAATGTTTTGATTGAATCGAGATAAAAAGGATGAAATTTTGAAGGCCGTGAATGTCTCATTTTTGAAATTGAAGAAATGGCTTATATACCAAATTAAAGGCTAAATCTTCCTCTTTAAAATGATGTATGACTCATTGTTTCGATTTTAAATCGGTCCAAGTTAAGAAATGTTAAAGATGATGTGTTTTTAATGTTTTGATTGAATCGAGATAAAAAGGATGAAATTTGAAAGGTCGTGAATGTCTTATTTTTGAAACTGAAGAAATGGCTTATATACCAAATTAAAGGCTAAATCTTCCTCTTTAAAATGATGTATGACTCATTGTTTCGATTTTAAATCGGTCCAAGTTAAGAAATGTTAAAGATGATGTGTTTTTAATGTTTTGATTGAATCGAGATAAAAAGGATGAAATTTGAAAGGTCGTGAATGTCTTATTTTTGAAACTGAAGAAATGGCTTATATACCAAATTAAAGGCTAAATCTTCCTCTTTAAAATGATGTATGACTCATTGTTTCGATTTTAAATCGGTTCAAGTTAAGAAATGTTAAAAATGATGTGTTTTTAATGTTTTGATTGAGTCGAGGTAAAAAGGATGAAATTTGAAAGGCCGTGAATATCTTATTATTGAATTTGAAGTAATGGCTTATATACCAAATTAAAGGCTAAATCTTCCACTTTAAAATAATGTATGACTCATCGTTTCGATTTTAAATCGGTCCAACTTAAGAAATGTTAAAGATGATTTGTTTTTAATGTTTTGATTGAATCGAGATAAAAAGGATGAAATTTGAAAGGCCGTGAATGTCTTATTTTTGAAACTGAAGAAATGGCTTATATTCCAAATTAAAGGCTAAATCTTCCTCTTTAAAATGATGTATGGCTCATTGTTTCGATTTTAAATCGGTCCAAGTTAAGAAATGTTAAAGATGATGTGTTTTTAATGTTTTGATTGAATCGAGATAAAAAGGATGAAATCTGAAAGACCGTGGATGCCTTATTTTTGAAATGGAAGAAATGGCTTATATCCCAAATTAAAGGCTAAATCTTCCTCTTTAAAATTATGTATGACTCATTGTTTCGGTTTTAAATCGGTCCAAGCTAAGAAATGTTAAAGATGATGTGTTTTTAATGTTTTGATTGAATCGAGATAAAAAGGATGAAATCTGAAAGATCGTGGATGCCTTATTTTTGAAATGGAAGAAATGGCTTATATCCCAAATTAAAGGCTAAATCTTCCTCTTTAAAATGATGTATGGCTCATTGTTTCGATTTTAAATCGGTCCAAGTTAAGAAATGTTAAAGATGATGTGTTTTTAATGTTTTGATTGAATCGAGATAAAAGGGATGAAATTTGAAAGGCCGTGAATGTCTTATTTTTAAAATTGAAGAAATGGCTTATATACCAAATTAAAGGCTAAATCTTCCTCTTTAAAATGATGTATGTCTCATTGTTTCGATTTTAAATCGGTCCAAGTTAAGAAATGTTAAAGATGATGTGTTTTTAATGTTTTGATTGAATCGAGATAAAAAGGATGAAATCTGAAAGATCGTGGATGCCTTATTTTTGAAATGGAAGAAATGGCTTATATCCCAAATTAAAGGCTAAATCTTCCTCTTTAAAATGATGTATGGCTCATTGTTTCGATTTTAAATCGGTCCAAGTTAAGAAATGTTAAAGATGATGTGTTTTTAATGTTTTGATTGAATCGAGATAAAAGGGATGAAATTTGAAAGGCCGTGAATGTCTTATTTTTGAAATTGAAGAAATGGCTTATATATCAAATTAAAGGCCAAATCTTCCTCTTTAAAACGATGTATGATTCATTGTTTCGATTTTAAATCGGTCCATCTTAAGAAATGTTTGACTTTTTGGCAGGCGAAGTATTAAGTGTTCTTAAGCTTGGGTTGACGTAACGTGATGTTGATTGTGAGTATCTCTTCTGGCATAACGTAGGTGTTCTTATATATTGATGTGGGTTCTGCATCCTCTTAAATTCGGCAATTTGTGCATATAGGTTTACGTGGAGACGATTGCGTTCTTTACTACATTATTATTATCAATTAAAGATTATTTGATTAAAATTAGAATCAAATAAACGTAAACTGAAAGTCCAAGAAAAACATGAAATCTGATTAGCTCAATCGTGAAAGATCAATCGGGTTCGAATGGTTCATAACCGACCCTAAAATCTCTCATTCCAAGAGGAGAGATTTCCTCTTTGTACCGTTTAATTTCGTTACGGCGGCCGTAGGAAATCCATCAAGTGGAAAGGAGCGAAAGGAGCAGGTTTTAGTTTCCGAATATTATCTTTCGTTTCCCTCGGTCGAAGAATCAATACGACTTGTTCATTTCGGTTTCCACGAACGGAGATTAGCGGACGGCTAATGCCCTCCTCTCTTCCGAAATGGGGGCTTAATGGAATTATCGCGGCTTCGGTTTCGCGATAGTGATTGATTTTTCAATTGACCGAACAGATCCTCCGAAAACCCTTTGAACCATTTTACACCAAAAGAATCATCTATGGGATAAAAGTGGAAAATATATCATCTTGGGGGAGTGTACCTCCGGCTACGTGCAAAGTTAGTTAATTTTAAAAACACATAAACCCGAGTACGTTGTTGGACGAGCAGATATAGAGTGAGTGCTCTGCTAATTACTCCCCGAGATAAGGACACCAAGGCGACGGAGAAGATGGCTTTTCGTGAGGGGTTAACGTCACCCTCCCCAGTCTTTGTCACTACTACTTGTTTATAACGGCGACCTTATCTAAAATAACGTCAACCCCTAAAAACTAAGAACTGAAACTGGGGTGAAGATCTCTTAAATTATTATGGCAATGGAATTTTGAGAAACAAATATACATGCTTATAACATTTATGGCTGTTAATGAAGAAGATATTTCTTGTATTATGGAGCTATACGTCGTTTAAAAGAAGAAGGTTTAGTCTTCAATTTGATGTATAACTCACTTCTTCGTCTTCAAAAATAAGACCTCCACCATCCCTCAAATTTTAATCATTGCTTTCGTGATTCTACTAAAACGTCAAAAACACGTAATCCTTTAACACTTCTTAAGTCAAATCGATTTCAAATTGAAACGACAAGTCATACATCATTTGAAAGAGGAAGGTTTTGTCTTTATTTTGATATACAAGTTTTTCAAATTTCGAAATTTCGTTTCCTGAAAATATTTATTAAAACAATTAGAATAAAGCATTCGAGTTCCGGGCGGTATAATTAGAAAACACTTCCCCGCGGTCCTCGTAAATAGACGCGAAACTTTAAAACCACTAAAACGGAAATTAGATTTTTTAACCAACCAGTACCAAAGACCCCATTTCATTGTGGCCAGTGCCGGGCTTAATAACGCCGTCCTAAGTTAAATACGATTTTTAAATGAACTACGTGAGCTGCATGCAAACCCGAGACTGTGTTACATTAAAAAAAATCCCTCGGGACTTAAAAAATATCTATTAACCATTAACGACTTTATTAAAACTTATTGTTACTTATTATAACTTGCGTAGATGGGTTTAAAATTAAACGCAGCGTGGTGTTATTTTAGGATGGAAAAAGTTAAATCATATCTCGACGAATAATTGAGATATCGAGATGATTTAAGAACCATTTTGAAGCAAATTTAATCTAGTTTTAATACACCAAAGATAATTTCTTCGATTTCATAATTTCAGAAGATACCATTTTTTTTAAATCGCCTCTCTTGTTCTTGAGGTTAAATTGAATAATATAATTTACATCATCATATCTCAAAGACGAATTGAGATATCGCCATGAAATAAAAATCATTTTGAAGCAAATTTAATTAGTATTTAATGAGATTAAGATCAATTTTTCATCACAACGAATTTAAATCTTATGATTTTTTTGATTCATCCCTCCAGTTTTTTTGCCAATTTAAAATTGTAAAAGTCATAATTTATAAGAATCAAATCTCAACGAATAATTGAGATATCGGGATGATTTAAGAACCATTTTGAAGCAAATTTAATCTAGTTTTAACGCACCAATAATAATTTCTTCAATTCAATTTAATGATTAAATTTTTACGTACATTTGAGAGTTATCTCAAAAAACGATAAATCAAATGTACAGATAGGAGCAAAAGAAAAAGTCCGTCAGTAAATTGCGAATAAATTGTAGATTGCCCCGGAGTATTCGCGTTATTCACTCCAATAAACAAAACGTAAGGACGTTTTAATTACAGCTCGAGCTCTCGGTATTGAATATAAATCGCCTCTTTCGCCTACAGAGAAGATGAAATACTCAGATTCGCTCCTGGTTATGAACCTATTTTAAACTCAACAACAAGAATTTTCACGATAATTAACAGATTTTACTTGGATTAAATTTAAGCACTTGAGAAAAAAATAAAATTATCTGATCGTTATTTTTAAAGGCAATAAAACGTTTACGTGCATTTGGCTCGCCCATTCGTGTTTGCTCAACGTTCAGGTGAGCTCAGAGCTGCTGCTCAGTTCTTTCTCCCCTTCTTATTAAATTTACGGTCAGATGATATCTGATTGTAAATTGAAAGAAATTAATTCGAAACGTCCGGCTCGGCCACGAGGAATATATATGTTCGACATAAATTCTGGAACAATTTAAACTTTTTATATTTTAAAACCCTCCGTTTCTTTTTGTACCGTGTTAACTTTGGAATTCATCTCGTGCTGCAATAATATTAATCGAAATCTGTGATCTTTCAGCTTCAATTTACATAAGTATTCGTTTTTTTTAAATTTTTTGAGAGGGTATCGATTTTCAACCTAAGAGCAGGTTGTTTTACATTTATTTTTCCTGTTCCGGAAAAAGGGCAAGCTGCTAATTTGAATCTGCTCGTCGTAAATCTTTCAAAATTGATACATGGATACACCAGCGGGAGCTTTTTTCCCCCATCCCCTTCATTTTCCTCCATTGCACCGTGTGTTGATGAAATGGGTTCTACAAAGATAAACCGAAAACCCTTTAATCCTCACAATCACCCCATAAACTCACACGTAAAGCAGAGAAAAACGTAATCTAAACGAACCCACGACAACGACGTTGGCTGTACATTCAATAACATCTCTTCCTTCATCTCGTTTCCTCTCTGTTTCTCTGGTTAGATAGAAAGGTTTGAGAGTTGCGACCAAGAAGAAAACATGATTTATATCGTTTTCATCAGGTCACCACCATTGTCTTGTGCCATGGCTGATATAACGCGTCGTAAAGCGCGAACTTCGTGTCCGCGTGTCCATGGAGGTGATACGAGTTTACAATCGCCATAAATTCTGTTGTAAATCGATAAATGAGCCGGAGATAAACGCAATAACGTCGACGTTTGTGCCATGGCACAACAACACAACAACCGTCCGAATGGACGCATTCATAAGAGTTACTTTTGCGAGTTACGAACGCGAAATTAGAATCTCCGTTCGGTTTTGGATTTACATCGGCCGATTCGCAACAGTTCTGGTTTATGAACTTAAAAGGGAGTGGTTAGGATTTATTAGAAAATATAGAGATGTGGATGGAGGTTCAAAATCCATTTAACAAAAAAAATAATCCTTTTGAAGCACCTGTATATAAAACGAATTTATGTACAGGATGGTTCCTTAATATGCTTAATTTTGATGATTAACATTGAACTAACTTCCATCTTTAAAAAGTAATAGCAAATATCTCTTTTTACAGTTAGAATCACTGTAGCATGTTGTGCACACGACATGCATAGTGATGTTGTTGCTAACAAAAATTATTATCACAGAGTAACCAGAGACTCAAGTTACCGGGAAAATGATAGGCAAATCTCTATCTCTCTTTCTCGTATTATAATACCGATATTTTGCCTTTGTCAGTTTTAAGGGGCGCTACAGGTAGATGGCGCATATGTTTTTAGGGATATTACAATAAACGTTTTGTACGTTTTTCTGTGTTTCAAATTTGTTTTAGTGGTTTTGACATTGATGTGTTACATTTTATCTTCCATTAATTGAGTGATTTCTTTACCTATTAGTGTAAATTTAGTAGCTTAACTTTGTACTATTCGTTTATTAACTATTTGAGTTGGAGGAGGTACTAGTAGATCCCTTTTACAAATACTATTACAACAAGGGACAAGGGACAACAAGTCTGATGCATTAATTATACAAATATATATTAATTCATTGAAAATTTTATTGGAACACTTCTTTTTAGAGCATAGAGTTGAGTACTTAGAAAGTACATTAAAGGCGATATACGATTGAAGAAAAAGTCATAGCCTTAGCTCTGTATAAACGTAGTCCTAAGTGCTATGATTTATTACGAGAGATGACTGCATTATCTTCGAAAAATATTCTTATAAAATTACTAAACAATATTCCATTTGATGCCGGAATAAATATGCATATTATCAGTCATATTAGCGATTGTGTTAAGAGTATTAAGGAAGCAAATAAATTGTGTATATTGTCATTTGATGAAATTGCAATACGTGAACATCTCCAATACAATAAACACAAAGATAGAATGGAAGGTGTTGAAGATTTTGGAAATGGCAATAGAACACAACATTTAGCACGATATGCTCTTGTATGTTGGAAGGTATTACAACTTTCTGGAAACAACCACTTGCTTTCTATTTTTCTCGAAACGGTATGCTTGCTGATAAACTAGCATGCATATTGACTAACATTATAAGTGTTCTAACTGATAACGGCATTCCAGTAATTGAATTAATTACATTGTTTGCGATATGGGTACAGCAAATGTGAAGGTGTTAAGGAATCTGGGTTCTATGCATACAGATCATTTTGTCACAATTGGAACCCAAAACGTTTATATTATATTTGACGTCGTTCATTCAACTTACCTATATCAAAGAAAAGTTATGTACTATTTTTTTTGATAGATATACTACCATAAAGAGCTATTGCTACAGCTACATTTGTAGGAGAAGTTGATGAACTCTTTCATAGCCTGAATGGCACAAAACAAAGAGGACCAGATGGAAAGCCCTATAGGTATGTGGTTATCTCGCGTTAATTACTTATTTTTAGTTAACTTCTAAAAATTCACATATTTATACTTCTCCGTATTTATGTAGACGACAACTTCCATTTGTTTTCCACACTCAGATCTTTTTTAGATGTGCACGAGGAAGTGCAAGATCAGAAACCACCCGAAATACGTTCTTCCTCATCACAACCAAGCGAAGATTTCAACCACATAATACAGAACATCGACAGTTCTGTGTGCAGTCGAAGTTTGCATATATTGTCAGTGGCATATGTCTCTGGATACATAGTCAAAAGAATTTTTAAAAATTTTAATTGCCAACAGTTTTTCAAACATGTGTGATGACTCATACCTTCCCTGCAATGAGTTTAGAGTTCAGAAAGAGTATGGAAGCAATGGCAAACTGTGGTACCCATGTGCAGGTGTTGTCAAATGTGTAGGTTTAATGCTTACGTTATTGGAGGAATCATTATAGCAGAAAATGATGTTTCCAAAAAAACAACAATTTTTACAGGGTAAAATTGATACACAATTTTTGAAATATGAACAACATATAATTTTTGTTGTAAGTTGCTTAGTTAAAGCAACATGTAAAATTGCAATTCCGTGGTACTGCACCAGAATAAATAGAGCATTAAAAGATAATGGTGCATATAATAGAAAGATGAAAAAAAAATTATATAAGTAATTTTTATAATACCAGATGACAGCCCCGTCTTAAAAATGGTAGGGAGCAGTTGGTTTTTAATAGAACATTTGTGAGTAACAATAGCTATTTGTTGTATGTACTGTCTAAATTGAAGACCATAGTAGGGTCCGTGAGATGTTCCTGTACTAGGTGTGCCGAGAGTGTGGTAGAATTTCTGGAAAGAACCCGAGGTAGTAATCATGGTGAAGACTCCAACCCCAAACTATTCGGTCGCCTAAGGTTCCAGGCCGAATGTCTGTCTAGCAAAATTTCCCAGACCTCGGCAAAGTCTTCTATAAGTTTCTAAGTTTATTTCCTTGAATTGTAGGGAAATACAATAATAGATTTATGGAGAAGAAACCAATGAAAATTAATGTACATTATGCGTATTAATGTAAATTGGGTACAGATTTCATTTTTGCCCCTTACTGCCCTCTACTTTTGTGTTCCATTACAGTGAGAGAGTAAGGTATACATTGGATCTCGCTTTTACTATGAAGTTGACCGTCTGGTATATAGTCCATATATAGTCTGTGATTATTATTAATAATTATTATTAATTAATGTCATACACAGCAATTGTGTAATTGTGTTAATATAAATATTAATTTAAAACAAATTATTCTTCATTGTGGACAAAACCCACAAATTGGTAACCCCGACGTGATCAGAAACCTCCGACGTGATAAAAAAACCCCGACGTGATCAAACACCCCTGACGTGATCAGAAATCTTCGACGTGATCAAAAACCCGCGACGTGATCAAAAACCCCCGACGTGATCAGAAATCTTCGACGTGATCAAACACTCCCGACGTGATCTAAAACCCCCGACGTGATCAAAATCCCCCGACGTGATCAAAATCCCCCGACGTGATCAGAAAAGTTTCGACGTGATCAAAAACCCCCGACGTGATCAGAAATCTTCGACGTGATCAAAAACCCCCGACGTGATCAAAAACTCCCGACGTGATAAGAAATCTCCGACTTGGTCAAAAACTCCCGACGAGATCAGAAATCTCCGACGTGATCAGAAAACCTGCGACGTGATACCTGCCTCCGAGGAAAATTTTGGAACCTACACCGTCAAAACTTTTCAAAATTTACAGTCGTGTGCCGGGAAGTATCCAATTTTCATTCCTGTAAGGGTTAATATAAGGAGGAATCGAAAATTCTATCACATTTTTCCACAATTTAAAATTTTTTTATTTGCCGACCCTCTTCTTCTTCTTCAGCGTCGCCTCTTCACATGGTTCCTAAAAAAGATTCCAACGATTGGAGAGCATGTGGAGATTACCGACAGCTCAACAACATCACAGTACCAGATCGTTATCCTCTTCCGCACATTCAAGATTTTAATTTACATTTACACAATTGCAAATTTTTTTCAAAGTTAGATCTGGTAAGGGCTTATCACCAAATCCCTGTAGAAGAAGACGATATTCCTAAAACGGCTATCACTACACCGTTTGGTCTGTTCGAATTCACAAGAATGCCTTTCGGTTTACGTAATGCTGCACAAACCTTTCAAAGTTTTATTAACGAAGTTCTTTCTGGTTTAGATTTCCTTTTCGTGTTAGATACACGAAAAGGAAAGGATGATATTCTAGTAGCCAGTCACAATGAAGAAGAACATTATTTTCATTTACAACAATTATTTGAGAGGTTAAGCTCCTATAATATCAATATAAGAAGAAATATAGGAAGAAATATTTATATAAAGCCCAATTGAGAGGGATTGAAGCAGCGTTATCGTCCAGGAATTCATCTGCCATTATGAAGTTAGCTGAGTCTTCATCATCAGTTGGAATGTAAAACTCAGTCCCCGTCGTCTTCGTTGTCTATCAAGTTGGGTTCCTCATTAGATGTTATTCCTTTGTATTTTACACCTAACCTTGGGTCTATTCTGTTTTTCTTAGATTTTCTTTTCCAGTTCAGCCTTCGCTGGCGAGCTGATGATAATGGACGACTTTTTTTTCGAAACAAGGTGCAACAGTTGCAGCACTTGCCCTCAGTTACTGGGCTCAGTTCCGCTGGTGCACCACTTGCTTCTGCCAAAGCGCGTGAACTTCTGATGTGGATGGGCCGCCGTTGATTTTTCCTGTGAAAGGTCTGTAGGTAACAGCAGAAGATCTAGGTTGTTCGTCCGCCGAACTTGTATACGGTCAACCACTTAGACTTCCTGGACAATTTTTTGTTAATTCTAAAAACCCTTCAGAAACTGATCCATTGCTGTCCTGTTTGTTTTTTTTGTGTCATTGTTTGTTTTTGTCAAAATTAATGGGATTAGACCATCTTTAACACCAACATTCGAAGGGCCATTTAAGGTAATAAAACAATTTCCGAAATATTTTGTAATTTTCAAAAACAACAAGGAATTGGCAATAAACATCGACAACCTTAAACCAGCATTTCTTTTAAACGAAAATTCAACATGTCACCAAAGCGAGATCAATTTTAAAATAAATAAAATTCAAAAGAAAGTTACTTTCAATTTCTAAATTTTTTATTCTTTGATCACTACATTCCTCTATTTATTAGTTTTTATAGGAGGGGAAGTGGCTGTAGCATGCTGTGCACACGACATACATAGTGATGTTGTTGCTAACAAAAATTGTTATTAATAATTGTGTCATACACAGCAATTGTGTAATTGTGTTAATATAAATATTAATTTAAAAGAAATTATTCTTTATTGTGGATAAAACCCACAATCATCCTTATAAGAACTCGCCCTATTCTTGGAGGTAACCAAATTCGATTTTAATATTTCCATAATGGCAAACAGTGTGATGGGCTTTTACGAATTTGATATCGACTCGGGGTCCATTATCTTAAAGTGACGATAATGCGAAACACGAAGTCGAAGCGAATTCAATTAGCTAATCCATCGAGAACGCGTTACGTGTCGACGTTTTAAAAGCTTCCTCTTCTTTTATAAACGTTAAAAACATTAAAAACATTAAAACCAAATAACGGTATAACGAAACTAATAAAACAACCCCGAAAAGATTTATTTACATTTTGCATGCTGAAATTTACTTCGAACACGCAAACTCGAAAAATAAAAACCTCGAGTTTGAGGTAATCGTTTAAGTTTGGAGTTTTTTTTTTCGTTGTTCGTTCAACGATTGATTTAGATATCTGAAATTGGTTAATATTTGTCTCAAGATTAACGCACGCCAAGATAGATGATGATTTATCCACACAATTACGCAATGCTAACACGAATTATACCGGGCTATTAGTCACATTATCAATAGACACATTACTAACAATGGTGTACACCTTGTCAACATGCTAAATTTGCAATTAAAATTATACGGATTATTAACGAATTAATGGCGGAATTTAGCTCATAGTTTTTGGTTTTTAAATTTTCCATAAATATGGCCAAAATGTTCCTTATTTGTTCCCTGTTAGTTTAAGCTTTTGCCATTTTTTAGACATCAGGACAACATTTTTTACGAATTCGAACTTTACGATTTTTTCAAAATCATTGCAGCAAACTGTCATCTTCTTAAATTAATAAAAGTTGCGATTCATTTCAAAAATTCACATCTCAAATACGAATAAAGTTTTCCTACCTTTACAAGACTTGATTTGCTTCCAAAAGATTTGATACTGCATACAAAAGACTTAATATTGCTTCTAAAAAACTTGGTGCTGTTTGCAAAAGTCTTGCAATGCTTGTAAAATTGCTGGCAAAATATATCACATTATATTCTATTGGACAATTTGCAAAATATTGACGTAAGAAGTCTACAAACTGTTAATTAAAGCCTAAATACTTCTGGCAGAAGGGGTAATAATTTGTCTCTAGAATGTTTCAAGATTGAGAGACTTACTTATGAAAGAAAAAAAATTACTCCTTTATCCTCTGACCATCAAAAGTAATTTTTTTAACTGGCAAGGTTTTGTTGTCAATTCCGGCAGTAGATGTTTCAAAAATTCCTATCAAACGATTAAAACAAACAACTCCAAAAATGACATTAATTAGTTTGGAAAAGATGAAAGGTTTCTGACATAAAGAGTAAAATGGATATTTGACCGAGAAAATTGGAAGCATGATTATGCTTCAGGAAGAAAATCTTTCATCAACTACTAAGATATACAGGGTATTACAAAATTCGATGGATTTCGATGGTTTACAACCTTTTACTTTTTTCTCGAAATTTTTAGATAAAATGTTTACAAACAATGACAAAAAAATTTAAATTCAAAATAAAAATTAGTAATAAACAACAAACAAAAAGAAAAATGGAAATAAAAAAAAATAAACCACCTTAATGTGTTTCGGAAGTCATAATTTTTAATAAGATCCCTTAAGATGTTGGCAGAGTTTTCGTTTTCTTTTTCTTTTTGTGGGTATAACTCAGAATTTTTCGCCAAATCCTTCCAAACCAAAATAATTAGATTTATAAAGTGGTCAAAAAGATGTAATGTAAGGGTTGAAAAGAAAAGTTTTTTTTTAATTTTTGAACAAATCACCTGTTTTTAATTGTTTTAAACAAGCCGTTGGAAATAAATGAAATATTTAAGAATATCTTTAAACCAAAAATCGAACCGTTACGTCCAAATTATGCCTTATAAAAACTCTAACTCAAGTGAGATAAGGTAATAAACTCTTGTTATTTAGGTTAAATTGAATAATCTATTTTACATCATCATATCTCAAAAACGAATTCAGATATTATTATGAAATAAAAATCATTTTGAAGCAAATTTAATCTAGTTTTAACACACCAATTATAATTCCTTCGATTCAAACAACCTCGGCGGATTAAGAATAAAATCGTCTTAAAGGGAATTGTATATTTACTAAGATATACAGGGAACGACTTCGTCTTAAATCGCCGAGGTCGCTTGCGGGCGAGACGCTCGATATGACATATTAACACAAAATCGTTCATTTTGGCAAAATGTAGCGCCTCGCCCGCAAGCGACCTTGGCGGAGTGAGATTAAAATCGTCTTATAGGAAACTTTATTTATTTATTAAGATATACAAAGAACGATTATGCCTCAAATCGCCGAGGTCGCTTGCGGGCGAGGCGCTACATACAAAATATTAAGTCAAAATCGTTCATTTTTAAAAATGTAGCGCCTCGCCCGCAAGCGACATCGGCGGATTAAGAATAAAATCGTCTTAAAGGAAACTGTATATTTACTAAGATATACAGGGGACGACTTCGTCTTAAATTGCCGAGGTCGCTTGCGGGCGAGACGCTCGATATGATATATTAACACAAAATCGTTCATTTTGGCAAAATGTAGCGCCTCGCCCGCAAGCGACCTTGGCGGAGTGAGATTAAAATCGTCTTATAGGAAACTTTATTTATTTACTAAGATATACAAAGAACGATTATGCCTCAAATCGCCGAGGTCGCTTGCGGGCGAGGCGCTACATATAAAATATTAACACAAAATCGTTCATTTTTGAAAAACGTAACGCCTCGCCCGCAAGCGACCTCGGCGGATTAAGAATAAAATCGTCTTAAAGGAAACTGTATATTTACTAAGATATACAGGGAACGACTTCGTCTTAAATCGCCGAGGTCGCTTGCGGGCGAGGCGCTCGATATGATATATTAACACAAAATCGTTCATTTTGGCAAAATGTAGTGCCTCGCCCGCAAGCGACCTTGGCGGAGTGAGATTAAAATCGTCTTATAGGAAACTTTATTTATTTACTAAGATATACAAAGAACGATTATGCCTCAAATCGCCGAGGTCGCTTGCGGGCGAGGCGCTACATATAAAATATTAAGTCAAAATCGTTCATTTTTAAAAATGTAGCGCCTCGTCCGCAAGCGACCTCGGCGAATTAAGAATAAAATCGTCTTAAAGGAAACTGTATATTTACTAAGATATACAGGGGACGACTTCGTCTTAAATTGCCGAGGTCGCTTGCGGGCGAGACGCTCGACATGATATGTTAACACAAAATCGTTCATTTTGGCAAAATGTAGCGCCTCGCCCGCAAGCGACCTTGGCGGAGTGAGATTAAAATCGTCTTATAGGAAACTTTATTTATTTATTAAGATATACAAAGAACGATTATGCCTCAAATCGCCGAGGTCGCTTGCGGGCGAGGCGCTACATACAAAATATTAAGTCAAAATCGTTCATTTTTAAAAATGTAGCGCCTCGCCCGCAAGCGACATCGGCGGATTAAGAATAAAATCGTCTTAAAGGAAACTGTATATTTACTAAGATATACAGGGGACGACTTCGTCTTAAATTGCCGAGGTCGCTTGCGGGCGAGACGCTCGATATGATATATTAACACAAAATCGTTCATTTTGGCAAAATGTAGCGCCTCGCCCGCAAGCGACCTTGGCGGAGTGAGATTAAAATCGTCTTATAGGAAACTTTATTTATTTACTAAGATATACAAAGAACAATTATGCCTCAAATCGCCGAGGTCGCTTGCGGGCGAGGCGCTACATATAAAATATTAAGACAAAATCGTTCATTTTTGAAAAACGTAACGCCTCGCCCGCAAGCGACCTCGGCGGATTAAGAATAAAATCGTCTTAAAGGAAACTGTATATTTACTAAGATATACAGGGAACGACTTCGTGTTAAATCGCCGAGGTCGCTTGCGGGCGAGGCGCTCGATATGATATATTAACACAAAATCGTTCATTTTGGCAAAATGTAGTGCCTTGCCCGCAAGCGACCTTGGCGGAGTGAGATTAAAATCGTCTTATAGGAAACTTTATTTATTTACTAAGATATACAAAGAACGATTATGCCTCAAATCGCCGAGGTCGCTTGCGGGCGAGGCGCTACATATAAAATATTAAGTCAAAATCGTTCATTTTTAAAAATGTAGCGCCTCGTCCGCAAGCGACCTCGGCGGATTAAGAATAAAATCGTCTTAAAGGAAAGTGTATATTTACTAAGATATACAGGGGACGACTTCGTCTTAAATTGCCGAGGTCGCTTGCGGGCGAGACGCTCGATATGATATGTTAACACAAAATCGTTCATTTTGGCAAAATGTAGCGCCTCGCCCGCAAGCGACCTTGGCGGAGTGAGATTAAAATCGTCTTATAGGAAACTTTATTTATTTATTAAGATATACAAAGAACGATTGTGCCTCAAATCGCCGAGGTCGCTTGCGGGCGAGGCGCTACATACAAAATATTAAGTCAAAATCGTTCATTTTTAAAAATGTAGCGCCTCGCCCGCAAGCGACATCGGCGGATTAAGAATAAAATCGTCTTAAAGGAAACTGTATATTTACTAAGATATACAGGGGACGACTTCGTCTTAAATTGCCGAGGTCGCTTGCGGGCGAGACGCTCGATATGATATATTAACACAAAATCGTTCATTTTGGCAAAATGTAGCGCCTCGCCCGCAAGCGACCTTGGCGGAGTGAGATTAAAATCGTCTTATAGGAAACTTTATTTATTTACTAAGATATACAAAGAACGATTATGCCTCAAATCGCCGAGGTCGCTTGCGGGCGAGGCGCTACATATAAAATATTAACACAAAATCGTTCATTTTTGAAAAACGTAACGCCTCGCCCGCAAGCGACCTCGGCGGATTAAGAATAAAATCGTCTTAAAGGAAACTGTATATTTACTAAGATATACAGGGAACGACTTCGTCTTAAATCGCCGAGGTCGCTTGCGGGCGAGGCGCTCGATATGATATATTAACACAAAATCGTTCATTTTGGCAAAATGTAGTGCCTCGCCCGCAAGCGACCTTGGCGGAGTGAGATTAAAATCGTCTTATAGGAAACTTTATTTGTTTATTAAGATATACAAAGAACGATTATGCCTCAAATCGCCGAGGTCGCTTGCGGGCGAGGCGCTACATACAAAATATTAAGTCAAAATCGTTAATTTTTAAAAATGTAGCGCCTCGCCCGCAAGCGACATCGGCGGATTAAGAATAAAATCGTCTTAAAGGAAACTGTATATTTACTAAGATATACAGGGGACGACTTCGTCTTAAATTGCCGAGGTCGCTTGCGGGCGAGACGCTCGATATGATATATTAACACAAAATCGTTCATTTTGGCAAAATGTAGCGCCTCGCCCGCAAGCGACCTCGGCGGATTAAGAATAAAATCGTCTTATAGGAAACTTTATTTATTTACTAAGATATACAAAGAACGATTTTGTCTCAAATCGTCGAGGTCGCTTGCGGGCGAGGCGCTCCATATAATATATTAAGTCAAAATCGTTCATTTTTGAAAAATGTAGCGCCTCGCCTGCAAGCGACCTCGGCGAATTAAGAATAAAATCGTCTTAAAGGAAATTTTATATTTACTAAGATATACAGGGAACGACTTCGTCTTAAATTGCCGAGGTCGCTTTCGGGCGAGGCGCTCGATATGATATATTAACACAAAATCGTTCATTTTGGCAAAATGTAGCGCCTCGCCCGCAAGCGACCTCGGCGGATTAAGAATAAAATCGTCTTATAGGAAACTTTATTTATTTACTAAGATATACAAAGAACGATTTTGTCTCAAATCGTCGAGGTCGCTTGCGGGCGAGGCGCTCCATATAATATATTAAGTCAAAATCGTTCATTTTGGCAAAATGTAGCGCCTCGCCCGCAAGCGACCTCGGCGGATTAAGAATAAAATCGTCTTATAGGAAACTTTGTTTATTTACTAAGATATACAAAGAACGATTTTGTCTCAAATCGTCGAGGTCGCTTGCGGGCGAGGCGCTCCATATAATATATTAAGTCAAAATCGTTCATTTTTGAAAAATGTAGCGCCTCGCCTGCAAGCGACCTCGGCGAATTAAGAATAAAATCGTCTTAAAGGAAATTTTATATTTACTAAGATATACAGGGAACGACTTCGTCTTAAATTGCCGAGGTCGCTTGCGGGCGAGGCGCTCGATATGATATATTAACACAAAATCGTTCAGTTTGGCAAAATGTAGCGCCTCGCCCGTAAGCGACCTCGGCGGATTAAGAATAAAATCGTCTTATAGGAAACTTTATTTATTTACTAAGATATACAAAGAACGATTTTGTCTCAAATCGTCGAGGTCGCTTGCGGGCGAGGCGCTCCATATAATATATTAAGTCAAAATCGTTCATTTTTGAAAAATGTAGCGCCTCGTCTGCAAGCGACCTCGGCGAATTAAGAATAAAATCGTCTTAAAGGAAATTTTATATTTACTAAGATATACAGGGAACGACTTCGTCTTAAATTGCCGAGGTCGCTAGCGGGCGAAGCGCTCGATATGATATATTAACACAAAATCGTTCATTTTGGCGAAATGTAGCGCCTCGCCCGCAAGCGACCTTGGCGGAGTGAGAATAAAATTGTCAAAATCGAAGTCAGAATAAAATGGTACATTTTACGATAATCGTTCATTTTGAACACCTTATATTAATCGTAAAATAATGGACACCTATGCAGGGTGTCTCAAGTAACTGGTTCATTAGAACTTTTCTAGGTTCTACTATTCGTAGAACCTAGAAAGCTTGAAATTTTGGTAACATGGGTTTTTCATTCCAATCTATTAATCTAAAATATTTTCAAGATGGCGACCATTTCTGGTCTACCAGAAGTAGACCCCAACTTCGTTATTTTAAATGGAATGCTATAGTTTTTATTGCACCATTCAATTATACGTAAGAAAATATGTTGACTTTGATAACAGTTATTGGTATCTAGCGTTTTTTGGGTTATTTTTTGAGTTATTTTGATTTTAAATGTTTTTTAGCAAATATCACCATGCTCCTTAAAAGCACATATCTCAGCCGACGTTAATTCAAAAACGTTTTGCATTGGTGTGATAACTCTTCATATGCTGTCAAATATGGGCGAAATATTCCTAGAGAGTTCACTTTATCTATTAATGGTGCTTTCTTTGAAAATATTATTCATCTAAATCGGTCGAAGCACCTCTTACCGAAGAATTTGGTAAAGCAAAAAAATATGACAAAACATTTATTCCCTTATCTTAATCCGCTGATGATAGAGATTTACGGTTTCTTGTTATTTTGATCTTTCCAAAACTAAGAAACAGATTCTATCCAAAACTTTATTACATTCGCCATGAATATAAAACGAATTTAAAATGTTGTCGTTGGAATAATTCGCCATGATATTCAAAGACATTAACAGAAGAAAGTGATGACACAACTAAGTAATGACAACAATAACATAAATATGGATGAAAAGCTGACAAAACTCCATGGCTTTCTAATATAAAACCGGAAGCTTTCCAGCATTGCATGCGTCCATTAATTTCCAGATATGAAGGCACTACAACAAATAGGCGCAGGAAAGTTTCTATATAGTTTGTAGAGAATTAAATTCTCTTAATTTATTTTTATAATTTAAAGTTTTTGATTCTTTTATGTTATTGATTTTAATTTTTGTCATTAAATTGTTGTTTTTCATTGCTTCATTTATTCGGTTTTCTTTCGGTTATTTTTGTTAAATAACAGCTAGCAATGTAAAGTTTAATTTAAATAAGTTAATAATTTAAATAAATTAAACAAAAAACAAAATTGCTAAAAACAAACGGTTTTTAGCATTTTACGTATGATTTTGATAAATTCCTCAATAGCAAGAGAACTATAATAAATATGTATAGGAATGTTTATAGATAATTTGTAGATAATTAAAATCCCTTTCTGATAGGGTATGAAAATATGGGGCGTTCCATCATGAAAATATTTTATATTAAAAGATCAGAATGAACAACCCATGATACCAAAATTTCAAGTCTCTACGAATAGTGGAACCTAAAAAAGTTCTAATGAACCAGTTACGTGAGACACCCTGTACATGACATGCAAAAATTTGGATTTATTAAATTACTAAATTTTCAATTTTATTTGAATCAAATTTAAAATCATTTTTCTTGGAGAACACCAACTTAATCCACACACACACACACACACACATACTCACTTCTTGAGATGATTGTCAATGATTTTTCTCCGGGTCTTAACCTCAACTGACAGGCCAATCAATCAGGATAAAGTTAAGTCATGAAATCATGAGGTTGTCGACGAAGAGGAGAGATTATTAATAGAGGGCCAGTTTCTCCGTTGGATGAGGAGGACGTGTAAATAATGTTGTTAGGTTCTTGGTAATTTTTCGGTACAACTTGAAAGCACAACTAGACTTCTTCGTCTTCGTCTCTCTTGGGATCGTGATCGAAAGCGTTCGGGGACCGAAAAAAAATGAAAAAATAAAAGGAAGAAGATGGGAATATAACGTCGGGCGATTAAGCGATCGTTAGTTTTACGATTTGATTTATGACGCCGTGGAAGATTTTAAGGCGGACGTCTAGAAAGTTTGCTCGATTAATCGCTTTGTAGAGTTTGTAGTTGGTACGAGTTGGCAGGTAATTCAACGAAACAAAAAAAATTGTTACATAAAATAGGTGTCTTAAGTTTCTTGAGGATAGGGAAAGGGTAGTAAATTAGTGGTCCTAAGACGAGTAACAAGAAGAGAAATAGGGATGCTCGCTGGATAATGGTGTGGTGATTGCAACGGGATTACAGTGGATGAATGCGGATTATCACGACGCCCTCTCTTCTTGCGATGCTGTGAGGATTAACTCTTTCCCAAAGCGACAGGTCGCACTTTCATTTAGAAGGGGAGGATTAAACGCCTCTTTAAATAATTATAACAAACCCACATTTCTAGATTGACCATTTTTTCTGTTACAAAAAAATTTATTCGTGCTCATATCTCTTCATCAACTTAATTGAGATTCAAAATTAACACTTTATTTATTTATTCGGGATACAAACAGGGTTTCCCCCACAATAGTATCCTCCAACAGAATACAATCAGTAACAACATAAATGAAATCAGTGAATTAACAACCAAACAATTTCACATAAAAATCTGGTAACAGTAAAAATAAGTAACAAACTCTAGATAAGGTAAAATAAAAAATAGCGTTCTCAGTTAATAAAACGAGCCTGATTGAACACAAATATATTCAATGACATGTTGTTAAACTTAATACACTCTTGCGGAAGGACGTTAACGAAGAATTAAAAATATCGCACGTTGAGCAATGACGATTATAACAATGCATCAGTCGCGATAAAGGTGAGTTGTAATAATAATTAGTAGTTGAAGCAGGTAACCGGAAAAGACATTGATCTCAAGTGGGATAACTGGGAATCAAAAACGGAGTGTGTCTCAGAAGCTCTGGCGAGTCAACGAAGCCGTTCGTTAGCCTGAACAAAAACATCAAGTCAGTAGCAGTACGAAGTCCACGCAGTGTACGTAAGCCAAATACAGTGCACCTCTGCTCGTAGGAGCAATAAGGCAATGCGAATTTGTGAGCCAGATATCTCACAAATCTGACCTGCAAGGCCTCAATGCGATCAATGTACACAGCATATGCAGGATCCAAACAACTGAAGCAAAATTAAGAATGCTGTTCACATAAGCCATGTACAAAGATTTGATGCACTAAATGATTTTGACAACCTAATAATAAAACCTAGGCTTCTGTTCGCCCTGCTAATTAATTCCTCTACATGATAGAAGAATAATAGCTTGGAATCTAGCACTAAGCCCAGATCCTTTACTTTAGACGACACACTGAAGGGACCAGGACCAAGGCTGTAGTTACGATTTATAGTGTATCTCTTTCTGGTGAAAGTTATTTGACTGCATTTACCATAGTTTATAAAGAGATAATTATTAGTACAATAGGTTTGTAAACGGTTTAAATCCATTTGAAGTTTATCGCAATCAGAAGAAGATTCAATCTCGGAAAATATTTTACAATCATCTGCATATAGTAAAAAATTGCTATGGTGAAAGCAGTCATAGATGTCATTTATATAAGCCACAAATAGAACCGGACCCAAATGTCTAACCTGAGGCACTCCTGAGGTGACTGGGGAAAAGTTAGATAAGTATTTATTAATTTTTATAGCCTAGCACCTATAAGATATATAAGATGCTAACCACATTAATAACCCATCAGTCAAGTCAAATCTATGTAATTTAGTCAGAAGTACCTCATGATGCAACCTGTCAAAGGCCTTACTGAAATCGGTGTAAACCGCGTCGACCTGATGATTTTCATTCAGACAAGCTTGAATGTAGTTTACATAGGATACGAAATTGGATTCCACAGATCAGCCACGGATAAAGCCATGTTGCTGCTGGATAAAAAAAGGTTGAATTGAACGGTATAATTTATCATAAACAATTTTTTCGAAAACCTTAGATAAAATGGAAAGAATAGAAATTGGGCGGTAATTTGAGACACAATTTCTATTTCCACTCTTATAGATGGAAAGTACAAATGCTTTTTTCCACTCTAATGGAAATACTGATTGCGCCAATGATTGACTAAAGATTATAAAAAGCGGTTCAGCCAGTTCAGAGGCGCATGTCTTTAACCCTCCGCCTGTCGGGCGCGCTTTCTTAACACTTTCGATCAGGTGTGGTCTGTGGAGTCCAAAATAGAAAATCTCGAAAGGACGCCAACGTGTCCTTCAGTGCTAATTTCTAATAAATATGTTTTATATGATGCTTGTACTATATAATAGCCTAATACAGGGCCAATTCCAAACTCACGTTTTATGTTGATTTGATTTAAAGAAAATGCTTACAATTTAATCACATATTTTTCAAAATTTGAAAACAATGCCTAAATAAAAGAAAAGAAAATCGATCTATAATAATATTTATTTAAAAATGTATAAAGTGTTATAAAAAAATGTCTTAACTAAAGAATAATATTCTATGCACAAACTGGAGGGCTTCAAACTGTGGTCTCCATATTTCCCAAACAATCGTTGCAGCACGCTGTTATGTGCTCCATGCACAACCAACATTTACAAATTTTGCAAAAATAACGAGTTTTTCGTCTTTTGCAATATTTACAGTTTCCTCTTTTCCCTGGTTGTGGCTCTGGAATAATCTCCTCTTCAATACCTGAGAGCCTCAGGGCAGAAGTACGCACACTTTTAGTCAAGTGCTTATTAACGGCTCTTCTTTGCATGTTATTTTTCACTAACTCCATACCAAGATTTTTTTGAAACAGTCTGCGAGTTTTAGCAAATTCACCATCTGGTATGTTGTCTTTGTAGATAACAAAAGCGTTAATTGCTGCTATATTGAGGAGGTTATAGAAAATTACCATTGGCCAACGCTTTGTGTTTTTTGCAACATTGTATGATGTGATCATTCGATCAACAACATCTACTCAACTTTTTGTGCTATTATAGAAAGTAATTATTTCGGGCTTTTTCCGATCACCGGTAGCTTCATCGATATGATCGTCTCGGTGCATTGTTGAAACTACAAGCACATTCTTTCCTTTTTTGGGTATATATGAAACTGCAGTCATATCATTACTAAATGCAAATAACGAAGAATATACTTTCCTGTTTTTAACTTGTGTTATTTCAAGAGGTAGTTGTCTTCTATTAGCTCTAATTGTACCAACCACAGTTAAGCGGTACTCTCTTAGCAGTTTCTTTACAATTGAATATCCTGTGAACCAACGATCTATTGTAACATTTCTTCCTGATCCTAATAAATGTGAAAACATTCTTTCAGTTACTGCAGCGGTAGAGTTGTCAGTTTTATATGGACCATTGGGTTGAACACCAGCGTAAATTTCTATGTGTGAAGTGAAAAATGTTTTGGCATCAACAACGGCGAAGACTTTCAATCCGTATTTGTTTGGTTTACTTGGAATGTACATTCGGAAACTGCACCTACACCTAAAGGCAAGCAGCATTTCATTTAATGTTACATACTCGCCCACAGAATAAGTTTTCTTACAATTGTCGTTGAACTTGTCAACAATCGTACGAACTGCTGCTAGTTTGTCCATTTCTTTTCTTTGACCTCTAGTTGTGGTATCGTTTAAGCGAATGCATTTCAATAAGAAGACGAACCTCCGTTTTGCCATTGTAGCAGGAAATATCTCATATCCCATACCGTCTGATGACCAATACTCTGCTAGCCCAGCTAAATAAAGCAAACCCATCAGCGCTTGGATTTCTACAGAGTTGGTAGGTCTACACTCAGACTTATCTTGGTATTTAACAGAAATTTTATCAATAAATAAATTAGTGTTTTCAACTACAATATCAATACAGTTTCCAAAAATGTACATCCAGCATTAAATGGGAGATAATGCGTCACGTGCTTCACCGATGACCCCCGGCAGGTGAGGCAGCCTTTTTCCATTTAGTTCCATCTTTACCAAAATAATACGAGCATCTATCACTAAACACGGGTTGTTCATCTTCATCATCCTAGCCGTCATCCTGATGCATAATATCTGACGTTTCGGATGCCATGTTGCAACCTTCTTCAGAAACTGGTTCTAACTGAGAAAATCGGGGATCGTAAAACAATATATAGGTCGAAAATCTAATTAATAATTAATTTATATTAATTACAAGCTAATTACTAACTAATTACTGCGTCGCGTCCGGTTTGGGAGTCGTGTTCGTCTTCACCACCATCTTCCATATTCTGCTAAGTTCCCAGCCATCTTCTCTGTTGACATTGTTTTTATCTCGGTGGATTTCTATGGCTTCTCTTGTCAGCCGTTGATGATATTTACTATTCCTAGCCAGAACCTTTGATTTGTCGAAATTTATTCGGTGTCCCTCCGAATGGCAATGTTCCGCAACCGCCGACTGTTGAATCTTCCTCAGCCTCACATCCCTCTCGTGTTCCTTGATACGGCATTCGATGTTTCGTCCGGTTTGGCCAACGTAAAACTTCCCACAACTGCATGACAGCCGATAGACACCCGCTCCTTTTAATAGAGGTAGCTTGTCCTTAGCTACCGGGAGTGTATTCCGAATTTTGGTGACCGTTTCATGTCGTTTTTCTTGAGGTGTCTTGCAATTCGTTCAGTTACACCGGAAACGTAAGGAAGACAGATGAAACCAGCTGGTTCTGTACTTGAATACAATCTAATTTTAGTTCAATTAACACCGGTCGTGAAAGCCTTCGTACGAAGATACAGAGAGAAGAAACTTACGCCAACGTTCTTGAAGGTGAAGCACCACATCGATTCCGCTGCAGCTCGTAGAATCTTGATTATGACAGAACAGGCATTACTACGAGAAAGGATATATAAGACCTTGCTGCAGCTTCTTCTCCCTGCTTCCGCTGCTTGGTGGCTCGGTTGATGTCCTTTAAACTATATCCATTTTTCTGTAATACGTTCCGTAGAAACCGTTCTTCCTTCTTTAAGTTATCTCCTTTACATATTCTTGCTGGTCTCTGAAACAAAGTGCGAATTACGGACCTCGTCTGTTGGGGATGATGGTGTGATGTTGTCTCTAAGTACCCATTGGTGTGGGTTTTCTTTCGATACACCCCCAGTTCCATATCTGGCAAACCTTCCGGAATGAATTTTTGGCGAAGACCCTCTACCGCATCCTTAATTGAAGCGTCCAATGTAAGAACCAGCCAAGTCCATTTTTCGCATTAATTTATATAACTACGCTGTCATGTCCATTGTGGTCTGTCGCATCTTCCTGTGCAATAACTGGCTCTGAATGCGCATAATACGCACTACAACTGCGCATTGGTGGTTGTCTATGATATTAGGCTGTGCAATAACCAAATAATGGACATGGCTGGTTCTTGCACGGTATTTTAAGGCGGCTTATGTCACGCGTGGTTGTGACTCAGAATAAGGACAAAATGAAGTTTGTAGTATACTTTTCCATTTCTTGCAAAACTACATCCGGAAAGAAGTTACTGACATCTATATTTTTACTGACAACTGTGCCTCTCAAAATAAGAATAACGTGTTGGTTCGGTTTTTCTATACCCTTATACACCTGGGACATTTTAAAGTTATTCTTCACAGGTATCCAAAGCCAGGTCACTCGTTTCTGCCATGTGACCGTAGCTTTGGAGCCATAGAACAGCAGAAACGCAAATATGATAAAATATTTTTGCCTAGGGATTACATCAATATTATAACTAACACACGTAAAAGCTTTCAAGTGGTGAGTGTTTTTTTTTTGTGAAAAATCCATCTAAGAAAAATAAGAAATTTACTATTTCCAAATATCGACTTATTCACTATTAGAAAACTGAAACCGAAATAGTACTTGAGTGCAGCGAAAGTACCTCTCTTCCAATCTTCACGTCCTTTGAAATACTAAACAAGAAGTACCTGCAGCCACTTTCTTTACTAAATGTCGAAACTATACTACACAAGGAACGCAGGATATTGAAAAAGAAGAAATACGAGCATGTCATGTCGCTAGCTAAAAGTTATGTTCCACAAAGTGATCAATGGTATTATAATGACATTAAAGAATATCACCTTCAGTTTAGGGCGGAAGAAAGTGAAAGCTCTGCCTCTGAATTTGGCAGTGAAAATGAAGTATAAAATACATCTAAATACTATTTTGAGAGTTCTGTTGTTATAAATATTGATTATCTATTCTTTAAATAAACAAAAAATGTTAACGTTCTTGTGTATTTATTTATAAAATTTTCAAATTTGCAAATACTATGCAATAACGAGCCAAGTCCAACAGTTTTTTTTTGTATAAACAGTGTTTAAAATATGTAATCCACTTGATATAATGTAATAAATAACTACTGGGCGAAGTGCTACCAACAATGTAATTTTGATAATTTTACAACCAACAGTTATTGCAAAAACAGTTTTTTTTGCTCTCCTGGGAATTTTACTATAATGGACTTGGCTGGTTCTTGCATTGGACGCTTCAATTGGTACCCTAGTAAAAAGAAATTCTACATCGAAACTAACCAAAATATCCTCAGCATCTAACTTTACATTTTTCACTGATTCCACGAAATGTGTCGAGTCCCTAACATATGATTCCGTGTTGCCTATAAAAGGAGAGAAAATCTTAGCGAGATGTTTGGCTAGTAGGTACGTTGGGGAATTGATGGCACTGAGGATAGGATGATGGGGGACGTCTGGTTTATGGATTTTCGGTAGTCCATAAATTCTTGGTGGTACCGGAGCCTGCACAAACAAACCTTTCTGATGTTCTGGTAAAATAGCTGTGGATTTTACAAGGCTCTTCATATTCCTTACGATCTTGTCTGTAGGGTCCTTCTTGATCTTCCTGTAGGTGGCCGGGTCCAGTAGGTCTATCATTTTTGCGTCATATTCTTCCTTGTCCATCACAACGGTGGTATTCCCCTTGTCTGCTGGTAAGACAACGATTTCTGACTTTTCTTTAATAGATCGGAGTGCCTTCTTCTCACTAACTGTGGAGTTGGATTTTGGTGGTTTTGCTGATTTCAATACCCTGGCAACTTCTTGTCGGATCTCTTCGGCTTTCAATGTGGGCATCCCTCGAACTGTTGCTTCCACTTCGCAGATTATTTCTTCCTTCGGGACCTTCTTTGGGGCGATTGCGTAATTTAGTCCTTTTGCCAATACCATGGTTTCTTCCTTCATTAGTGGGATACTCGATCTGTTGTAGTCTGGTAGACTGTTGTTGTTTCTCTTCTGCTGCACCCGGCGTTCCAATGTTTCAAATTTCTTGATATGTGTGTCGCGGGTCTTCTTGAATTCACGATCGGCTTTCTCCATGTTAGTCTGTCCACTTTATCCCAGTCTTCTCCGGACATACTATTGGAAAGTGAGAATACATTCCCGAAATACACCCCCGGTAGCCAAGGACAAGCTACCTCTATTAAAAGGAGCGGGTGTCTATCGGCTGTCATGCAGTTGTGGGAAGTTTTATGTGAGAAGTTTCTGTTAGGACAAAATATTATGTAGCGACCGTTTGGAATTTTGAAAAACAGTTTTTTATAGCGAAAACAGTTGATATTCAGATACTCGAAAGGTACTGTGACCGTAGAAGTTTTGAGCAAAATAATTTAAAAAATATTTCACATAATCATTTTGTCGTGGACTCGTAGACCACACTCGACAGACGGAGGGTTAAGAAAATACCTGGCAATTGATTGAGAACCATGGCTGGAAACTGGAGGATATAGTAGAACGTGGGTGTTGTTGGAGTCAGCCGTCAATGAATACCGAACTAAAGAAAGAGGCGAATAGTTCCGATATTTGCTGACCACCTTCTGCCAAATTGCCATCGTGTTCCATACAAGCCGGAAAACTGTAAGAACAACGTTTTTTATGTTTAGCATAGGACCACAGTTGTGAGGGCAAATCGATCAAAGTGGACTGTATGTTGATTAAATAGGATTTGTAATCATTCGAGATCAATGCTTTAGACCTGCTACATAGCACTTTGAAGGAAAGAAAATCCGCGTGATTACCCCATCTTTTCCCCATCTTTTAATTGTGGAATTAGTATACCAACTAGGGTAGCGGTGTTTACTAAAAGTAAGTCGCGGAACATAATCATTAATAATTCGGTTCAACTGGCAGTAAAATTTGTCAACACAGAGGTTGACACCAATGCCAAAAAATAAATCATTCCAATTCGTATTGAGGAGAGCAGTTTTTATACTTTGGTAGTCAGCACGACCAAAAACTAAAGTAGACGACGGACCATTACGTAAATAGTGAGTGCGGTTAGACTGATATATAGATTCTAAAGCAGGATGATGATTATCAAGGTCAACAAGAAGATCGTCGCATGAGTGCACAAAGTTCACCGCGGGTGAGTTACATAAGATCAAATCTAAAGTCCTACTATTACAGTTAGCTATGGTATTAAATTGCTTGAAATGACAATATGAGAAAAGTGTAAGAAACTCATTTGAACGTGAGTCGTAGCCGTCAGAAGGGACTAAACGACCTCCGGGAGACGATTTCCATACAATCTTAAGTAAATTGAAATCGCCGATGATTAAGAGATCGTCGTCAGGATTTTGTTCACAAAATCACTCGCGTCGCACCAGTATCGAGTATAAGATGATAAGGGTGTAACTTGAATGTTTTTCCTAGCAGCCACAAGAACTCCACCTCCATCACACTTACGAGAGCTGGAAGCATTTCTGTCTCTTCAAGAACAGAATCGTTTAGAAATGTTTCCGTGATACAAATCAAATCATACGCAAAGTTAAGCGAGTTCCGGTAAGACTTGGCAGTTTTTGTTCGTAAACCACGCACGTTCTGATAAAATAAGGATAGGGCCATTGTTAACAAAGAAAATACAATAGTTAAAGGTAAGATCATTAAAGCTTCACATTTTATTACAGACGCTCTCGAGCGATCATCCTTCCGCACGTGAATGATACAATTTCTCAACCAAACATATTTATAACCCTTATCCTGACACGCCTTCTTTGTGGATTTTAATAATTCGGCATTTTGAGGCGTTAGATGTTCATTAACAAACAATTTATCAGTTATGTTTGGTATCTTAATACCGGGAGATCCGTTGCTATTATTTTTGCGGTAGGATTTTGAAGCCGTTATAAAATGGTCTCGTAATCTTCGAGAAACAAACTTAACGACAATATTTCGTGGGTTTCCAAGTCGTTTTTCAAAACTGGGCAATCAATAATCTCTCCGATCTTGAATACAGTGCAATACAGATCCTCGTCGTGCTTTTCAGGGATTCCAGCCAAAATCAGATTATTTAATCTAGAGTATTGTTGTAGATGTTAGAGTATTGACTTGAGCTTAATGTTTTCGGCTGCAACCGATTCAACGCGCTTTATTCTATCACCCAAATTCTTCAAAGTATTTTCAAAATCGCTGATCTTATCTCCGTAAAAGGAGATAGATTTAACCAACTCGCCGTATTTCGCGTTCATGTCTTTAATTTCAGACTGAATAGATTTTAAAAGTTGATACATAACGGCAGTTGTAGTTATTAATGAGGTAGCGGTCGTTGTAGGGTCTTCATATATAACAATGGAGCGATTCGCAAGAACTCAAAAAAATCCCCTCAGATTTAAATTGGGCCAGATTCGCATTAGAGATTTTAACACACTTTGCATGGAAGAAAAGCTCGCAATCTCCAGTGCACTGAAGACCAGGTTGCTTCGAAGAAAGGCGCGTTCCGCACGTATTACAAAGTTGGGCCATGTTACTCTGAATGAACCCTGGATTATAACTTCATTGTCAGAAAAACTAACCGGTTCGCGTGCCACGGCCAACCGAACAACTATGGCAATATAAAAATTAACGCTAAAATACCTCGCAAATACCAGTCAATGTCTTCTAAAAGGTATAATCCCGTAAAGCAGCTATCACAAGTCACTGTTTGGAACAAAACGCACTAAATAAATACTAAAATTACTACTATTGTGGTAATTTGGTGTGCACCGATTCACACTCAATCATGACTTCAACTGAACTCAACACTTTGATAAGATTAGCTCTGATTTTGATAATTGAAGGGTGATCCTAGAATTTTGCATCCTTGAATTTTGATTTTGAAACATTTTGAACATTGATTGTATTGACGTGAGGAAAGAATCTTACGTGAATAGGTTTTGAACAATTCAAGCGATGACGTAATCAATGATGCGATGAAAATCATGAAGGAATTTCCATTAAAACATCCACATTAAAACATTTCCATGAAGGTGGAGTTCGCAGGGGTGTTGATTTCTGGTAGAAAATTGATTTTGATTCATTTTAAAATAGAGACTTTGATCTCAATTTTGGCAAATACCTCATTCTTTCAATTTCATAAATAAGCATTCAGCGATTTCTCAAACTTTAACCTAAATCGTGTCTTTAAAGATTTACAAAAAACTTAGATGTGGGATACTTGTCGAGACATGATTTTTTACACACAATGCGCACCAACCCTTATTTCCAACCCTCTTTCCCTTATTACATGACTCATATAAATCCAACCGATGCCTAAAGGGATTAATGAAAGAGCAGGGAGGTTCACGTGTTCTATAATCACCTCTTTTACCTGCCTTCGTCTAGTTTTTCCCAGGAAATCGTGTCGGATTCACAACGTTCGATTACAAAGCACCAGTTATTTATATTAACAAACCTAATGAATACTAAAGGACGTGCTTCGTGAATAAATTAATTAAAACGTCGTAACAATCGATAACCAATTCATTTTAAATGTCCATGATTTATTTATAATCACATTCAATTGACATGTGAGGAGAATTTAAAATCTCTTTGATGATACATAAACAAATATAAAGAATTATGACAAAATATGGAAATCATAGGGTATCGTAAATCGTTTGTACATTGCGATAAACGCATTCGGTGACAGAATGCTATTAAATTCTTTCCAGTCCCCACATTTCGTTCATAATGGTTATTCGTGCTTGGAATCTCAATTATGATCAAATTTATTGTTGCATCCCCGGATTATTTCGTTTATAAACTCGGGTATGGTAATGCAATGATGCCAGATTTAAAGATATATAAAGAAACGAGGGTAATATTTTGCAAAAAAAAAAATACAAATAAGTTAATGGATTAAAAATTTTCGATTAAAAAATAAAAATGGTGAGAAGTAAAGAGTCGGCTCCTGGCTATAAATTCCAACTATAAAATTTGGACGAAACGTACTACAAAAAAAAAAATAAAAAAATGTATATACAGCCCACGTTCGAAACCGGTAATAAATTAATTCTGCCAAAAGCTCGGTGCACACTCGGCAAGAGCTTTTCCCCAAAACGTTTCCACGATTATATATTACCGGCCGAACGCACTCCTGCAAATTGGATTATGAACCCATCTATAAATAAGGGAAGTGCCCGAAAACACAAATAACTTATCAAAAAATGGTCTAAATTTCGAGATTTCAAAATTTCGTTGCTAATGATTAATTAAATTTAAATTATTATTAACCTTAATTACTCGCATTCGAACTCACCTAAAAGAAAAAAATTATGAGTAAAACGATTTTAAAGCTTCATTATAAATATCATTAATATGTCTTAAGAACACGATTTTTTATGATTTTTTGAAAATCATGGAATCGATTCAAATTGAAACAATGACTTATATATCATTTGAAAGAAGAAGGTTCAACCTTAAATATGATATGCAACTCATTTCCTCATTTTCAAAATTAAAACTTCCAAAACCTTTCAAATTTTATCATAAAAATGATTGATTCAATTAAAACATCATCTTTTAACATTTCTTAAGTGGGAGCGATTTAAAATTGAAACGACGACTTATACATCATTTTAAAGAGGAAGATTTAGCCTTCAATTTGATGTATAAGATATTTCTTCATTTTAAAAAATACGACCTCAAGCATCTCTCAAATTTAAATCATTGATTTCGCGATTCTGCCAAAACGTCAAAAACACGTAATCTTTTAACACTTCTTAAGTCAAATCGATTTCAAATTGAAACAACGAGTTATATATAATTTTAAAGAAGAAGATTTACCCTTTAATTTGATGTATAAATCATTTCTTCGATTTCAAAAATAAGACCTCAACCATCCCTCAAATTTTGATCATTACTTTCGCGATTCTACTAAAACGTCAAAAACACGTAATCTTTTAACATCTCTTAAGTCAAATCGATTTCAAATTGAAACAGGGAGTTATATATCATTTTAAAGAAGAAGATTTACCCTTTAATTTGATGTATAAATCATTTCTTCGATTTCAAAAATAAGACCTCAACCACATCTCAAATTTTGATCATTACTTTCTCGATTCTATTAAAACGTCAAAAACACGTAATATTTTAACATCTCTTAAGTCAAATCGATTTCAAATTGAAACAACGAGTTATATATAATTTTAAATAAGAAGATTTACCCTTTAATTTGATGTATAAACCATTTCTTCGATTTCAAAAATAAGACCTCAACTATCTCTCAAATTTTGATCATTACTTTCGCGATTCTATTAAAACGTCAAAAACACGTAATCTTTTAACATCTCTTAAGTCAAATCGATTTCAAATTGAAACAACGAGTTGTATATCATTTTGAAGAAGAAGATTTACCCTTTAATTTGATGTATAAATCATTTCTTCGATTTCAAAAATAAGACCTCAACCACATCTCAAATTTTGATCATTACTTTCTCGATTCTATTAAAACGTCAAAAACACGTAATCTTATAACATTTCTTAAGTCAAATCGATTTCAAATTGAAACAACGAGTTATATATCATTTTAAAGAAGAAGATTTACCCTTTAATTTGATGTATAAATCATTTCTTCGATTTCAAAAATAAGACCTCAACCATCCCTCAAGTTTTGATCATTACTTTCGCGATTCTATTAAAACGTCAAAAACACGTAATATTTTAACATCTCTTAAGTCAAATCGATTTCAAATTGAAACAACGAGTTATATATAATTTTAAAGAAGAAGATTTACCCTTTAATTTGATGTATAAACCATTTCTTCGATTTCAAAAATAAGACCTCAACTATCTCTCAAATTTTGATCATTACTTTCGCGATTCTATTAAAACGTCAAAAACACGTAATCTTTTAACATCTCTTAAGTCAAATCGATTTCAAATTGAAACAACGAGTTGTATATCATTTTGAAGAAGATTTACCCTTTAATTTGATGTATAAATCATTTCTTCGATTTCAAAAATAAGACCTCAACCACATCTCAAATTTTGATCATTACTTTCTCGATTCTATTAAAACGTCAAAAGCACGTAATCTTATAACATTTCTTAAGTCAAATCGATTTCAAATTGAAACAACGAGTTATATATCATTTTAAAGAAGAAGATTTACCCTTTAATTTGATGTATAAATCATTTCTTCGATTTCAAAAATAAGACCTCAACCATCCCTTAAATTTTGATCATTACTTTCGTGATTCTACTAAAACGTCAAAAACACGTAATCTTTTAACACTTCTTAAGTTAAATCAATTTCAAATTGAAACAACGAGTTATATATCATTTTAAAGAAGAAGATTTATCCTTTAATTTGATGTATAAATCATTTCTTCGATTTCAAAAATAAGACCTCAACCACATCTCAAATTTTGATCATTACTTTCTCGATTCTATTAAAACGTCAAAAACACGTAATCTTTTAACACTTCTTAAGTTAAATCAATTTCAAATTGAAACAACGAGTTATATATCATTTTAAAGAAGAAGATTTACCCTTTAATTTGATGTATAAATCATTTCTTCGATTTCAAAAATAAGACCTCAACCACATCTCAAATTTTGATCATTACTTTCTCGATTCTATTAAAACGTCAAAAACACGTAATCTTATAACATTTCTTAAGTCAAATCGATTTCAAATTGAAACAACGAGTTATATATCATTTTAAAGAAGAAGATTTACCCTTTAATTTGATGTATAAATCATTTCTTCGATTTCAAAAATAAGACCTCAACCACATCTCAAATTTTGATCATTACTTTCTCGATTCTATTAAAACGTCAAAAACACGTAATCTTATAACATTTCTTAAGTCAAATCGATTTCAAATTGAAACAACGAGTTATATATCATTTTAAAGAAGAAGATTTACCCTTTAATTTGATGTATAAATCATTTCTTCGATTTCAAAAATAAGACCTCAACCATCCCTTAAATTTTGATCATTACTTTCGTGATTCTACTAAAACGTCAAAAACACGTAATCTTTTAACACTTCTTAAGTTAAATCAATTTCAAATTGAAACAACGAGTTATATATCATTTTAAAGAAGAAGATTTACCCTTTAATTTGATGTATAAATCATTTCTTCGATTTCAAAAATAAGACCTCAACCACATCTCAAATTTTGATCATTACTTTCTCGATTCTATTAAAACGTCAAAAACACGTAATCTTATAACATTTCTTAAGTCAAATCGATTTCAAATTGAAACAACGAGTTATATATCATTTTAAAGAAGAAGATTTACCCTTTAATTTGATGTATAAATCATTTCTTCGATTTCAAAAATAAGACCTCAACCACATCTCAAATTTTGATCATTACTTTCTCGATTCTATTAAAACGTCAAAAACACGTAATCTTATAACATTTCTTAAGTCAAATCGATTTCAAATTGAAACAACGAGTTATATATCATTTTAAAGAAGAAGATTTACCCTTTAATTTGATGTATAAATCATTTCTTCGATTTCAAAAATAAGACCTCAACCATCCCTTAAATTTTGATCATTACTTTCGTGATTCTACTAAAACGTCAAAAACACGTAATCTTTTAACACTTCTTAAGTTAAATCAATTTCAAATTGAAACAACGAGTTATATATCATTTTAAAGAAGAAGATTTACCCTTTAATTTGATGTATAAATCATTTCTTCGATTTCAAAAATAAGACCTCAACCACATCTCAAATTTTGATCATTACTTTCTCGATTCTATTAAAACGTCAAAAACACGTAATCTTATAACATTTCTTAAGTCAAATCGATTTCAAATTGAAACAACGAGTTATATATCATTTTAAAGAAGAAGATTTACCCTTTAATTTGATGTATAAATCATTTCTTCGATTTCAAAAATAAGACCTCAACCACATCTCAAATTTTGATCATTACTTTCTCGATTCTATTAAAACGTCAAAAACACGTAATCTTATAACATTTCTTAAGTCAAATCGATTTCAAATTGAAACAACGAGTTATATATCATTTTAAAGAAGAAGATTTACCCTTTAATTTGATGTATAAATCATTTCTTCGATTTCAAAAATAAGACCTCAACCATCCCTTAAATTTTGATCATTACTTTCGTGATTCTACTAAAACGTCAAAAACACGTAATCTTTTAACACTTCTTAAGTTAAATCAATTTCAAATTGAAACAGCGAGTTATATATCATTTTAAAGAAGAAGATTTACCCTTTAATTTGATGTATAAATCATTTCTTCGATTTCAAAAATAAGACCTCAACCACATCTCAAATTTTGATCATTACTTTCTCGATTCTATTAAAACGTCAAAAACACGTAATCTTATAACATTTCTTAAGTCAAATCGATTTCAAATTGAAACAACGAGTTATATATAATTTTAAAGAAGAAGATTTACCCTTTAATTTGATGTATAAACCATTTCTTCGATTTCAAAAATAAGACCTCAACTATCTCTCAAATTTTGATCATTACTTTCGCGATTCTATTAAAACGTCAAAAACACGTAATCTTTTAACATCTCTTAAGTCAAATCGATTTCAAATTGAAACAACGAGTTATATATCATTTTAAAGAAGAAGATTTACCCTTTAATTTGATGTATAAATCATTTCTTCGATTTCAAAAATAAGACCTCAACCATCCCTTAAATTTTGATCATTACTTTCGTGATTCTACTAAAACGTCAAAAACACGTAATCTTTTAACACTTCTTAAGTTAAATCAATTTCAAATTGAAACAACGAGTTATATATCATTTTAAAGAAGAAGATTTACCCTTTAATTTGATGTATAAATCATTTCTTCGATTTCAAAAATAAGACCTCAACCACATCTCAAATTTTGATCATTACTTTCTCGATTCTATTAAAACGTCAAAAACACGTAATCTTATAACATTTCTTAAGTCAAATCGATTTCAAATTGAAACAACGAGTTATATATCATTTTAAAGAAGAAGATTTACCCTTTAATTTGATGTATAAATCATTTCTTCGATTTCAAAAATAAGACCTCAACCACATCTCAAATTTTGATCATTACTTTCTCGATTCTATTAAAACGTCAAAAACACGTAATCTTATAACATTTCTTAAGTCAAATCGATTTCAAATTGAAACAACGAGTTATATATCATTTTAAAGAAGAAGATTTACCCTTTAATTTGATGTATAAATCATTTCTTCGATTTCAAAAATAAGACCTCAACCACACCTCAAATTTTGATCATTACTTTCTCGATTCTATTAAAACGTCAAAAACACGTAATCTTATAACATTTCTTAAGTCAAATCGATTTCAAATTGAAACAACGAGTTATATATCATTTTAAAGAAGAAGATTTACCCTTTAATTTGATGTATAAATCATTTCTTCGATTTCAAAAATAAGACCTCAACCATCCCTTAAATTTTGATCATTACTTTCGTGATTCTACTAAAACGTCAAAAACACGTAATCTTTTAACACTTCTTAAGTTAAATCAATTTCAAATTGAAACAACGAGTTATATATCATTTTAAAGAAGAAGATTTACCCTTTAATTTGATGTATAAATCATTTCTTCGATTTCAAAAATAAGACCTCAACCACATCTCAAATTTTAATCATTACTTTCTCGATTCTATTAAAACGTCAAAAACACGTAATCTTATAACATTTCTTAAGTCAAATCGATTTCAAATTGAAACAACGAGTTATATATCATTTTAAAGAAGAAGATTTACCCTTTAATTTGATGTATAAATCATTTCTTCGATTTCAAAAATAAGACCTCAACCACATCTCAAATTTTGATCATTACTTTCTCGATTCTATTAAAACGTCAAAAACACGTAATCTTATAACATTTCTTAAGTCAAATCGATTTCAAATTGAAACAACGAGTTATATATCATTTTAAAGAAGAAGATTTACCCTTTAATTTGATGTATAAATCATTTCTTCGATTTCAAAAATAAGACCTCAACCATCCCTTAAATTTTGATCATTACTTTCGTGATTCTACTAAAACGTCAAAAACACGTAATCTTTTAACACTTCTTAAGTTAAATCAATTTCAAATTGAAACAGCGAGTTATATATCATTTTAAAGAAGAAGATTTACCCTTTAATTTGATGTATAAATCATTTCTTCGATTTCAAAAATAAGACCTCAACCACATCTCAAATTTTGATCATTACTTTCTCGATTCTATTAAAACGTCAAAAACACGTAATCTTATAACATTTCTTAAGTCAAATCGATTTCAAATTGAAACAACGAGTTATATATAATTTTAAAGAAGAAGATTTACCCTTTAATTTGATGTATAAACCATTTCTTCGATTTCAAAAATAAGACCTCAACTATCTCTCAAATTTTGATCATTACTTTCGCGATTCTATTAAAACGTCAAAAACACGTAATCTTTTAACATCTCTTAAGTCAAATCGATTTCAAATTGAAACAACGAGTTATATATCATTTTAAAGAAGAAGATTTACCCTTTAATTTGATGTATAAATCATTTCTTCGATTTCAAAAATAAGACCTCAACCATCCCTTAAATTTTGATCATTACTTTCGTGATTCTACTAAAACGTCAAAAACACGTAATCTTTTAACACTTCTTAAGTTAAATCAATTTCAAATTGAAACAACGAGTTATATATCATTTTAAAGAAGAAGATTTACCCTTTAATTTGATGTATAAATCATTTCTTCGATTTCAAAAATAAGACCTCAACCACATCTCAAATTTTGATCATTACTTTCTCGATTCTATTAAAACGTCAAAAACACGTAATCTTATAACATTTCTTAAGTCAAATCGATTTCAAATTGAAACAACGAGTTATATATCATTTTAAAGAAGAAGATTTACCCTTTAATTTGATGTATAAATCATTTCTTCGATTTCAAAAATAAGACCTCAACCACATCTCAAATTTTGATCATTACTTTCTCGATTCTATTAAAACGTCAAAAACACGTAATCTTATAACATTTCTTAAGTCAAATCGATTTCAAATTGAAACAACGAGTTATATATCATTTTAAAGAAGAAGATTTACCCTTTAATTTGATGTATAAATCATTTCTTCGATTTCAAAAATAAGACCTCAACCATCCCTTAAATTTTGATCATTACTTTCGTGATTCTACTAAAACGTCAAAAACACGTAATCTTTTAACACTTCTTAAGTTAAATCAATTTCAAATTGAAACAACGAGTTATATATCATTTTAAAGAAGAAGATTTACCCTTTAATTTGATGTATAAATCATTTCTTCGATTTCAAAAATAAGACCTCAACCACATCTCAAATTTTGATCATTACTTTCTCGATTCTATTAAAACGTCAAAAACACGTAATCTTATAACATTTCTTAAGTCAAATCGATTTCAAATTGAAACAACGAGTTATATATAATTTTAAAGAAGAAGATTTACCCTTTAATTTGATGTATAAACCATTTCTTCGATTTCAAAAATAAGACCTCAACTATCTCTCAAATTTTGATCATTACTTTCGCGATTCTATTAAAACGTCAAAAACACGTAATCTTTTAACATCTCTTAAGTCAAATCGATTTCAAATTGAAACAACGAGTTATATATCATTTTAAAGAAGAAGATTTACCCTTTAATTTGATGTATAAATCATTTCTTCGATTTCAAAAATAAGACCTCAACCATCCCTTAAATTTTGATCATTACTTTCGTGATTCTACTAAAACGTCAAAAACACGTAATCTTTTAACACTTCTTAAGTTAAATCAATTTCAAATTGAAACAACGAGTTATATATCATTTTAAAGAAGAAGATTTACCCTTTAATTTGATGTATAAATCATTTCTTCGATTTCAAAAATAAGACCTCAACCATCCCTTAAATTTTGATCATTACTTTCGTGATTCTACTAAAACGTCAAAAACACGTAATCTTTTAACACTTCTTAAGTTAAATCAATTTCAAATTGAAACAACGAGTTATATATCATTTTAAAGAAGAAGATTTACCCTTTAATTTGATGTATAAATCATTTCTTCGATTTCAAAAATAAGACCTCAACCACATCTCAAATTTTGATCATTACTTTCTCGATTCTATTAAAACGTCAAAAACACGTAATCTTATAACATTTCTTAAGTCAAATCGATTTCAAATTGAAACAACGAGTTATATATAATTTTAAAGAAGAAGATTTACCCTTTAATTTGATGTATAAACCATTTCTTCGATTTCAAAAATAAGACCTCAACTATCTCTCAAATTTTGATCATTACTTTCGCGATTCTATTAAAACGTCAAAAACACGTAATCTTTTAACATCTCTTAAGTCAAATCGATTTCAAATTGAAACAACGAGTTGTATATCATTTTGAAGAAGATTTACCCTTTAATTTGATGTATAAATCATTTCTTCGATTTCAAAAATAAGACCTCAACCACATCTCAAATTTTGATCATTACTTTCTCGATTCTATTAAAACGTCAAAAGCACGTAATCTTATAACATTTCTTAAGTCAAATCGATTTCAAATTGAAACAACGAGTTATATATCATTTTAAAGAAGAAGATTTACCCTTTAATTTGATGTATAAATCATTTCTTCGATTTCAAAAATAAGACCTCAACCATCCCTTAAATTTTGATCATTACTTTCGTGATTCTACTAAAACGTCAAAAACACGTAATCTTTTAACACTTCTTAAGTTAAATCAATTTCAAATTGAAACAACGAGTTATATATCATTTTAAAGAAGAAGATTTATCCTTTAATTTGATGTATAAATCATTTCTTCGATTTCAAAAATAAGACCTCAACCACATCTCAAATTTTGATCATTACTTTCTCGATTCTATTAAAACGTCAAAAACACGTAATCTTTTAACACTTCTTAAGTTAAATCAATTTCAAATTGAAACAACGAGTTATATATCATTTTAAAGAAGAAGATTTACCCTTTAATTTGATGTATAAATCATTTCTTCGATTTCAAAAATAAGACCTCAACCACATCTCAAATTTTGATCATTACTTTCTCGATTCTATTAAAACGTCAAAAACACGTAATCTTATAACATTTCTTAAGTCAAATCGATTTCAAATTGAAACAACGAGTTATATATCATTTTAAAGAAGAAGATTTACCCTTTAATTTGATGTATAAATCATTTCTTCGATTTCAAAAATAAGACCTCAACCACATCTCAAATTTTGATCATTACTTTCTCGATTCTATTAAAACGTCAAAAACACGTAATCTTATAACATTTCTTAAGTCAAATCGATTTCAAATTGAAACAACGAGTTATATATCATTTTAAAGAAGAAGATTTACCCTTTAATTTGATGTATAAATCATTTCTTCGATTTCAAAAATAAGACCTCAACCATCCCTTAAATTTTGATCATTACTTTCGTGATTCTACTAAAACGTCAAAAACACGTAATCTTTTAACACTTCTTAAGTTAAATCAATTTCAAATTGAAACAACGAGTTATATATCATTTTAAAGAAGAAGATTTACCCTTTAATTTGATGTATAAATCATTTCTTCGATTTCAAAAATAAGACCTCAACCACATCTCAAATTTTGATCATTACTTTCTCGATTCTATTAAAACGTCAAAAACACGTAATCTTATAACATTTCTTAAGTCAAATCGATTTCAAATTGAAACAACGAGTTATATATCATTTTAAAGAAGAAGATTTACCCTTTAATTTGATGTATAAATCATTTCTTCGATTTCAAAAATAAGACCTCAACCACATCTCAAATTTTGATCATTACTTTCTCGATTCTATTAAAACGTCAAAAACACGTAATCTTATAACATTTCTTAAGTCAAATCGATTTCAAATTGAAACAACGAGTTATATATCATTTTAAAGAAGAAGATTTACCCTTTAATTTGATGTATAAATCATTTCTTCGATTTCAAAAATAAGACCTCAACCATCCCTTAAATTTTGATCATTACTTTCGTGATTCTACTAAAACGTCAAAAACACGTAATCTTTTAACACTTCTTAAGTTAAATCAATTTCAAATTGAAACAACGAGTTATATATCATTTTAAAGAAGAAGATTTACCCTTTAATTTGATGTATAAATCATTTCTTCGATTTCAAAAATAAGACCTCAACCACATCTCAAATTTTGATCATTACTTTCTCGATTCTATTAAAACGTCAAAAACACGTAATCTTATAACATTTCTTAAGTCAAATCGATTTCAAATTGAAACAACGAGTTATATATCATTTTAAAGAAGAAGATTTACCCTTTAATTTGATGTATAAATCATTTCTTCGATTTCAAAAATAAGACCTCAACCACATCTCAAATTTTGATCATTACTTTCTCGATTCTATTAAAACGTCAAAAACACGTAATCTTATAACATTTCTTAAGTCAAATCGATTTCAAATTGAAACAACGAGTTATATATCATTTTAAAGAAGAAGATTTACCCTTTAATTTGATGTATAAATCATTTCTTCGATTTCAAAAATAAGACCTCAACCATCCCTTAAATTTTGATCATTACTTTCGTGATTCTACTAAAACGTCAAAAACACGTAATCTTTTAACACTTCTTAAGTTAAATCAATTTCAAATTGAAACAGCGAGTTATATATCATTTTAAAGAAGAAGATTTACCCTTTAATTTGATGTATAAATCATTTCTTCGATTTCAAAAATAAGACCTCAACCACATCTCAAATTTTGATCATTACTTTCTCGATTCTATTAAAACGTCAAAAACACGTAATCTTATAACATTTCTTAAGTCAAATCGATTTCAAATTGAAACAACGAGTTATATATAATTTTAAAGAAGAAGATTTACCCTTTAATTTGATGTATAAACCATTTCTTCGATTTCAAAAATAAGACCTCAACTATCTCTCAAATTTTGATCATTACTTTCGCGATTCTATTAAAACGTCAAAAACACGTAATCTTTTAACATCTCTTAAGTCAAATCGATTTCAAATTGAAACAACGAGTTATATATCATTTTAAAGAAGAAGATTTACCCTTTAATTTGATGTATAAATCATTTCTTCGATTTCAAAAATAAGACCTCAACCATCCCTTAAATTTTGATCATTACTTTCGTGATTCTACTAAAACGTCAAAAACACGTAATCTTTTAACACTTCTTAAGTTAAATCAATTTCAAATTGAAACAACGAGTTATATATCATTTTAAAGAAGAAGATTTACCCTTTAATTTGATGTATAAATCATTTCTTCGATTTCAAAAATAAGACCTCAACCACATCTCAAATTTTGATCATTACTTTCTCGATTCTATTAAAACGTCAAAAACACGTAATCTTATAACATTTCTTAAGTCAAATCGATTTCAAATTGAAACAACGAGTTATATATCATTTTAAAGAAGAAGATTTACCCTTTAATTTGATGTATAAATCATTTCTTCGATTTCAAAAATAAGACCTCAACCACATCTCAAATTTTGATCATTACTTTCTCGATTCTATTAAAACGTCAAAAACACGTAATCTTATAACATTTCTTAAGTCAAATCGATTTCAAATTGAAACAACGAGTTATATATCATTTTAAAGAAGAAGATTTACCCTTTAATTTGATGTATAAATCATTTCTTCGATTTCAAAAATAAGACCTCAACCACACCTCAAATTTTGATCATTACTTTCTCGATTCTATTAAAACGTCAAAAACACGTAATCTTATAACATTTCTTAAGTCAAATCGATTTCAAATTGAAACAACGAGTTATATATCATTTTAAAGAAGAAGATTTACCCTTTAATTTGATGTATAAATCATTTCTTCGATTTCAAAAATAAGACCTCAACCATCCCTTAAATTTTGATCATTACTTTCGTGATTCTACTAAAACGTCAAAAACACGTAATCTTTTAACACTTCTTAAGTTAAATCAATTTCAAATTGAAACAACGAGTTATATATCATTTTAAAGAAGAAGATTTACCCTTTAATTTGATGTATAAATCATTTCTTCGATTTCAAAAATAAGACCTCAACCACATCTCAAATTTTAATCATTACTTTCTCGATTCTATTAAAACGTCAAAAACACGTAATCTTATAACATTTCTTAAGTCAAATCGATTTCAAATTGAAACAACGAGTTATATATCATTTTAAAGAAGAAGATTTACCCTTTAATTTGATGTATAAATCATTTCTTCGATTTCAAAAATAAGACCTCAACCACATCTCAAATTTTGATCATTACTTTCTCGATTCTATTAAAACGTCAAAAACACGTAATCTTATAACATTTCTTAAGTCAAATCGATTTCAAATTGAAACAACGAGTTATATATCATTTTAAAGAAGAAGATTTACCCTTTAATTTGATGTATAAATCATTTCTTCGATTTCAAAAATAAGACCTCAACCATCCCTTAAATTTTGATCATTACTTTCGTGATTCTACTAAAACGTCAAAAACACGTAATCTTTTAACACTTCTTAAGTTAAATCAATTTCAAATTGAAACAGCGAGTTATATATCATTTTAAAGAAGAAGATTTACCCTTTAATTTGATGTATAAATCATTTCTTCGATTTCAAAAATAAGACCTCAACCACATCTCAAATTTTGATCATTACTTTCTCGATTCTATTAAAACGTCAAAAACACGTAATCTTATAACATTTCTTAAGTCAAATCGATTTCAAATTGAAACAACGAGTTATATATAATTTTAAAGAAGAAGATTTACCCTTTAATTTGATGTATAAACCATTTCTTCGATTTCAAAAATAAGACCTCAACTATCTCTCAAATTTTGATCATTACTTTCGCGATTCTATTAAAACGTCAAAAACACGTAATCTTTTAACATCTCTTAAGTCAAATCGATTTCAAATTGAAACAACGAGTTATATATCATTTTAAAGAAGAAGATTTACCCTTTAATTTGATGTATAAATCATTTCTTCGATTTCAAAAATAAGACCTCAACCATCCCTTAAATTTTGATCATTACTTTCGTGATTCTACTAAAACGTCAAAAACACGTAATCTTTTAACACTTCTTAAGTTAAATCAATTTCAAATTGAAACAACGAGTTATATATCATTTTAAAGAAGAAGATTTACCCTTTAATTTGATGTATAAATCATTTCTTCGATTTCAAAAATAAGACCTCAACCACATCTCAAATTTTGATCATTACTTTCTCGATTCTATTAAAACGTCAAAAACACGTAATCTTATAACATTTCTTAAGTCAAATCGATTTCAAATTGAAACAACGAGTTATATATCATTTTAAAGAAGAAGATTTACCCTTTAATTTGATGTATAAATCATTTCTTCGATTTCAAAAATAAGACCTCAACCACATCTCAAATTTTGATCATTACTTTCTCGATTCTATTAAAACGTCAAAAACACGTAATCTTATAACATTTCTTAAGTCAAATCGATTTCAAATTGAAACAACGAGTTATATATCATTTTAAAGAAGAAGATTTACCCTTTAATTTGATGTATAAATCATTTCTTCGATTTCAAAAATAAGACCTCAACCATCCCTTAAATTTTGATCATTACTTTCGTGATTCTACTAAAACGTCAAAAACACGTAATCTTTTAACACTTCTTAAGTTAAATCAATTTCAAATTGAAACAACGAGTTATATATCATTTTAAAGAAGAAGATTTACCCTTTAATTTGATGTATAAATCATTTCTTCGATTTCAAAAATAAGACCTCAACCACATCTCAAATTTTGATCATTACTTTCTCGATTCTATTAAAACGTCAAAAACACGTAATCTTATAACATTTCTTAAGTCAAATCGATTTCAAATTGAAACAACGAGTTATATATAATTTTAAAGAAGAAGATTTACCCTTTAATTTGATGTATAAACCATTTCTTCGATTTCAAAAATAAGACCTCAACTATCTCTCAAATTTTGATCATTACTTTCGCGATTCTATTAAAACGTCAAAAACACGTAATCTTTTAACATCTCTTAAGTCAAATCGATTTCAAATTGAAACAACGAGTTATATATCATTTTAAAGAAGAAGATTTACCCTTTAATTTGATGTATAAATCATTTCTTCGATTTCAAAAATAAGACCTCAACCATCCCTTAAATTTTGATCATTACTTTCGTGATTCTACTAAAACGTCAAAAACACGTAATCTTTTAACACTTCTTAAGTTAAATCAATTTCAAATTGAAACAACGAGTTATATATCATTTTAAAGAAGAAGATTTACCCTTTAATTTGATGTATAAATCATTTCTTCGATTTCAAAAATAAGACCTCAACCACATCTCAAATTTTGATCATTACTTTCTCGATTCTATTAAAACGTCAAAAACACGTAATCTTATAACATTTCTTAAGTCAAATCGATTTCAAATTGAAACAACGAGTTATATATAATTTTAAAGAAGAAGATTTACCCTTTAATTTGATGTATAAACCATTTCTTCGATTTCAAAAATAAGACCTCAACTATCTCTCAAATTTTGATCATTACTTTCGCGATTCTATTAAAACGTCAAAAACACGTAATCTTTTAACATCTCTTAAGTCAAATCGATTTCAAATTGAAACAACGAGTTATATATCATTTTAAAGAAGAAGATTTACCCTTTAATTTGATGTATAAATCATTTCTTCGATTTCAAAAATAAGACCTCAACCATCCCTTAAATTTTGATCATTACTTTCGTGATTCTACTAAAACGTCAAAAACACGTAATCTTTTAACACTTCTTAAGTTAAATCAATTTCAAATTGAAACAACGAGTTATATATCATTTTAAAGAAGAAGATTTACCCTTTAATTTGATGTATAAATCATTTCTTCGATTTCAAAAATAAGACCTCAACCACATCTCAAATTTTGATCATTACTTTCTCGATTCTATTAAAACGTCAAAAACACGTAATCTTATAACATTTCTTAAGTCAAATCGATTTCAAATTGAAACAACGAGTTATATATAATTTTAAAGAAGAAGATTTACCCTTTAATTTGATGTATAAACCATTTCTTCGATTTCAAAAATAAGACCTCAACTATCTCTCAAATTTTGATCATTACTTTCGCGATTCTATTAAAACGTCAAAAACACGTAATCTTTTAACATCTCTTAAGTCAAATCGATTTCAAATTGAAACAACGAGTTATATATCATTTTAAAGAAGAAGATTTACCCTTTAATTTGATGTATAAATCATTTCTTCGATTTCAAAAATAAGACCTCAACCATCCCTTAAATTTTGATCATTACTTTCGTGATTCTACTAAAACGTCAAAAACACGTAATCTTTTAACACTTCTTAAGTTAAATCAATTTCAAATTGAAACAACGAGTTATATATCATTTTAAAGAAGAAGATTTACCCTTTAATTTGATGTATAAATCATTTCTTCGATTTCAAAAATAAGACCTCAACCACATCTCAAATTTTGATCATTACTTTCTCGATTCTATTAAAACGTCAAAAACACGTAATCTTATAACATTTCTTAAGTCAAATCGATTTCAAATTGAAACAACGAGTTATATATAATTTTAAAGAAGAAGATTTACCCTTTAATTTGATGTATAAACCATTTCTTCGATTTCAAAAATAAGACCTCAACTATCTCTCAAATTTTGATCATTACTTTCGCGATTCTATTAAAACGTCAAAAACACGTAATCTTTTAACATCTCTTAAGTCAAATCGATTTCAAATTGAAACAACGAGTTATATATCATTTTAAAGAAGAAGATTTACCCTTTAATTTGATGTATAAATCATTTCTTCGATTTCAAAAATAAGACCTCAACCACATCTCAAATTTTGATCATTACTTTCTCGATTCTATTAAAACGTCAAAAACACGTAATCTTTTAACACTTCTTAAGTTAAATCAATTTCAAATTGAAACAACGAGTTATATATCATTTTAAAGAAGAAGATTTACCCTTTAATTTGATGTATAAATCATTTCTTCGATTTCAAAAATAAGACCTCAACCACATCTCAAATTTTGATCATTACTTTCTCGATTCTATTAAAACGTCAAAAACACGTAATATTTTAACATCTCTTAAGTCAAATCGATTTCAAATTGAAACAACGAGTTATATATAATTTTAAAGAAGAAGATTTACCCTTTAATTTGATGTATAAACCATTTCTTCGATTTCAAAAATAAGACCTCAACTATCTCTCAAATTTTGATCATTACTTTCGCGATTCTATTAAAACGTCAAAAACACGTAATCTTTTAACATCTCTTAAGTCAAATCGATTTCAAATTGAAACAACGAGTTGTATATCATTTTGAAGAAGAAGATTTACCCTTTAATTTGATGTATAAATCATTTCTTCGATTTCAAAAATAAGACCTCAACCACATCTCAAATTTTGACATTACTTTCTCGATTCTATTAAAACGTCAAAAACACGTAATCTTATAACATTTCTTAAGTCAAATCGATTTCAAATTGAAACAACGAGTTATATATCATTTTAAAGAAGAAGATTTACCCTTTAATTTGATGTATAAATCATTTCTTCGATTTCAAAAATAAGACCTCAACAATCCCTTAAATTTTGATCATTACTTTCGTGATTCTACTAAAACGTCAAAAACACCTAATCTTTTAACACTTCTTAAGTTAAATCAATTTCAAATTGAAACAACGAGTTATATATCATTTTAAAGAAGAAGATTTACCCTTTAATTTGATGTATAAATCATTTCTTCGATTTCAAAAATAAGACCTCAACCACATCTCAAATTTTGATCATTACTTTCTCGATTCTATTAAAACGTCAAAAACACGTAATCTTATAATATTTCTTAAGTCAAATCGATTTCAAATTGAAACAACGAGTTATATATCATTTTAAAGAAGAAGATTTACCCTTTAATTTGATGTATAAATCATTTCTTCGATTTCAAAAATAAGACCTCAACCACATCTCAAATTTTGATCATTACTTTCTCGATTCTATTAAAACGTCAAAAACACGTAATCTTATAACATTTCTTAAGTCAAATCGATTTCAAATTGAAACAACGAGTTATATATCATTTTAAAGAAGAAGATTTACCCTTTAATTTGATGTATAAATCATTTCTTCGATTTCAAAAATAAGACCTCAACCATCCCTTAAATTTTGATCATTACTTTCGTGATTCTACTAAAACGTCAAAAACACGTAATCTTTTAACACTTCTTAAGTTAAATCAATTTCAAATTGAAACAACGAGTTATATATCATTTTAAAGAAGAAGATTTACCCTTTAATTTGATGTATAAATCATTTCTTCGATTTCAAAAATAAGACCTCAACCATCCCTTAAATTTTGATCATTACTTTCGTGATTCTACTAAAACGTCAAAAACACGTAATCTTTTAACACTTCTTAAGTTAAATCAATTTCAAATTGAAACAACGAGTTATATATCATTTTAAAGAAGAAGATTTACCCTTTAATTTGATGTATAAATCATTTCTTCGATTTCAAAAATAAGACCTCAACCACATCTCAAATTTTGATCATTACTTTCTCGATTCTATTAAAACGTCAAAAACACGTAATCTTATAACATTTCTTAAGTCAAATCGATTTCAAATTGAAACAACGAGTTATATATCATTTTAAAGAAGAAGATTTACCCTTTAATTTGATGTATAAATCATTTCTTCGATTTCAAAAATAAGACCTCAACCACATCTCAAATTTTGATCATTACTTTCTCGATTCTATTAAAACGTCAAAAACACGTAATCTTATAACATTTCTTAAGTCAAATCGATTTCAAATTGAAACAACGAGTTATATATCATTTTAAAGAAGAAGATTTACCCTTTAATTTGATGTATAAATCATTTCTTCGATTTCAAAAATAAGACCTCAACCACATCTCAAATTTTGATCATTACTTTCTCGATTCTATTAAAACGTCAAAAACACGTAATCTTATAACATTTCTTAAGTCAAATCGATTTCAAATTGAAACAACGAGTTATATATCATTTTAAAGAAGAAGATTTACCCTTTAATTTGATGTATAAATCATTTCTTCGATTTCAAAAATAAGACCTCAACCACATCTCAAATTTTGATCATTACTTTCTCGATTCTATTAAAACGTCAAAAACACGTAATCTTATAACATTTCTTAAGTCAAATCGATTTCAAATTGAAACAACGAGTTATATATCATTTTAAAGAAGAAGATTTACCCTTTAATTTGATGTATAAATCATTTCTTCGATTTCAAAAATAAGACCTCAACCACATCTCAAATTTTGATCATTACTTTCTCGATTCTATTAAAACGTCAAAAACACGTAATCTTATAACATTTCTTAAGTCAAATCGATTTCAAATTGAAACAACGAGTTATATATCATTTTAAAGAAGAAGATTTACCCTTTAATTTGATGTATAAATCATTTCTTCGATTTCAAAAATAAGACCTCAACCACATCTCAAATTTTGATCATTACTTTCTCGATTCTATTAAAACGTCAAAAACACGTAATCTTATAACATTTCTTAAGTCAAATCGATTTCAAATTGAAACAACGAGTTATATATCATTTTAAAGAAGAAGATTTACCCTTTAATTTGATGTATAAATCATTTCTTCGATTTCAAAAATAAGACCTCAACCATCCCTTAAATTTTGATCATTACTTTCGTGATTCTACTAAAACGTCAAAAACACGTAATCTTTTAACACTTCTTAAGTTAAATCAATTTCAAATTGAAACAACGAGTTATATATCATTTTAAAGAAGAAGATTTACCCTTTAATTTGATGTATAAATCATTTCTTCGATTTCAAAAATAAGACCTCAACCATCCCTTAAATTTTGATCATTACTTTCGTGATTCTACTAAAACGTCAAAAACACGTAATCTTTTAACACTTCTTAAGTTAAATCAATTTCAAATTGAAACAACGAGTTATATATCATTTTAAAGAAGAAGATTTACCCTTTAATTTGATGTATAAATCATTTCTTCGATTTCAAAAATAAGACCTCAACCACATCTCAAATTTTGATCATTACTTTCTCGATTCTATTAAAACGTCAAAAACACGTAATCTTATAACATTTCTTAAGTCAAATCGATTTCAAATTGAAACAACGAGTTATATATCATTTTAAAGAAGAAGATTTACCCTTTAATTTGATGTATAAATCATTTCTTCGATTTCAAAAATAAGACCTCAACCACATCTCAAATTTTGATCATTACTTTCTCGATTCTATTAAAACGTCAAAAACACGTAATCTTATAACATTTCTTAAGTCAAATCGATTTCAAATTGAAACAACGAGTTATATATCATTTTAAAGAAGAAGATTTACCCTTTAATTTGATGTATAAATCATTTCTTCGATTTCAAAAATAAGACCTCAACCATCCCTTAAATTTTGATCATTACTTTCGTGATTCTACTAAAACGTCAAAAACACGTAATCTTTTAACACTTCTTAAGTTAAATCAATTTCAAATTGAAACAACGAGTTATATATCATTTTAAAGAAGAAGATTTACCCTTTAATTTGATGTATAAATCATTTCTTCGATTTCAAAAATAAGACCTCAACCACATCTCAAATTTTGATCATTACTTTCTCGATTCTATTAAAACGTCAAAAACACGTAATCTTTTAACACTTCTTAAGTTAAATCAATTTCAAATTGAAACAACGAGTTATATATCATTTTAAAGAAGAAGATTTACCCTTTAATTTGATGTATAAATCATTTCTTCGATTTCAAAAATAAGACCTCAACCACATCTCAAATTTTGATCATTACTTTCTCGATTCTATTAAAACGTCAAAAACACGTAATCTTTTAACACTTCTTAAGTTAAATCAATTTCAAATTGAAACAACGAGTTATATATCATTTTAAAGAAGAAGATTTACCCTTTAATTTGATGTATAAATCATTTCTTCGATTTCAAAAATAAGACCTCAACCACATCTCAAATTTTGATCATTACTTTCTCGATTCTATTAAAACGTCAAAAACACGTAATATTTTAACATCTCTTAAGTCAAATCGATTTCAAATTGAAACAACGAGTTATATATAATTTTAAAGAAGAAGATTTACCCTTTAATTTGATGTATAAACCATTTCTTCGATTTCAAAAATAAGACCTCAACTATCTCTCAAATTTTGATCATTACTTTCGCGATTCTATTAAAACGTCAAAAACACGTAATCTTTTAACATCTCTTAAGTCAAATCGATTTCAAATTGAAACAACGAGTTGTATATCATTTTGAAGAAGAAGATTTACCCTTTAATTTGATGTATAAATCATTTCTTCGATTTCAAAAATAAGACCTCAACCACATCTCAAATTTTGACATTACTTTCTCGATTCTATTAAAACGTCAAAAACACGTAATCTTATAACATTTCTTAAGTCAAATCGATTTCAAATTGAAACAACGAGTTATATATCATTTTAAAGAAGAAGATTTACCCTTTAATTTGATGTATAAATCATTTCTTCGATTTCAAAAATAAGACCTCAACCATCCCTTAAATTTTGATCATTACTTTCGTGATTCTACTAAAACGTCAAAAACACCTAATCTTTTAACACTTCTTAAGTTAAATCAATTTCAAATTGAAACAACGAGTTATATATCATTTTAAAGAAGAAGATTTACCCTTTAATTTGATGTATAAATCATTTCTTCGATTTCAAAAATAAGACCTCAACCACATCTCAAATTTTGATCATTACTTTCTCGATTCTATTAAAACGTCAAAAACACGTAATCTTATAACATTTCTTAAGTCAAATCGATTTCAAATTGAAACGAGTTATATATCATTTTAAAGAAGAAGATTTACCCTTTAATTTGATGTATAAATCATTTCTTCGATTTCAAAAATAAGACCTCAACCATCCCTCAAGTTTTGATCATTACTTTCGCGATTCTATTAAAACGTCAAAAACACGTAATATTTTAACATCTCTTAAGTCAAATCGATTTCAAATTGAAACAACGAGTTATATATAATTTTAAAGAAGAAGATTTACCCTTTAATTTGATGTATAAACCATTTCTTCGATTTCAAAAATAAGACCTCAATTATCTCTCAAATTTTGATCATCGCTTTCGTGATTCTACTAAAACGTCAAAAACACGTAGTCTTTTAACATCTCTTAAGTCAAATCGATTTCAAATTGAAACAACGAGTTGTATATCATTTTGAAGAAGAAGATTTACCCTTTAATTTGATGTATAAATCATTTCTTCGATTTCAAAAATAAGACCTCAACCATCTCTCAAATTTTGATCATTACTTTCGCGATTCCACTAAAACGTCAAAAACACGTAATATTTTAACATCTCTTAAGTCAAATCGATTTCAAATTGAAGCAACGAGTTATATATCATCTTAAAGAAGAAGATTTACTCTTTGATTTGATGTATAAATCATTTCTTCGATTTCAAAAATAAGACCTCAACCATCTCTCAAATTTTGATCATTACTTTCGCGATTCCACTAAAACGTCAAAAACACGTAATATTTTAACATCTCTTAAGTCAAATCGATTTCAAATTGAAGCAACGAGTTATATATCATTTTAAAGAAGAAGATTTACTCTTTAATTTGATGTATAAATCATTTCTTCGATTTCAAAAATACGACCTCAACCATCTCTCAAATTTTGATCATTGCTTTCGCGATTCTATTAAAACGTCAAAAACACCTAATCTTTTAATATTTCTTAAGTCAGATCGATTTCAAATTGAAACAACGAGTTATACATCATTTTGAAGAAGAAGATTTACCCTTTAATTTGATGTATAAACCATTTCTTCGATTTCAAAAATAAGACCTCAACCATCTCTCAAATTTTGATCATTATTTTCGCGATTCTATTAAAACGTCAAAAACACGTAATCTTATAACATTTCTTAAGTCAAATCGATTTCAAATTGAAACAACGGGTTATATATCATTTTAAAGAAGAAGATTTACCCTTTAATTTGATGTATAAATCATTTCTTCGATCTCAAAAATAAGACCTCAACCATCCCTCAAGTTTTGATCATTACTTTCGCGATTCTATTAAAACGTCAAAAACACATAATTTTTTAACATCTCTTAAGTCAAATCGATTTCAAATTGAAACAACGAGTTGTATATCATTTTAAAGAAGAAGATTTACCCTTTAATTTGATGTATGAATCATTTCTTCGATTTCAAAAATAAGACCTCAACCATCTCTCAAATTTTGATCATTACTTTCGCGATTCTATTAAAACGTCAAAAACACCTAATCTTTTAACATTTCTTAAGTCAAATCGATTTCAAATTGAAACAACGAGTTATACATCATTTTCAAGAGGAGCATTTAGCCTTCAGTTTAATATATGTCATTTCTTCATTATAAAATTTGATTTAAAATTTTGATCTACCAAGATCTTTATTACATCATGTTTAAGATACAATCGGAGTCACTTTAATTATTTAAGGTATTTTTTTTAATCGTCCCATATTTAGACAGTTTAAAAGATCCCACTTTCATCCCCTAAATTCGAGGCACTTAGTCTTTGGATTCCCATGGAGTCGGAAACCCGGTTAATTTTTAATCGTAACCGTTGGGGAGGGTGATGAAAAAGTACGATTGAGGTGTCTGGATGGAGATTAAAAAATTAAGAAAACTTACGACGGGGAGCCCCCAATGGAACGAATAAAATATCGCACCAGATGCGAAGAAAAGTGCAGTGGGGAAAAACTTTGGCCCAACTTGGGCTTAAATTTTTAATGAAAGGAATTTTTGATTTACTATACTCAACTTTTTTTCTTTAAAACAATCAGAGTTTACTAAAACTAAATCTAAAACCTCACTTAAACGTTAACTGTTATTGAGTCTGGTATTACCCGGGAGCTAAATCAATTAGGTTTTGGCATCATTACCAAAGTTCAGGAAGGCTATACAATCTCGGGCACGTAAAACGGAAATTACCTTTAACATTGCCAGAGAAATGAAGTCAAAGCACCAAAACCGACTCCGAATCTTGTTATTGCGTCAAGATCGTTAACTGGAGCTTTCGGACTTCATCCTTTATTATTATTATTGTATTATCACGACTATAATAACAATCCAAACGATTGTTTAAATAAATTATTAGAAAATTTTAGATTTAAAGATCGTTTTAGCTCTTTTTTTAACACCCATTAAAGCCGTTTAATACAACACTTAATCTTTTCGAGGTTTAATTAAAACTCTAAAAGTTAGTGTAGAAGGAAGCTGGGAGGGGTGGCCCAACCCAACCCTTCAACCTACCCTTTAAAGCAGCGCGAATTATTATTGCTTGTACTTTAATTGTAGCTTATTTGCATATTTCTGTAGTAAAGGGGGCAAAATTTGTTCAATTCTTAGGAGTCGAGGGAAAAAATTAATTAACAAGATTTTTTTTGTTTAGAACGAAAAGATTGTATGTTAAAGAAATGAATATTTTATTATTACAAGACTTAGTTCAGTTTGTACACCGATCGTAAAGTTTTAGTGACCATTAGGAATGGGGAAGCTTCTATGTTTAATATTTGATGGGAATTTTTATGTTATTGTTATGCTTACTTACGACTGAAAATATACATATGTCGCATACTCGTATACTTTCGGACTCAACTCACATCATGGACGATTAAATTTTTTACTGCTTTAACAGCGAGACGAAAAATATAAAATTTATTGGGGGAGAGTAAAACTTCAACTTCAGAGTTTGCCATAAATGTTAAGCTTGGAAATTTTGAAAAAATTGAAACTATTTGGTTTTTAAAAATGAAGAAATGACTTACTGAAATGACTTTTTATATATCAAAATGAAGGCTAAATCTTCCTCTTTAAAATGACGTATAACTCGTTGTTTCGATTTTAAATCTTCTTTCAATTTTAAAATGAAAGAAGAAGTCGAAAGTTGAAAATGAAGTCAATTTTAAAATTTCTCACTTTCTTCTTAAGATATAAGATGTTGAACTAATTTGGATTTTTCCAATATTTTGTAAAATTATTGTGAAATTACTTTCAATTATTGATTGGAGAATCTATTTTCGAAAGATGAAGTCAATTTAGAGATATCTCACTCAGAACTTGAGATATAAGCTGTTGAATTTAATTGGGATTTTCCAATATTTTGTATAAATTTAAAAATTCCTCAAAACTCTATTTTTTGATAAACTGTTATAAAATTACTTTCAATTACTAACTGGAGCATCTAATTTCTAAAAGTAAAGTCATTTTGAAAATATCTTACTTAGTTCTTGAGATATAAATTGCTGAACTTAATTGGGATTTTTCTAATATTTTGTATAAATTTATAAATTCCTGAAAAATCGATTTTTAGAAAAGTTGTTATAAAATTAGTTTGAATTACTAATTGGGGCATCTACTTTCTAAAAGTGAAGTCAATTTGAAAATATCTCACTTAGTTCTGGAGATATAAGCTGCTCAGTTTAATTGGAATTTTTCCAGAATTTTGTATAAATTTAAAAATTCATGAAAAATCGATTGTTTGAAAAATTGTTACGAAATTACTTTCAATTACTAATTGGAGAATCTCATTTCTAAAAGTGAAGTCAATTTGAAAATATCTCACTTATTACTTGAGATATTCTACTGAACTTAATTGGGTTTTTCCAATATTTTGTATAAATTTAAAAATTCATGAAAAGTCGATTTTTTGAAAAATTGTTACGAAATTAGTTTCAATTACTAATTGGAGAATTTAATTTCCAAAAGTGAAGTCAATTTGAAAATATCTCACTTAATTCTTGAGATAAAAGCTGCTCAGCTTAATTGGGATTTTTCCAGTATTTTGTATAAACTTAAAAATTCATGAAAAATCGATTTTTCGAAAAATTGTTATGAAATTACTTTCAATTACTAATTTGGAGAATCTAATTTCTAAAAGTGAAGTCAATTTGAAAATATCTTACATAGTTCCTGAGATATTCTGCTGAACTTAATTGGGATTTTACCATTATCTTGAATAAACTTAAAAATTTTTAAAAAATCGTTTTTTTTTGCAAAATTGTTATGAAATTAATTTCAATTAGTAACTGGAGCATCTACTTTCTAAAAGTGAAGTCAATTTGAAAATATCTCACTTAATTCTTGAGATATAAGCTGCTGAGCTTAATTGGGATTTTTCCAGTATTTTGTATAAATTTAGAAATTCATGAAAAATCGATTTTTCGAAAAATTGTTATGAAATTACTTTCAATTACTAATTTGGAGAATCTAGTTTCTAAAAGTGAAGTCAATTTTAAAATATCTTACATAGTTCTTGAGATATTCTGCTGAACTTAATTGGGATTTTTCCATTATCTTGAATAAATTTAAAAATTCTTAAAAAATCTTTTTTTTTGAAAAATTGTTATGAAATTACTTTCAATTACTAATTGGAGAATCTAAATTCAAAAAGTGAAGTAAATTTGAAAATATCTCACTTAATTCTTGAGATATAAGCTGCTGAGCTTAATCGGGACTTTTCCAGTATTTTGTATAAATTTAGAAATTCATGAAAAATCGATTTTTTGAAAAATTGCTATGAAATTACTTTCAATTACTAATTGGAGAATCTAATTTCTAAAAGTGAAGTCAATTTTAAAATATCTTACATAGTTCTTGAGATATTCTGCTGAACTTAATTGGGATTTTTCCATTATCTTGAATAAATTTAAAAATTCTTAAAAAATCTTTTATTTTTTGAAAAATTGGTATGAAATTACTTTCAATTACTAATTGGAGAATCTAATTTCTAAAAGTGAAGTAAATTTGAAAATATCTCACTTAATTCTTGAGATATAAGCTGCTGAGCTTAATTGGGATTTTTCCAGTATTTTGTATAAATTTTGAAATTCATGAAAAACCGATTTTTTGAAAAATTGTTGTGAAATTACTTTTAATTACTAATTGGAGAATCTAATTTCTAAAAGTGAAGTAAATTTGAAAATACCTCACTTAATTCTTGCGATATAAGCTGCTGAGGTTAATCAGGATTTTTCCAGTATTTTGTATAAATTTAGAAATTCATGAGAAACCGATTTTTTGAAAAATTGTTATGAAATTACTTTCACTTACTAATTGGATAATCTAATTTCTAAAAGTGTAGTAAATTTGAAAATACCTCACTTAATTTTTGAGATATAAGCTGCTGAGCTTAATCAGGATTTTTCCAGTATTTTGTATAAATTTAGAAATTCATGAAAAACCGATTTTTTGAAAAATTGTTATGAAATTAGTTTCAATTACTAACTGGAGAATCTAATTTCTAAAAGTGAAGACAATTTTAAAATATCTTACATAGTTCTTGAGATATTCTGCTGAACTTAATTGGGATTTTTCCATTATCTTGAATAAATTTAAAAATTCTTAAAAAATCTTTTTTTTTTGAAAAATTGTTATGAAATTACTTTCAATTACTAATTGGAGAATCTAATTTCTAAAAGTGAAGTAAATTTGAAAATATCTCACTTAATTCTTGAGATATAAGCTGCTGAGCTTAATCAGGATTTTTCCAGTATTTTGTATAAATTTTGAAATTCATGAAAAACCGATTTTTTGAAAAATTGTTGTGAAATTACTTTTAATTACTAATTGGAGAATCTAATTTCTAAAAGTGAAGTAAATTTAAAAATACCTCACTTAATTCTTGAGATATAAGCTGCTGAGGTTAATCAGGATTTTTCCAGTATTTTGTATAAATTTAGAAATTCATGAGAAACCGATTTTTTGAAAAATTGTTATGAAATTACTTTCACTTACTAATTGGATAATCTAATTTCTAAAAGTGTAGTAAATTTGAAAATACCTCACTTAATTTTTGAGATATAAGCTGCTGAGCTTAATCAGGATTTTTCCAGTATTTTGTATAAATTTAGAAATTCATGAAAAATCGATTTTTTGAAAAATTGTTATGAAATTACTTTCAATTACTAATTGGAGAATCTAATTTCTAAAAGTGAAGTCAATTTTAAAATATCTCGCTTAATTATTGAGATATAAGCTGCTGAGCTTAATCGGGACTTTTCCAGTATCTTGTATAAATTTAAAAATCCATGAAAAATCGATTTTTTGAAAAATTGTTATGAAATTACTTTCAATTACTAATCGGAGAATCTAATTTCTAAAAGTGAAGTAAATTTGAAAATATCTCATTTAGTTCTTGAGATATAAGCAGCTGAGCTTAATTGGGATTTTTCCAATATTTTGTATAAATTTAAAAATTTCTGTAAAGTTGATTTTTTGAAAAATTGTTATGAAATTACTTTCAATTACTAACTGGAGCATCTACTTTCTAAAAGTGAAGTCAATTTGAAAATATCTCACTTAATTCTGGAGATATAAGCAGCTGAGCTTAATTGAAATTTTTCCAATATTTTGTATAAATTTAAAAATTTGTGTAAAGTCGATTTTTTGATAAACTGTTATGAAATTAGTTTCAATTACTAACTGGAGCATCTACTTTCTAAAAGTGAAGTCAATTTGAAAATATCTCACTTAATTCTTGAGATATAAGCAGCTGAGCTTAATTGGGATTTTTCCAATATTTTGTATAAATTTAAAAATTTCTGTAAAGTCGATTTTTTGAAAAACTGTTATGAAATTAGTTTCAATTACTAACTGGAGCATCTACTTTCTAAAAGTGAAGTCAATTTGAAAATATCTCACTTAACTCTTGAGATATAAAGCTACTAAGCTTAATTGGGATTCTTCGTCTATTTTGTATAAATTTATAAATTCCTGAAAAATGGATTTTTTGAAAAATTGTTATGTAATTAGTTTCAATTACTAATTGGAGCATCTACATTCTAAAAGTGAAGTCAATTTGAAAATATCTCACTTAATTCTTGAGATATAAGCAGCTGAGCTTAATTGGGATTTTTCCAATATTTTGTATAAATTTAAAAATTTCTGTAAAGTCGATTTTTTGAAAAATTGTTATGAAATTAGTTTCAATTACTAACTGGAGCATTTACTTTCTAAAAGTGAAGTCAATTTGAAAATATCTCACTTAACTCTTGAGATATAAAGCTACTAAGCTTAATTGGGATTCTTCGTCTATTTTGTATAAATTTATAAATTCCTGAAAAATGGATTTTTTGAAAAATTGTTATGTAATTAGTTTCAATTACTAATTGGAGCATCTACATTCTAAAAGTGAAGTCAATTTGAAAATATCTCACTTAATTCTTGAGATATAAGCTGCTGAGCTTAATTGGGATTTTTCCAATATTTTGTATAAATTTAAAAATTTCTGTAAAGTCGATTTTTTGAAAAATTGTTATGAAATTAGTTTCAATTACTAACTGGAGCATTTACTTTCTAAAAGTGAAGTCAATTTGAAAATATCTCACTTAACTCTTGAGATATAAAGCTACTAAGCTTAATTGGGATTCTTCGTCTATTTTGTATAAATTTATAAATTCCTGAAAAATGGATTTTTTGAAAAATTGTTATGTAATTAGTTTCAATTACTAATTGGAGCATCTACATTCTAAAAGTGAAGTCAATTTGAAAATATCTCACTTAATTCTTGAGATATAAGCTGCTGAGCTTAATTGGGATTTTTCCAATATTTTGTATAAATTTAAAAATTTCTGTAAAGTCGATTTTTTGAAAAACTGTTATGAAATTAATTTCAATTACTAACTGGAGCATCTACTTTCTAAAAGTGAAGTCAATTTGAAAATATCTCACTTAATTCTTGAGATATAAGCAGCTGAGCTTAATTGAAATTTTTCCAACATTTTGTATAAATTTAAAAATTTCTGTAAAGTCGATTTTTTGAAAAATTGATATGAAATTAGTTTCAATTACTAACTGGAGCATCTACTTTCTAAAAGTGAAGTCAATTTGAAAATATCTCACTTAATTCTTGAGTTATAAGTAGCTGAGCTTAATTGAAATTTTTCCAATATTTTGTATAAATTTAAAAATTTGTGTAAAGTCGATTTTCTGAAAAACTGTTATGAAATTAGTTTCAATTACTAACTGGAGCATCTACTTTCTAAAAATGAAATCAATTTGAAAATATCTCATTTAATTCTTGAGATATAAGCAGCTGAGCTTAATTGAAATTTTTCCAATATTTTGTATAAATTTAAAAATTTCTGTAAAGTCGATTTTTTGAAAAATTGATATGAAATTAGTTTCAATTACTAACTGGAGCATCTACTTTCTAAAAGTGAAGTCAATTTGAAAATATCTCACTTAATTCTTGAGTTATAAGCAGCTGAGCTTAATTGAGATTTTTCCAGTATTTTGTATAAATTTAAAAATTCCTTAAAAATCGATATTTTGAAAAAGTGTTACGAAATTACTTTCAATTACTAATTGGAGTATCTACTTTCTAAAAGAAGTAAATTTGAAAATATCTCACTTAGTTCTTGAGATATAAGCTGCTAAGCTTAATTCGAATTTTTTCAGTGTTTTGTATAAATTTAAAAATTCCTGAAAAATTGATTTTTTGAAAAATTGTTATGAAATTTGTTTCAATTATTAACTGGATTATCTACTTTCTAAAATTGTAGTCAATTTGAAAATATCTCACTTAACTCTTGAGATATAAGCAACTGAGCTTATTTGGAATTTTTCCAATATTTTGAATAAATTTAAAAAATCTTAAAAATCAATTTTTTGAAAAATTGTTATGAAATTACTTTCAAGTACTAATTGGAGAATCTAATTTCTAAAAGTGAAGTCAATTTGAAAATATCTCATTTAATTCTTGAGATATAAGCTGCTGAGCTTAATTGGGATTTTTCCAATATTTTGTATAAATTTAAAAATTTCTGTAAAGTCGATTTTTTGAAACATTGTTATGAAATTACTTTCAATTACTAATTGGAGCATCTACTTTCTAAAAAAGAAGTCAATTTGAAAATATCTCACTTAGTTCTTGAGATATAAACTGATGAACTTAGTTTGGATTCTTCGGGTATTTTGTATAAATTTATAAATTCCTGAAAAATCGATTTTTTGAAAAATTGTTACGAAATTAGTTTCAATTACTAACTGGAGCATCTACTTTCCAAAAGTGAAGTCAATTTGAAAATATCTCACTTAGTTCTTGAGATATAAGCTGCTAAGCTTAATTCGAATTTTTTCAGTATTTTGTATAAATTTAAAAATTCCTGAAAAATTGATTTTTTGAAAAATTGTTATGAAATTTGTTTCAATTATTAACTGGAGTATCTACTTTCTAAAATTGTAGTCAATTTGAAAATATCTCACTTAACTCTTGAGATATAAGCAACTGAGCTTATTTGGAATTTTTCCAATATTTTGAATAAATTTAAAAATTCTTAAAAATCAATTTTTTGAAAAATTGTTATGAAATTACTTTCAAGTACTAATTGGAGAATCTAATTTCTAAAAGTGAAGTCAATTTGAAAATATCTCATTTAATTTTTGAGATATAAGCTGCTGAGCTTAATTGGGATTTTTCCAATATTTTGTATAAATTTAAAAATTTCTGTAAAGTCGATTTTTTGAAACATTGTTATGAAATTACTTTCAATTACTAATTGGAGCATCTACTTTCTAAAAAAGTCAATTTGAAAATATCTCACTTAATTCTTGAGATATAAGCTGTTGAGCTTAATTGGGATTTTTCCAGTATTTTGTATACATTTAAAAATTCATGAAAAATCGATTTTTTGAAAAATTGTTATGAAATTAGTTTCAATTAGTAACTGTAGCATCTACTTTCCAAAAGTTAAGTCAATTTGAAAATATCTCACTTAATTCTTGAGATATAAGCTGCTGAGCTTAATTGGGATTTTTCCAATATTTTGTATAAATTTAAAAATTTCTGTAAAGTCGATTTTTTGAAAAATTGTTATGAAATTAGTTTCAATTACTAACTGGAGCATTTACTTTCTAAAAGTGAAGTCAATTTGAAAATATCTCACTTAACTCTTGAGATATAAAGCTACTAAGCTTAATTGGGATTCTTCGTCTATTTTGTATAAATTTATAAATTCCTGAAAAATGGATTTTTTGAAAAATTGTTATGTAATTAGTTTCAATTACTAACTGGAGCATCTACTTTCTAAAAGTGAAGTCAATTTGAAAATATCTCACTTAATTCTTGAGATATAAGCTGCTGAGCTTAATTGGGATTTTTCCAATATTTTGTATAAATTTAAAAATTTCTGTAAAGTCGATTTTTTGAAAAACTGTTATGAAATTAATTTCAATTACTAACTGGAGCATCTACTTTCTAAAAGTGAAGTCAATTTGAAAATATCTCACTTAATTCTTGAGATATAAGCAGCTGAGCTTAATTGAAATTTTTCCAACATTTTGTATAAATTTAAAAATTTCTGTAAAGTCGATTTTTTGAAAAATTGATATGAAATTAGTTTCAATTACTAACTGGAGCATCTACTTTCTAAAAGTGAAGTCAATTTGAAAATATCTCACTTAATTCTTGAGTTATAAGTAGCTGAGCTTAATTGAAATTTTTCCAATATTTTGTATAAATTTAAAAATTTGTGTAAAGTCGATTTTCTGAAAAACTGTTATGAAATTAGTTTCAATTACTAACTGGAGCATCTACTTTCTAAAAATGAAATCAATTTGAAAATATCTCACTTAATTCTTGAGATATAAGCAGCTGAGCTTAATTGAAATTTTTCCAATATTTTGTATAAATTTAAAAATTTCTGTAAAGTCGATTTTTTGAAAAATTGATATGAAATTAGTTTCAATTACTAACTGGAGCATCTACTTTCTAAAAGTGAAGTCAATTTGAAAATATCTCACTTAATTCTTGAGTTATAAGCAGCTGAGCTTAATTGAGATTTTTCCAGTATTTTGTATAAATTTAAAAATTCCTTAAAAATCGATATTTTGAAAAAGTGTTACGAAATTACTTTCAATTACTAATTGGAGTATCTACTTTCTAAAAGAAGTAAATTTGAAAATATCTCACTTAGTTCTTGAGATATAAGCTGCTAAGCTTAATTCGAATTTTTTCAGTGTTTTGTATAAATTTAAAAATTCCTGAAAAATTGATTTTTTGAAAAATTGTTATGAAATTTGTTTCAATTATTAACTGGATTATCTACTTTCTAAAATTGTAGTCAATTTGAAAATATCTCACTTAACTCTTGAGATATAAGCAACTGAGCTTATTTGGAATTTTTCCAATATTTTGAATAAATTTAAAAAATCTTAAAAATCAATTTTTTGAAAAATTGTTATGAAATTACTTTCAAGTACTAATTGGAGAATCTAATTTCTAAAAGTGAAGTCAATTTGAAAATATCTCATTTAATTCTTGAGATATAAGCTGCTGAGCTTAATTGGGATTTTTCCAATATTTTGTATAAATTTAAAAATTTCTGTAAAGTCGATTTTTTGAAACATTGTTATGAAATTACTTTCAATTACTAATTGGAGCATCTACTTTCTAAAAAAGAAGTCAATTTGAAAATATCTCACTTAGTTCTTGAGATATAAACTGATGAACTTAGTTTGGATTCTTCGGGTATTTTGTATAAATTTATAAATTCCTGAAAAATCGATTTTTTGAAAAATTGTTACGAAATTAGTTTCAATTACTAACTGGAGCATCTACTTTCCAAAAGTGAAGTCAATTTGAAAATATCTCACTTAGTTCTTGAGATATAAGCTGCTAAGCTTAATTCGAATATTTTCAGTATTTTGTATAAATTTAAAAATTCCTGAAAAATTGATTTTTTGAAAAATTGTTATGAAATTTGTTTCAATTATTAACTGGAGTATCTACTTTCTAAAATTGTAGTCAATTTGAAAATATCTCACTTAACTCTTGAGATATAAGCAACTGAGCTTATTTGGAATTTTTCCAATATTTTGAATAAATTTAAAAATTCTTAAAAATCAATTTTTTGAAAAATTGTTATGAAATTACTTTCAAGTACTAATTGGAGAATCTAATTTCTAAAAGTGAAGTCAATTTGAAAATATCTCATTTAATTTTTGAGATATAAGCTGCTGAGCTTAATTGGGATTTTTCCAATATTTTGTATAAATTTAAAAATTTCTGTAAAGTCGATTTTTTGAAACATTGTTATGAAATTACTTTCAATTACTAATTGGAGCATCTACTTTCTAAAAAAGTCAATTTGAAAATATCTCACTTAATTCTTGAGATATAAGCTGTTGAGCTTAATTGGGATTTTTCCAGTATTTTGTATACATTTAAAAATTCATGAAAAATCGATTTTTTGAAAAATTGTTATGAAATTAGTTTCAATTAGTAACTGTAGCATCTACTTTCCAAAAGTTAAGTCAATTTGAAAATATCTCATTTAATTCTTGAGATATAAGCAGCTGTGCTTAATTGGGATTTTTCCAGTGTTTTGTATAAATCTAAAAATTCCTAAAAACTCGATTTGTTGAAAAATTGTTATAAAATTACTTTTAATTACTAATTGGAGCATCTAATTTCTAAAAGTGAAGTCAATTTGAAAATATATCACTTAGTTCTTGAGATATAAGCTGCTGAGCTTAATTGAGATTTTTCCAGTATTTTGTATAAATTTAAAAATTCCTTAAAAATCGATATTTTGAAAAAGTGTTACGAAATTACTTTCAATTACTAATTGGAGTATCTACTTTCTAAAAGAAGTAAATTTGAAAATATCTCACTTAGTTCTTGAGATATTCTGCTGAACTTAATTGGGATTTTTCCAATATTTTGAATAAATTTAAAAATGTTTAAAATATTGATTTTTTGGAAAATTGTTACGAAATTAGTTTCAATTACTAATTGAAGCATCTACTTTCTAAAAGTGACGTCAATTTGAAAATATCGCACTTAGTTCTTGAGATATTAACTGATGAACTTAATTGGGATTCTTTCGATATTTTGTATAAATTTAAAAATTCCTGAAAAATCGATTTTTGAAAAATTGTTATGAAATTAGTTTCAATTACTAATTGAAGTATCTACTTTCTAAAAGAAGTAAATTTGAGAATATCTCACTTAGTTTTTGAGATACTCTGCTGAGCTTAATTGGGATTTTTCCAATATTTTGAATAAATTTTAAATTTCTTAAAAAATTGATTTTTTGGAAAATTATTACGAAATTAGGTTCAATTACTAATTGAAGCATCTACTTTCTAAAAGTGAAGTCAATTTGAAAATATTTCACTTAGTTCTTGAGATATAAGCTGCTGAGCTTAATTGGAATATTCCAGTATTTCGTATAAATTTAGAAATTCCTAAAAACTCGATTTTTTGAAAAATTGTTATATAATTACTTTCAATTATTAAGCAGGAGATGGTAGTAAACGAGCCTTAGAAGTTGCATCAGTTTAATTTATCTTGTATTATGTACTGCTTTCGTAAGGTTGATTGTGAAAGATGCGTGTTTTGATTTTTATTATTTATTTATTTGAATTTTTTTTTAAACATTCTTAAATGATAGCACTTTTGCAGATTTGTTAACAATTCCCTAGTTGTATATCTAGGTTGCATCTGGTTATGAATTAAGTGTTTATAGTTCATTATCAACAATATTTATATATTGTTATATCTATTTCAGGTTATGAATTGTGATTAATTTTAGTACTAAAAATATTCTTTAAATTCTTTATTTTCAGGTTGTAACTGGTTATGAATTATGCTTTGAATTCTGAACAAGTTTTGTAATAAAAATCATCAATTATGATTTTTTAGAGATTTTGACGTTAAACTGTAATAACCAAATTCTAATGCGTTCTGGATTTTTAGTGTGTATTTCCAAAATGTTCCCTTTATTCCCGCAATCTTGTCATATCTAGGTTGTAACTGATTACGGATTATGCTTTTCTGGTTCACTAAATATTAAAGAATGAAAAAAAAACTATTAAACAATACTCGTTTAATAGGGCTTTCTGCAACTTGTTTTTTGAGATATGGACGATTTTTGGGAAATGATGTGAATAAAAAAGAGGAATCTTCAAAATAAATCTTCAAAACTGCCAAAATATTAAATAATCTTTAAAGCAATAAAACCAAAATTAAAAATTTTCTAAATTTCTTGCAAATTCTTGACCAAATTCTTCTCTGATACTTTAAGCAAATAAACAGATTATTCGGGTTTTGACTTTTTATAACGGTAGTTCCTTGTTGGGGGTTCTTCTTTGTACTTGGGTGAACTTTCTTCTTTAAAATGACATATGACTCATCGTTTCAGTTCGAAATCAATTTGACTTAAGCAATGTTGAAGGATTACATGTTTTTGACCTTTTTGGTAGAATCACGAAAGCAATGATCAAATGGTTGAGATCTTATTATTGAAAACGAAGAAATGACTCATATATCAAATTGAAGGCTAAATATTCCTCTTTAAAATGATATATGTCTCGTCGTTTCAATTTCGTTTTCTTAAAAAGTTTTCTTGTTTTTAGGTGGTTATGTCTTAAATTTTTTTTGGTTCTAACAAAAAGGTAATCGAATACGACATCAACTAGGTTTAGCAATGAAATGAAATCCTATTGTTCCGGAGGAATCGTTAATCATTGTTCAAGGGCTGAAGATGGTCTCCTTCGCTACCGGCTCCAGCACAGGTAGAGAGAGGTATAAATCCTCTTCGCAGAGGCCAAAGTGAACGGTACAAGCTTTCTGCTTTATGCATGCGACACTGGCGACGCCGCCATCTGCCGGATCCAAGTGTTTTAGCGCCCACAGTTCATACTCTGACAGTTATAAATTCATGAAACTGCCAGTCGATTTCACACCGACTATAACTCAAACACACAACACTTATTTATGATTCTATTCGAATGATCGAATAAAATCCGCCAATCAATTATTTAGATAATACCAGCTCTTTGAGCTAATACAAACGAGCTTCCCTCTTGCTAATTCAACCAATACATGTATACTCCCAGCCCTATACGTTATTATAATACAAAGTGGAAATAAAACCGTTATGTGCGCACTCTGGTGCAACTAAACTCAATCGTTGAATGATTCATAGACCACCAAAGGATATTAATAACGCAGGAACAGCGTCTAAATGCCCCCAATTATACCCCGGAGGCACTCGAAACCAAACCAAACCAAACCAAACTCATATTTATATGAGTACCACACCACGCATAACCCAACCTGTGATTCAAAGCCCGGAAGCTACCTTACATCCCGGTCCAAAAACTTTGTAGTACGCGAAAGCTCGGTGAATGGTTGCGAGGGGGGGCGGATTCAATTAAGCACACAAATTAAACGTCACCGGCAATCGCCCCCGTTCGTGACGCGTTGTGCATCAACGGAGAAATGTTAATGTTTGCATACATTATAGATTCGGAGTAGGAAGGGCGAGCTTTCGAGCTTCGGAGCTTCGAGCTTTCGAGCGAGGAGAAAGGAGGAGTTTGAACAGTTGACGAGCGTCGGCGTTGTTGATCGCAAGATGGATCACCTGTTTTATGTCGGAAGCACGGCTTAAGCTCACTGTTAGACGTCCAATTTGTTCGGGAAATGATGAATATGTAGGGGATGATGGGGGGAACCCAACCGCCCGGAACAAGACACCTCACCGACAAAACACCCGTTTTGATATTCTGATATTAACACGGCCTCATTTCGATGTGTCTACAACGCCTTTATCAATTAATTAGGCCTTATCGATCGAATTTCCAAAACGAATTTAATAATAGATATCAAATTTTGAGTAGCGTTTGAAGGATCGTAGACGTCTTATTTTCGAAAATGAAGAAATAGTTTACATACTAAATTAAAAGCTGAACCTTCCTGTTTCAAATGATATATGAGTCATTGTTTCAATTTGAGATCAATTTGACTCAAGAAATGTTAAAAGATTACGTGTTTTTGACGATTTAGTAGAATCGCCAGAGCAATGATCAAAATTTGGGACATGATTGAGGTTTTATTTTTGAAATCGAAGAAATGATTTATACATCAAATTAAAGGGTAAATCTTCTTCTTTAAAATGATATATAACTCGTTGTTTCAATTTGAAATCGATTTGACTTAAGAGATGTTAAAAGATTACGTGTTTTTGACGTTTTAATAGAATCGCGAAAGTAATGATCAAAATTTGAGAGATGGTTGAGGTCTTATTTTTGAAATCGAAGAAATCATTTATACATCAAATTAAAGGGTAAATCTTCTTCTTTAAAATGATATATAACTCGTTGTTTCAATTTGAAATCGATTTGACTTAAGAGATGTTAAAAGATAACGTGTTTTTGACGTTTTAATAGAATCGCGAAAATAATGATCAAAATTTGAGAGATGGTTGAGGTCTTATTTTTGAAATCGAAGAAATGATTTATACATCAAATTAAAGGGTAAATCTTCTTCTTTAAATGATATACAACTCGTTGTTTCAATTTGAAATCGATTTGACTTAAGAGATGTTAAAAGATTACGTGTTTTTCACGTTTTAATAGAATCGCGAAACTAATGATCAAAATTTGAAAGATGGTCGAGGTCTTATTTTTGAAATCGAAGAAATGATTTATACATCAAATTAAAGGGTAAATCTTCTTCTTTAAATGATATATAACTCGTTGTTTCAATTTGAAATCGATTTGACTTAAGAGATGTTAAAAGATTACGTGTTTTTGACGTTTTAATAGAATCGCGAAAGTAATGATCAAAATTTGAGAGATGGTTGAGGTCTTATTTTTGAAATCGAAGAAATGATTTATCCATCAAATTAAAGGGTAAATCTTCTTCTTTAAAATGATATATAACTCGTTGTTTCAATTTGAAGTCGATTTGACTTAAGAGATGTTAAAAGATAACGTGTTTTTGACGTTTTAATAGAATCGCGAAAATAATGATCAAAATTTGAGAGATGGTTGAGGTCTTATTTTTGAAATCGAAGAAATGATTTATACATCAAATTAAAGGGTAAATCTTCTTCTTTAAATGATATACAACTCGTTGTTTCAATTTGAAATCGATTTGACTTAAGAGATGTTAAAAGATTACGTGTTTTTCACGTTTTAATAGAATCGCGAAACTAATGATCAAAATTTGAGACATGGTTGAGGTCTTATTTTTGAAATCGAAGAAATGATTTATACATCAAATTAAAGGGTAAATCTTCTTCTTTAAAATGGTGTATAACTCGTTGTTTCAATTTGAAACCGATTTAACTTAACAGATGTTAAAAGATTACGTGTTTTTGACGTTTTAATAGAATCGCGAAAGTAATGATCAAAATTTGAAAGATGGTCCAGGTCTTATTTTTGAAATCGAAGAAATGATTTATCCATCAAATTAAAGAGTAAATCTTCTTCTTTAAAATGATATATAACTCGTTGTTTCAATTTGAAATCGATTTGACTTAAGAGATGTTAAAAGATTACGTGTTTTTGACGTTTTAATAGAATCGCGAAAGTAATGATCAAAATTTGAGAGATGGTTGAGGTCTTATTTTTGAAATCGAAGAAATGATTTATACATCAAATTAAAGGGTAAATCTTCTTCTTTAAAATGATATATAACTCGTTGTTTCAATTTGAAATCGATTTGACTTAAGAGATGTTAAAAGATTACGTGTTTTTGACGTTTTAATAGAATCGCGAAAGTAATGATCAAAATTTGAGAGATGGTCGAGGTCTTATTTTTGAAATCGAAGAAATGATTTATCCATCAAATTAAAGGGTAAATCTTCTTCTTTAAAATGATATATAACTCGTTGTTTCAATTTGAAATCGATTTGACTTAAGAGATGTTAAAAGATTACGTGTTTTTGACGTTTTAATAGAATCGCGAAAGTAATGATCAAAATTTGAGGGATGGTCGAGGTCTTATTTTTGAAATCGAAGAAATGATTTATCCATCAAATTAAAGGGTAAATCTTCTTCTTTAAAATGATATATAACTCGTCGTTTCAATTTGAAATCGATTTGACTTAAGAGATGTTAAAAGATTATGTGTTTTTGACGTTTTAATAGAATCGCTAAAGTAATGATCAAAATTTGAGAGATGGTTGAGGTCTTATTTTTGAAATCGAAGAAATGATTTATCCATCAAATTAAAGGGTAAATCTTCTTCTTTAAAATGATATATAACTCGTTGTTTCAATTTGAAATCGATTTGACTTAAGAGATGTTAAAAGATTATGTGTTTTTGACGTTTTAATAGAATCGCTAAAGTAATGATCAAAATTTGAGAGATGGTTGAGGTCTTATTTTTGAAATCGAAGAAATGATTTATCCATCAAATTAAAGGGTAAATCTTCTTCTTTAAAATGATATATAACTCGTTGTTTCAATTTGAAATCGATTTGACTTAAGCGATGTTAAAAGATTACGTGTTTTTGACGTTTTAATAGAATCGCGAAAGTAATGATCAAAATTTGAGAGATGGTTGAGGTCTTATTTTTGAAATCGAAGAAATGATTTATCCATCAAATTAAAGGGTAAATCTTCTTCTTTAAAATGATATATAACTCGTTGTTTCAATTTGAAATCGATTTGACTTAAGAGATGTTAAAAGATTACGTGTTTTTGACGTTTTAATAGAATCGCGAAAGTAATGATCAAAATTTGAGAGATGGTTGAGGTCTTATTTTTGAAATCGAAGAAATGATTTATCCATCAAATTAAAGGGTAAATCTTCTTCTTTAAAATGATATATAACTCGTTGTTTCAATTTGAAATCGATTTGACTTAAGAGATGTTAAAAGATTACGTGTTTTTGACGTTTTAATAGAATCGCGAAAGTAATGATCAAAATTTGAGAGATGGTTGAGGTCTTATTTTTGAAATCGAAGAAATGATTTATCCATCAAATTAAAGGGTAAATCTTCTTCTTTAAAATGATATATAACTCGTTGTTTCAATTTGAAATCGATTTGACTTAAGAGATGTTAAGAGATTACGTGTTTTTGACGTTTTATTAGAATCGCGAAAGTAATGATCAAAATTTGAGAGATGGTTGAGGTCTTATTTTTGAAATCGAAGAAATGATTTATACATCAAATTAAAGGGTAAATCTTCTTTTTTAGATGATATATAACTCGTTGTTTCAATTTGAAATCGATTTGACTTAAGAGATGTTAAAAGATTACGTGTTTTTGACGTTTTAATAGAATCGCGAAAGTAATGATCAAAATTTGAGAGATGGTTGAGGTCTTATTTCTGAAATCGAAGAAATGATTTATACCTCAAATTAAAGGCTAAATCTTCTTCTTTAAAATGATATATAACTCGTTGTTTCAATTTGAAATCGATTTGACTTAAGAGATGTTAAGAGATTACGTGTTTTTGACGTTTTATTAGAATCGCGAAAGTAATGATCAAAATTTGAGAGATGGTTGAGGTCTTATTTTTGAAATCGAAGAAATGATTTATACATCAAATTAAAGGGTAAATCTTCTTTTTTAGATGATATATAACTCGTTGTTTCAATTTGAAATCGATTTGACTTAAGAGATGTTAAAAGATTACGTGTTTTTGACGTTTTAATAGAATCGCGAAAGTAATGATCAAAATTTGAGAGATGGTTGAGGTCTTATTTTTGAAATCGAAGAAATAATTTATAAATCAAATTAAAGGGTAAATCTTCTTCTTTAAAATGATATATAACTCGTTGTTTCAATTTGAAATCGATTTGACTTAAGAGATGTTAAAAGATTATGTGTTTTTGACGTTTTAATAGAATCGCTAAAGTAATGATCAAAATTTGAGAGATGGTTGAGGTCTTATTTTTGAAATCGAAGAAATGATTTATCCATCAAATTAAAGGGTAAATCTTCTTCTTTAAAATGATATATAACTCGTTGTTTCAATTTGAAATCGATTTGACTTAAGAGATGTTAAAAGATTACGTGTTTTTGACGTTTTAATAGAATCGCGAAAGTAATGATCAAAATTTGAGAGATGGTTGAGGTCTTATTTCTGAAATCGAAGAAATGATTTATACCTCAAATTAAAGGCTAAATCTTCTTCTTTAAAATGATATATAACTCGTTGTTTCAATTTGAAATCGATTTGACTTAAGAGATGTTAAGAGATTACGTGTTTTTGACGTTTTATTAGAATCGCGAAAGTAATGATCAAAATTTGAGAGATGGTTGAGGTCTTATTTTTGAAATCGAAGAAATGATTTATACATCAAATTAAAGGGTAAATCTTCTTTTTTAGATGATATATAACTCGTTGTTTCAATTTGAAATCGATTTGACTTAAGAGATGTTAAAAGATTACGTGTTTTTGACGTTTTAATAGAATCGCGAAAGTAATGATCAAAATTTGAGAGATGGTTGAGGTCTTATTTTTGAAATCGAAGAAATAATTTATACATCAAATTAAAGGGTAAATCTTCTTCTTTAAAATTATGTATAACTCGTTGTTTTAATTTGAAATCGATCTGACTTAAGAAATGTTGTAAGATTACGTGTTTTTGAGGTTTTAATAGAATCGCGAAAGTAATGATCAAAATTTGAGAGGTGGTTGAGGTCTTATTTTTGAAATCGAAGAAATGATTTATACATCAAATTAAAGGGTAAATCTTCTTCTATAAAATGATATATAACTCGTTGTTTCAATTTGAAATCGATTTGACTTAAGAGATGTTAAAAGATTACGTGTTTTTGACGTTTTATTAGAATCGCGAAAGTAATGATCAAAATTTGAGAGATGGTTGAGGTCTTATTTTTGAAATCGAAGAAATGATTTATACATCAAATTAAAGGGTAAATCTTCTTCTTTAAATGATATATAACTCGTTGTTTCAATTTGAAATCGATTTGACTTAAGAGATGTTAAAAGATTACGTGTTTTTGACGTTTTAATAGAATCGCGAAAGTAATGATCAAAATTTGAGAGATTGTTGAGGTCTTCTTTTTGAAATCGAAGAAATGATTTATACATCAAATTAAAGGGTAAATCTTCTTCTTTAAAATGATATATGACTCATTGTTTCAATTTGAAACTGATTTGATTTAAGGAATGTTAAAAGATTGCGTGTTTTTTACGTTTTTGTGGAATTACTGAAGCAATGATCAAAATTTGGATTATAGTTGAGGTCTTATTTTTGAAAACGAATAAATGACTCATACTTATATCAAATACTATATATAATAGAAAAGACGTCTTGATTATGCAAAAAAATACGAAAATAAAGATGTTTCCTTCTGGAATAATGTCCTTTTTAGCGATGAGAGTAAGTTTGAGGTATTTGGTCAGAAAAAACCCGTAAAAGTATGGAGAACCAAAAATAATGAGTATGCCGACCAAAATTTAATATCCGGTGATGGTGTGGGGATGTATGGCGGCAGGCGGAGTCGGGAATTTGACTTTTATTGAAAGTACTATGAATAAAATGGACTACCTGAATATTTTGAAAAACAACATGCTAACCAGTGTGGAGAAATTGGGCTTACAGGAATCTTGGATATTTCAACAAGATAACGATCCTAAGCATACTGCAAAAATAGTGAAAGAATGGCTTCTCTACCGTACTCCGAAAACATTGGATCATCCTCCCCAATCACCGGACTTAAATCCAATGGAACATTTGTGGGAGCATCTAGACCGGCAAATCCGTAAAAGAACAATTAGCAATAAGAATATGCTAAAATCCGTTATAACAGAGGAGTGGGAGAAAATTTCATCCGATATAACAAAAAAACTTGTAGAATCAATGCTCCGAAGACTGAGTGCCGTTATTAAAGCAAAAGGAAAAGCAACAAAATACTAAATCGTTTTCACTTTTATAAAAAGAATATTTGTACACTTTTTTATGACGCGTAAAATATGGATTAGATTTTGTTTTTGTTCTATAACTTTTGTGTTGTAAGAATTGTTTGCTACTCTTTTACAATTAAGTAGAGAATTGAATAATGATTTCAAAAATTTAAAATGTTAAATTTAGTCGTGTTTAAAAGACTGAAATAAAAACAATATCATAACAAATGCTTGTGTACACTTTATTTTGACGCTCACAGTATATCAAATTGAAGGATAAACCTTCCTCTTTAAAACGATATGTATGTGACTCGTTGTTTCAATTTGGAATCGATTCAAAATTTAAGATTTAGTTGATTTTAAAATTGAAAATGTGACTCAATTCAGAGTAAATGATGATTGCCAGAAATCATTATCGCATTGATTATGATTATTGACGCATTCAGTTAAAATTAAAACGTCAAAAAAAGTAATCAGTCAAAATTTCGCGTATCATATCATCCAAATTTCCTGCTACACAGATACACGGCAATATGGGAGACATACCAATCGAATTAACAGTATGGGAGGGTGATTTTGGTCTACCATCGATGTGTTCCGATTGTATCTATATGATGCTCTACACAAAAATCGCCAATGTCCCCGTAACGTACAAATTCCACAAAAATCCGTATTGGGACGTCGGAGAATCATTTCCAATCTTCCAACACGGCCGGATATTCACCACCAACATCCAGTTAATGCTTGGGTACCTAAGAATAAAACGATACGGCACCGAATTTGGACTTAGCAGTAAACAGTGCAGCCAATCGTACGCTTTCATGAACTTACTAGAGAACACTTTAAAACCAGTCGTAGAGTACGTGTGGTGGGTGAACCGAAAGAACTTTGACGAATTCACAAGACCTTGGTACACGAAAGCGATGCCGATACCGTTTAATTTCGTTTATCCAAGACATCGAAGACGAAAAGCTGAAAATATCGTGGCGGCAATTTGCACGGAAACCGACTCGTTCGAGTTTATCCATTCTTACATGTTTAATACGGCGGAGAAATGCTTTCAAGCTCTTAAAGTTAGGTTAGGAAAAGCGCCGTATTTTTATGGCGGTTCGCCCACTTCTTTGGACGCTATGGTTTACGCTTATTTAGCCCCGTTAATTAAATTGCCGTTTCCTTCGAATGATATTCCAAGACTGCTTCGAACCTACACGGAATTGGTGGATTTCGTGAAACGCATTGATACCGAGTATTACCCGGATATGAAGGCCGATTCGAAATTTGCTTTGGAGGATCAAAAGGGGACCGAAGATCAACCACTTTCATTCGGAGCCAAATTGTTCACGTGTATCTTTGTTGCCAGTGCTATGCTTATATACGCGGTTACCCATAAGTTAATTATATTACCTAATTACCTTTCAATCGGAGTCTAAAATTTTCAAATTTCTTTACATAGTTTGGTTGATATTATGGGGTTTTGCTGTTCCTTTTTTTGAATTGAATTAATCGTAAGCAATCATGTATTCGTAACCAAGTTTTCTTAAATAAATTGAGGTTGATAATGTCGAAATCTTTTTTCTCTAGGGAGTAAAAATAATTACTGAACTACGATTTATTGTCTCCTCCATCCTCCTCCGGCATATTTCTTTCCTCTTTTACCGTTTCGCTGCAGTTTCCGTTCGTTTTCTTTTACGTCTCCTCCTGAACGATTTATCTGCACCATCTATAAAGTTTAATTACTTAATAAAACTTCGGACAAGCGATGACTAATGATGGCTACACGAAAGGTATTTCATTTCTTTCAATAAAATACTTGGAAATCTACGTGATCATGGATTTTTTCTTTTCAATTGCTCAAATTATGATAGATTCGCAAATTAAAACGACAAATCATATCTCATTCGAAAGAGGAAAATTTAGCTTCAGATTCAATTTGATATACAAGTCATTTCTTCAGTCTTTGCTTTCGTGATTCTATTAAATCGTCAAAAACATGTAATCTTTCAACATTTCTTAAGTCAAATCGATCTCAAATTGAAACAACGGCTCCTAAATCATTTTAAAGAAGGTTTACCCTTGAATTTGATATATAAATCAGAGAGAAAAAAAATTCTTTTATTGGCTACCGATCGTCGACATGTAAAGCCCAGGTCTTTCCGCCTTTACATGTTTTTGTCTTTACATATTTTGTATATATACAACATAATGTGTGAATAATATAAATAGTATAAATAGAAATACTTAAATAAAGTAATAAATTTTTGTTTGGTGTAACAAGCATTTCAATTTTCTTCTTCCTGTTCTGCCACCAGTGCTTCGTATACTGTTAAAAATTTGCCGTTATTGGTACTATTCGATCTTCGTTGACACACCCCATCCAATATTTGTGTGTTGAGACTTTTATTAATAAATTAAATTTATTAAAGCTCTTTCCTGTGCTTCCAACGTGTATACACATATTATACAACCACAGTTGTATTTTATAAAAAACGTCTCCACTGGGCGATACAGGCAGAGGTAAGTTTTGTTGAAAGTCAAACGTCAGCATCTCTACATGTAGATTGCCTTTGACCAAATTCATTGCATTTTTGTGTAAAATGTTTCGGCCTTTTTAAGATGCAGAGATTTTTCCTGTTCTAGCAGCTGCTTCTGTTCGTCAGATAGCGGATTCAATTTTATTCATCAGTAGTATAGATTAGCCGATTCTAGAATCGGCTAATTGTTGGAGGAGGAGGAGGAGGTTGTAGTATCTACTAATTTTTGGAGGACGTTGTAGAATCGGTTAATTGTTGGAGGAGGAGGAGGAGGAGGTTCTAGAATCGGCTAATTGTTACAAACCTACTAACCTTAAAAGTTGTAATGTGGGAGGAGTTTCCAATTAAGTTTTAATTATTTGCAACCTCCCCCCAAGTGACACCTTTAAATAGGGAAACCAGAGAATAAAATAATAACGCTCTGTTGACGTGTTAAGACTTCGTCGTCTTCCGATAGAATGAAAAATAATCTTGTAATATTTACTAATATATACTAATTAAAATGATTATCCCATCCTACCTGATTTGGATGATATAATGTGGGAGGGTTTAAGCGACTAATTGAAAATCGTGTATATCGAACTTGCTTGCAAAAAGGTTTTAAATCGGCCGTAATTATTAAATAAGAGTAGGGTTTTTTATAAATTTATTCAGGTAGTAATACTGCCCAAGCAAGTTTATGTAAAAAAAATATATGCAGATAAGAAGTGCTGTTTTGCTCAATAAAAAGGAATGAGTCATATTTACCTGGCATCATTTGGGTTCATTATGTTCACAAAAAAAACCTCCTGCATAAAACTCCTGCAAGAATTGGGAGGAGGTGGAAAGGTTTATAAACGGTGGTAAAGTATCACAGGGACGTAGTTATTCGTTGAGAAGTGAAAAAGAGTAAAGTCCAAAATGTTGGTGTGTGATAATTGCGCAAAATGTTTCACCCGGTCCGATAACTTGAAGAGACATCAGCGGCAATCATGCATTGGTAAAAGAATCAAACTTGAAGAAATATCTAAATCAAATATGGCAAAATGTGATGCGTGCGATAAGTACGTAAATAAGCAATATTATTCTGCACATTTGCGCAGTAATGAGCATAAACGCAATGCGTTTGTAATAATTGACGATGGAGTTGAGAGAATCGCTGGGGCATTTGGCGATAAAATAGTAAGCTATAGAATAAACGAACCGGGAACTTTTGTGGATTTGAAGGAATATTCGGATAGAATTCGTGAAAAAATCTTAAATCTAATTCAAAGCGCTATCGATATTCATGGCAGCATTAAATTAAATCTAGAATGTTTTGGAATGTATTCTTTGCAATCCAAAGAAGATTGGGAAATAAAATCGTTTAATACAAAGAATAAAGTAGCATCTTTAGCAACAGGTTTGTATAAAATTTATAATGACTTCATCGATGAAATATCATCAAAAATGTCGGAATTTCAAGAACGTGTTTCAGGTAAGCGCTCTAAGGTGCAAGGTATGAAGAATACTAATTAAAACAGTTTGTATACAGGGTGGACACTATTACAAATACTGTATATGGGGGTTAATCTCAACAAATATAACCCCACAAGAGCTTCGAGCTACATGGATCTGCCGTACCATATAAAAGCTAAGCGTGCTGTAATAAATATCCAAAATGCTGATGATGCATGCTTTGCTTGGGCGTTAACATCAGCAGTGTGTGAACCGAACGGTTTACCACAGCGGACAACTTCGTATCCTCATTATGAAAATTGTGGCTTTGACTATTCAAATATAACATTTCCGGTTAAATTACGAGACATACCCGAGTTTGAGAAGCAGAACAAAGTTTCGATAAATGTCTATGGTTTAAATGAATATTTTAAAGACGGAGTTATGAATTATGATATAATCACCATGTAGATTACTGTCAGCACAAGCATCTAAAAATGGTCATGAAAAATTTATTTGCGAGGGATGTTTGATATTCTTTTCAACAGAGTGTCAACTTCAGCGACATCAAACGCACGATTGCGGCAAGGTAAGAGCAATTTTACCAACAACAAGTATTAAAATAAATAAATATGGAGAGCAAGAACAGGAGAATGTATTACAATTTGAAAATTTTGAAAAACAATTAAAAATACCATTTGTAGTATATGCAGACTTTGAATCGTTACAGAAACCAATCGTCTGTATCGAGAATACAGAAAAGAACAATGAGAATTCATACGCCGTAAAAAAATTAATTGGAAACTCCTCCAATATTGCAACCTTTAAGAGGAGTAGGTTTATACCAGTTAACCGAATCTGGAACCTTCTCCTCTTCCTCCTCCTCCTCCAACAATTAGCCGATTCTAGAACCTCCTCCTCGGACGCAGGTTCGAGGAGGAGGTTCTAGAATCGGCTAATCTATACTACTTTCATCATTTTATCACATGTCTGACAAGTGTCAGATTTGGGCTTACCACACGAAAGCTTAAAATTTTCTGAAAAGAATTTCCTGAAGTATTCGTATTTCACCAACGGATTGACACCCTTGCCTTCCTGTAGAAGATTATACTGCTCAGGTTCGTGTTTTTGCAGGTACAATTTATGCATCTTTGCCACACTCAACTCTGGTGAAAGGTAGTAATGCTTTAGGTTTTTATTTCGACTATAGTGGGATTTTTATTTTGGGAAACTAAGTATGTGCTCCCGTTTATGTGTATCGATATCTTCAGATATTCTTGTTGGTCTGTTGCTGTGCTTTCCTTTGAGGTCTATAGGAGGTGTGCCATTATTATCAATCAGATGCTTTTGTAAACGTTCAAGACGGCTTTCTGCATATTTTTTGCTCCATTCCCATACGACGAATCTAAAACGATATAATAGTAGTTCAATGACACATGGAATAAAAAATTCGAATGCGCAATACCTACCACGTATGCAAAAGATGCACTTTTTGGGAAGCCTTCCCCAGAACGAGGTCGATTTCTAATTATTGATTTCTTCTTGATAAGGCTGTAAAGGTAAGAATCTTGTATGTCTTTTGAGGATAGATCATAAAAATCGTCTAAAATCTTTTAACAACCTTCGGGACCAATATTTTCAAAACACTTCAGCTTACATGTGCAGCTTTCTCCTAAAATAATATATTATTCTCGTAGCATAGATACTTATGCAATAATGTTAGTAAACCCATATTTACTACATACCTAACACTTTTTTTTTTGGATCGTAACACCAGCGGTATTGGTGTACACTTTTCCTTTAGTTCTGCAATGCTTCCGTACATTCCTTGTTCATAACTCTATTTTCCGAATCCTCTTTTTTCCTTTCTGGGGAATATTTCCATTACTCGTACCTGGCTGTGCAGCAACGTCTGCCTCGGGCCCATCGGAAGCTGATGACCTCTCACTATCCACAAAATCACCCACATTGAGGTTAGTTTTTCGACTTTTATCGTTTTCAGGATTATAATCTTCGTCACTACTTGTGTTAGTACCTTCAAAAGGTTCTTGGAGATCACTTTCATTCTCAGATAGCATGATTCACGATTAAACTTCAATCTAATGCCAAAAAACTACATTAACCGGGAACCGCACTTATTCTGAGTCACAACCACGCTTGACATAAGCCGCCTTAAAATACCGTGCAAGAACCAGCCATGTCCATTACTTGACCGGTTATTGCACAGCCTAATATCATAGACAACCACCAATGCGCAGTTGTAGTACGTATTATGCGCATTCAGAGCCAGTTATTGCACAGGAAGTAGTTATATAAATTAATGCGAAAAATGGACTTGGCTGGTTCTAACATTGGACGCTTCATTTCTTGTTTAGTGTCTTGTATCTTAATTGAATTGGTTTTATTTGTGTTATATTGTATAGATCTTTATTGCTGATGTTGTGCAAGGGGTTGTTTCGATGTCGGATTTTGCTTATGATTCTTAAGCATCTTCTTTCGGCTTTGTTAATGATCTCGTTAGTGTTCTTTGTGGAGTTGATTGTGAGAGCGTGACCATAATCTAAGACTGGCCTGCATATGGCTTTGTATATTATCAAAGCCATATGCAGGTACTGGTATTGATGCCTTGGTTTCGCTCTTTTAATTGCCTCGTCTTTTTTATTTTTAAAGTGCTTAGATAGTTTTATGCCATTATCTACAGTTATACAAAGATATTTCACAGATATGCACGGTTTGATGTAAACATTGCCATCAACTATTTTTGGAGATCTATCGGATATTTGGTGGTTTGGGATAAGCATTTGGAATTTTTTCGGGTTAGGCGTAAGTCTCCACTTGTCTAACCATTCCAATATTTGGTCGTAAAGTGTTTACTGTTGCTTTGTCCAACGTATTGTCGTGTGAAATAAGCGTGGTGTCGTCCGCATACTGCAAAATATACAACTAGCAGTAGCAGTAAGCAGTATATATTATATAAGGTGGGAGACATCGGGGAACCCTGAGGTACTCCTTGTTTAGGTGAGAAAGGAGACGAAAATATATCGTTTATCCTTATTTGCAATCATCTATCATTTCAAAATGCGTCAATTAATTTAATCAGGTTGTTTTTAGTGCCCATTTTTTCCATTTTGAAAAGAAGTCCCAAGTGCCATACCGAATCAAAAGCTTTGTTAATGTCCAGGAATAGTGTCATTGTTTTTTGTATACTTTGTGATTGAATTGTATGTTGTTTATAAGCGTGATTAATGGATGTAATGTGGAGTTATTGGGTTGAAACCAAATTGATAAAAAGGGATCTTTGCGTATTTCAGGATTCGTTTGTTTATGATGTTTTCAAGGATTTTACCTAATACTGGAAGGAGTGTTATTGGTATATAACTTTTAGTTTGATGATGGTCAGAGTTAGGCTTAGAAATCGGAATAATGTACCGCTTTTCCATATGTTTGGAAATTGTCGTGATTTTAGGCAGTAATTCATGGATTTTTGTATGAATTGGTGAATCGTGTGATTGAGGTTTCTTAACATCTGTTAAGAAACATCTGTTTTGTGACTAGAGGGCTGAGTTTTTTCCTTTGCTGATGTGTTCCATGTATTCATCTTCGTCTATATCGGATTGTTTCTGAGTCATTATTTTGATTTGTGAAATTCTCGTACCATTTCTCCACCATTAATTTGTTGTTTGTGTCAAATAAGACATTCTCGGTTGGGCTAAACTTGTTATAGAAATTTTTTGCTAATGCTTCGCACTTTTCACTATTTGTTTTGTGTTCTCTGTCTTCGAATATTAACGTTGGAATCATCTTAACTTTATTATGTTTGGTAACTTTTTTGATTTTCTGTCAAAAGGTGCGTCCTTGGTCTTGGTTTATTTCTGCGCATACCTTCAACCATTGATCCTGTTGGAATGTTTTGATCGCTTTATTTACGAATTTCTTTATTAGCTTTGTTATATTCCGTTTTTTTTGTTTAGGTCTTTTGATCTTATGTATTCCCTGTTTATTTTTCGTTTATTTTTGAACTTATTGATGATTTCTGCAGGCAGGTAGTACTGGAAGGTTGTATTTATTATTTTTGGTGTGTATTTGATAATCGTGTTTGTGACTTTTAATTGGAAGTGGGAGATTAGTTTCATGTTTATGGATTTGTTATGTTGTATTTAAATAATTTTTCATGTCTTTGTTTACCCCTTCAATGTTAGTTCGTCTTAGCTCGTATTTGGTTGTTTGTTCATTTATGTGGGAGTGTACTGGTAAGTTGATTTCGATGTTAAAAGATATACCCAGATGATCCGAACTGTTGTTTCAATGTTGGTAATGATATTATTTAGATTGCTGGTATGAATAATAACGTCCGGCGTGATGTCGTTGTTTCCTACCATAATGAACGTTGGGTTTGTGTGTCTTTTTACAAAATTGGAGATGTCCAGGAATGTTTGGAGTTGTTTTCTTTTGGACTGGTTTAGGTTGAAGTCACCGATAACTATTGCAAAAGTGAATTGGGATGCCTTTCTAAAGATATTTGTTTCTAGTAGGGAATGAGGGTGACAATATACAAAAAAGATATGAAGTTGTTCATCGTAGAATGGGATAAAACCATGTAGGCATTCGTTGTAAAGATTATTTATGGAAGGAGCATTTGCTTTATTTAGGTTGTATGTTAGATTCGATAGTATAATAAAACCTCCTCTGGCTGTTGTGTTTTGGTAGCCTTGCCTCTGGATGGTATCCCAGTTTCTGTACCGAATGGTTGGTCTGTCCTCATTTTGGTTTCGGTGAACAGAGCTAAGTCAGTGTCATTTTGTTGGATGTAATTTAGTACTAGGTGTTTTTTGTTGTTGAAGCTGTTGATATTTGCATATATAACTTTCATATGGTCACGTGAGATGTTGTTGTTTACATATGCTAGTTCGTCGGTTGATGACTCTGATGATTGTTATATGTAGCCTGGTTGAGTGGGTAATGTTTCACATATTTCCATCGTCATTTGATTACCGTTAATCGGGGCGGTTGTTGGGGGTGCATTTAAGTCCAACCGATCAAGCATCACAATGTAGGCTCGATTTCCTAATATGTTTACAAAGGTGTCAATGTTAAATTGTTCTGCAAATCTTATTTTTAGTTTTTCGATTAACTCTTGTCTGTTTGAATTTTTAGGTTTGTTTAGTTCGTAGATATATGTATCGATGATGTAATCATGGATAGAAATAGGCTTGTGTATTCTGGAATTATTCGTTATTGAGTATTCGATCTCTTCGGTTTTTTTGTTAGCTGATTTTATTTTTATCCTCCTTCTAATGGTTTGAGGGGTCTTTTCTTGCATTTAAAAGACCATGCCTGATGTCCGTCGTCACTGCATGCTTGGCAGGTTTCGGGTCGTGTTGAATTACATTTTGCTGTGTTGTGGTTGCCTTGGCATTTTCCGCATGTTAGATCGTTATTGCAGTTTTCTGTAGTATGTGTAAAAGCTGAATATTTTGAACATGGCAAAGGTGTAGGTGGAGGTGCATCGCTTACTATGATTGCGTAATGATTATGCAAAAAGTATAGTCCATCTTTAACAAGGCGTTCAAAAGCATTTGCATCACCTGTAATTAATCTAATTTTTCTTGTCGGTTTCTGAGTTAAGAAATTACTAATTGATTCGTCAGTAATATCTAGCTCAACATTACATATAATAGCTGAGTAGGATTCATTGAATTGGGTTTTAGGCTTAGGTGTGTAGGGCTGACATTCTTTGTAATCAGCTATGGTTTTCTTGTTCTTTAATGAGTCTAAAAGAATTTTCATTCGTGGTTTCTGTAGTTTACTTTTGATTAAAAATCCCTCTTTGTTGAAAAAAATGATGTCATCGCTATTGCTTTTATATTCATTCTGTATTTCTGACCATTGTTTCGAAAATTCAGCGCGTGAGAGGGTTTTGTTAGAGGGAATCACTATGTAGTAAGACATAAATTCTAGATTTAAGTTTCTCATCTTATGATTATGTGTGAATGTTATAGGTTTGTTAGGTGTTAGATGTGATTTTGAAAGTTTCTGTTTGTTTCAGTGTGTGTTTTGTTAGGTGTATTTGTTTTGTTTTTATTTCTGTAATTTGTATCATCACAAAGAGGTTTCATAAATACCTCGTTTGGTGCGCTCGATGTTGTTGCCGCTTCGACTGGTTTCTTAGGGGGAGTTTTTTGGTCTCGTCGTTTGCATGGCCGATCGCTTCGTTTAGGTCTTCCACGTTTACGCTTTTCCCAATTGGGTTGTGTGCCGCTAAGCGACTCTTCCGTTTCGCTCATGGGTTGGTTTTCTATTGTTCACAGGACGTCAGGGGTTGTATATTTTTATAATTTTAATTTGGTGAGTAATAATACTTATCAAAAAATAATGTAACGCGAGAGCTCAAATGACAACACGTCTATCCACTCTTGCTGTTTATCAAAAACTGTATATAAATCATTTTTTCATTTTAAAATATAAGACCTCAACCATCTCTCAAATTTTGATCATTGATTTCGCGATTCTATTAAATCGTCAAAAACATGTAACCTTTTAGCATTTATTAAGTCAAATCGATTTCAAATTGAAACAATGAGTCATATATCATTTGAAAGAAGAAGGTTTACCCTTCAATTTGGTATATAAATCATTTCTTCATCTTCAAAAATAAGACCTCATCCATTCCTCAAATTTTGATCATTGCTTTCGTGATTCTACTAAAACGTCAAAAACACGCAATCTTTTAACGTTTCTTAAGTCAAATCGATTTCAAATTGAAACAATGAGTCATACATCATTTGAAAGAAGAAGGTTTACCCTTCAATTTGGTATATAAATCATTTCTTCGTCTTCAAAAATAAGACCTCAACCATCCCTCAAATTTTGATCATTGCTTTCGCGATTCTACTAAATCCTCAAAAACACATAATCTTGTAACATTTCTTAAGTCAAATCGATTTCAAATTGAAACAATTAGTCATACATCATTTGAAAGAAGAAGGTTTACCCTTCAATTTGGTATATAAATCATTTCTTCGTCTTCAAAAATAAGACCTCAACCATCCCTCAAATTTTGATCATTGCTTTCGCGATTCTACTAAATCCTCAAAAACACGTAATCTTGTAACATTTCTTAAGTCAAATCGATTTTAAATTGAAACAATGAGTCATACATCATTTGAAAGATGGAAGTTTACCTTCCAATTTGGTATATAAATCATTTCTTCGTCTTCAAAAATAAGACCTCAACCATCCCTCAAATTTTGATCATTGCTTTCGCGATTCTACTAAATCGTCAAAAACACGTAATCTTTTAACATTTCTTAAGTCAAATCGATTTCAAATTGAAACAATGAGTCATACATCATTTGAAAGAAGGAGGTTTACGCTTCAATTTGGTATATAAATCATTTCTTCGTCTTCAAAAATAAGACCTCAACCATCCCTCAAATTTTGATCATGACTTTCGTGATTCTACTAAAACGTCAAAAACACGTAATCTTTTAACATTTCTTAAGCCAAATCGATTTCAAATTGAAACAATGAGTCATACATCATTTGAAAGAAGGAGGTTTACCCTTCAATTTGGTATATAAATCATTTCTTCGTCTTCAAAAATAATACCTCAACCATCCCTCAAATTTTGATCATTGCATTCGTGATTCTACTGAAACGTCAAAAACACCTAATCTTTTAACATTTCTTAAGTCAAATCAATTTCAAATTGAAGCAATGGGTCATATATCATTTGAAAGAAGAAGGTTTACTCTTCAATTTGGTATATAAATCATTTCTTCGTCTTCAAAAATAAGACCTCAACCATCCCTCAAATTTTGATCATTGCTTTCGCGATTCTACTAAATCGTCAAAAACACGTAATCTTTTAACATTTCTTAAGTCAAATCGATTTCAAATTGAAACAATGAGTCATACATCATTTGAAAGAAGGAGGTTTACCCTTCAATTTGGTATATAAATCATTTCTTCGTCTTCAAAAATAATACCTCAACCATCCCTCAAATTTTGATCATTGCATTCGTGATTCTACTGAAACGTCAAAAACACGTAATCTTTTAACATTTCTTAAGGCAAATCAATTTCAAATTGAAGCAATGGATCATATATCATTTGAAAGAAGAAGGTTTACTCTTCAATTTGGTATATAAATCATTTCTTCGTCTTCAAAAATAAGACCTCAACCATCCCTCAAATTTTGATCATTGCTTTCGCGATTCTACTAAATCGTCAAAAACACGTAATCTTTTAACATTTCTTAAGTCAAATCGATTTCAAATGGGAAACAATGAGTCATACATCATTTGAAAGAAGGAGGTTTACCCTTCAATTTGGTATATAAATCATTTCTTCGTCTTCGAAAATAATACCTCAACCATCCCTCAAATTTTGATCATTGCATTCGTGATTCTACTGAAACGTCAAAAACACCTAATCTTTTAACATTTCTTAAGTCAAATCAATTTCAAATTGAAGCAATGGGTCATATATCATTTGAAAGAAGAAGGTTTACTCTTCAATTTGGTATATAAATCATTTCTTCGTCTTCAAAAATAAGACCTCAACCATCCCTCAAATTTTGATCATGACTTTCGTGATTCTACTAAAACGTCAAAAACACGTAATCTTTTAACATTTCTTAAGTCAAATCGATTTCAAATTGAAACAATGAGTCATACATCATTTGAAAGAAGGAGGTTTACCCTTCAATTTGGTATATAAATCATTTCTTCGTCTTCAAAAATAATACCTCAACCATCCCTCAAATTTTGATCATTGCATTCGTGATTCTACTGAAACGTCAAAAACACGTAATCTTTTAACATTTCTTAAGTCAAATCAATTTCAAATTGAAGCAATGGGTCATATATCATTTGAAAGAAGAAGGTTTACTCTTCAATTTGGTATATAAATCATTTCTTCGTCTTCAAAAATAAGACCTCAACCATCCCTCAAATTTTGATCATGACTTTCGTGATTCTACTAAAACGTCAAAAACACGTAATCTTTTAACATTTCTTAAGCCAAATCGATTTCAAATTGAAACAATGAGTCATACATCATTTGAAAGAAGGAGGTTTACCCTTCAATTTGGTATATAAATCATTTCTTCGTCTTCGAAAATAATACCTCAACCATCCCTCAAATTTTGATCATTGCATTCGTGATTCTACTGAAACGTCAAAAACACCTAATCTTTTAACATTTCTTAAGTCAAATCAATTTCAAATTGAAGCAATGGGTCATATATCATTTGAAAGAAGAAGGTTTACTCTTCAATTTGGTATATAAATCATTTCTTCGTCTTCAAAAATAAGACCTCAACCATCCCTCAAATTTTGATCATGACTTTCGTGATTCTACTAAAACGTCAAAAACACGTAATCTTTTAACATTTCTTAAGTCAAATCGATTTCAAATTGAAACAATGAGTCATACATCATTTGAAAGAAGGAGGTTTACCCTTCAATTTGGTATATAAATCATTTCTTCGTCTTCAAAAATAATACCTCAACCATCCCTCAAATTTTGATCATTGCATTCGTGATTCTACTGAAACGTCAAAAACACCTAATCTTTTAACATTTCTTAAGTCAAATCAATTTCAAATTGAAGCAATGGGTCATATATCATTTGAAAGAAGAAGGTTTACTCTTCAATTTGGTATATAAATCATTTCTTCGTCTTCAAAAATAAGACCTCAACCATCCCTCAAATTTTGATCATTGCTTTCGCGATTCTACTAAATCGTCAAAAACACGTAATCTTTTAACATTTCTTAAGTCAAATCGATTTCAAATTGAAACAATGAGTCATACATCATTTGAAAGAAGGAGGTTTACCCTTCAATTTGGTATATAAATCATTTCTTCGTCTTCAAAAATAATACCTCAACCATCCCTCAAATTTTGATCATTGCATTCGTGATTCTACTGAAACGTCAAAAACACGTAATCTTTTAACATTTCTTAAGGCAAATCAATTTCAAATTGAAGCAATGGATCATATATCATTTGAAAGAAGAAGGTTTACTCTTCAATTTGGTATATAAATCATTTCTTCGTCTTCAAAAATAAGACCTCAACCATCCCTCAAATTTTGATCATTGCTTTCGCGATTCTACTAAATCGTCAAAAACACGTAATCTTTTAACATTTCTTAAGTCAAATCGATTTCAAATGGGAAACAATGAGTCATACATCATTTGAAAGAAGGAGGTTTACCCTTCAATTTGGTATATAAATCATTTCTTCGTCTTCGAAAATAATACCTCAACCATCCCTCAAATTTTGATCATTGCATTCGTGATTCTACTGAAACGTCAAAAACACCTAATCTTTTAACATTTCTTAAGTCAAATCAATTTCAAATTGAAGCAATGGGTCATATATCATTTGAAAGAAGAAGGTTTACTCTTCAATTTGGTATATAAATCATTTCTTCGTCTTCAAAAATAAGACCTCAACCATCCCTCAAATTTTGATCATGACTTTCGTGATTCTACTAAAACGTCAAAAACACGTAATCTTTTAACATTTCTTAAGTCAAATCGATTTCAAATTGAAACAATGAGTCATACATCATTTGAAAGAAGGAGGTTTACCCTTCAATTTGGTATATAAATCATTTCTTCGTCTTCAAAAATAATACCTCAACCATCCCTCAAATTTTGATCATTGCATTCGTGATTCTACTGAAACGTCAAAAACACGTAATCTTTTAACATTTCTTAAGTCAAATCAATTTCAAATTGAAGCAATGGGTCATATATCATTTGAAAGAAGAAGGTTTACTCTTCAATTTGGTATATAAATCATTTCTTCGTCTTCAAAAATAAGACCTCAACCATCCCTCAAATTTTGATCATGACTTTCGTGATTCTACTAAAACGTCAAAAACACGTAATCTTTTAACATTTCTTAAGCCAAATCGATTTCAAATTGAAACAATGAGTCATACATCATTTGAAAGAAGGAGGTTTACCCTTCAATTTGGTATATAAATCATTTCTTCGTCTTCGAAAATAATACCTCAACCATCCCTCAAATTTTGATCATTGCATTCGTGATTCTACTGAAACGTCAAAAACACCTAATCTTTTAACATTTCTTAAGTCAAATCAATTTCAAATTGAAGCAATGGGTCATATATCATTTGAAAGAAGAAGGTTTACTCTTCAATTTGGTATATAAATCATTTCTTCGTCTTCAAAAATAAGACCTCAACCATCCCTCAAATTTTGATCATGACTTTCGTGATTCTACTAAAACGTCAAAAACACGTAATCTTTTAACATTTCTTAAGTCAAATCGATTTCAAATTGAAACAATGAGTCATACATCATTTGAAAGAAGGAGGTTTACCCTTCAATTTGGTATATAAATCATTTCTTCGTCTTCAAAAATAATACCTCAACCATCCCTCAAATTTTGATCATTGCATTCGTGATTCTACTGAAACGTCAAAAACACCTAATCTTTTAACATTTCTTAAGTCAAATCAATTTCAAATTGAAGCAATGGGTCATATATCATTTGAAAGAAGAAGGTTTACTCTTCAATTTGGTATATAAATCATTTCTTCGTCTTCAAAAATAAGACCTCAACCATCCCTCAAATTTTGATCATTGCTTTCGCGATTCTACTAAATCGTCAAAAACACGTAATCTTTTAACATTTCTTAAGTCAAATCGATTTCAAATTGAAACAATGAGTCATACATCATTTGAAAGAAGGAGGTTTACCCTTCAATTTGGTATATAAATCATTTCTTCGTCTTCAAAAATAATACCTCAACCATCCCTCAAATTTTGATCATTGCATTCGTGATTCTACTGAAACGTCAAAAACACGTAATCTTTTAACATTTCTTAAGGCAAATCAATTTCAAATTGAAGCAATGGATCATATATCATTTGAAAGAAGAAGGTTTACTCTTCAATTTGGTATATAAATCATTTCTTCGTCTTCAAAAATAAGACCTCAACCATCCCTCAAATTTTGATCATTGCTTTCGCGATTCTACTAAATCGTCAAAAACACGTAATCTTTTAACATTTCTTAAGTCAAATCGATTTCAAATGGGAAACAATGAGTCATACATCATTTGAAAGAAGGAGGTTTACCCTTCAATTTGGTATATAAATCATTTCTTCGTCTTCGAAAATAATACCTCAACCATCCCTCAAATTTTGATCATTGCATTCGTGATTCTACTGAAACGTCAAAAACACCTAATCTTTTAACATTTCTTAAGTCAAATCAATTTCAAATTGAAGCAATGGGTCATATATCATTTGAAAGAAGAAGGTTTACTCTTCAATTTGGTATATAAATCATTTCTTCGTCTTCAAAAATAAGACCTCAACCATCCCTCAAATTTTGATCATGACTTTCGTGATTCTACTAAAACGTCAAAAACACGTAATCTTTTAACATTTCTTAAGTCAAATCGATTTCAAATTGAAACAATGAGTCATACATCATTTGAAAGAAGGAGGTTTACCCTTCAATTTGGTATATAAATCATTTCTTCGTCTTCAAAAATAATACCTCAACCATCCCTCAAATTTTGATCATTGCATTCGTGATTCTACTGAAACGTCAAAAACACGTAATCTTTTAACATTTCTTAAGTCAAATCAATTTCAAATTGAAGCAATGGGTCATATATCATTTGAAAGAAGAAGGTTTACTCTTCAATTTGGTATATAAATCATTTCTTCGTCTTCAAAAATAAGACCTCAACCATCCCTCAAATTTTGATCATGACTTTCGTGATTCTACTAAAACGTCAAAAACACGTAATCTTTTAACATTTCTTAAGCCAAATCGATTTCAAATTGAAACAATGAGTCATACATCATTTGAAAGAAGGAGGTTTACCCTTCAATTTGGTATATAAATCATTTCTTCGTCTTCGAAAATAATACCTCAACCATCCCTCAAATTTTGATCATTGCATTCGTGATTCTACTGAAACGTCAAAAACACCTAATCTTTTAACATTTCTTAAGTCAAATCAATTTCAAATTGAAGCAATGGGTCATATATCATTTGAAAGAAGAAGGTTTACTCTTCAATTTGGTATATAAATCATTTCTTCGTCTTCAAAAATAAGACCTCAACCATCCCTCAAATTTTGATCATGACTTTCGTGATTCTACTAAAACGTCAAAAACACGTAATCTTTTAACATTTCTTAAGTCAAATCGATTTCAAATTGAAACAATGAGTCATACATCATTTGAAAGAAGGAGGTTTACCCTTCAATTTGGTATATAAATCATTTCTTCGTCTTCAAAAATAATACCTCAACCATCCCTCAAATTTTGATCATTGCATTCGTGATTCTACTGAAACGTCAAAAACACCTAATCTTTTAACATTTCTTAAGTCAAATCAATTTCAAATTGAAGCAATGGGTCATATATCATTTGAAAGAAGAAGGTTTACTCTTCAATTTGGTATATAAATCATTTCTTCGTCTTCAAAAATAAGACCTCAACCATCCCTCAAATTTTGATCATGACTTTCGTGATTCTACTAAAACGTCAAAAACACGTAATCTTTTAACATTTCTTAAGTCAAATCGATTTCAAATTGAAACAATGAGTCATACATCATTTGAAAGAAGGAGGTTTACCCTTCAATTTGGTATATAAATCATTTCTTCGTCTTCAAAAATAATACCTCAACCATCCCTCAAATTTTGATCATTGCATTCGTGATTCTACTGAAACGTCAAAAACACCTAATCTTTTAACATTTCTTAAGTCAAATCAATTTCAAATTGAAGCAATGGGTCATATATCATTTGAAAGAAGAAGGTTTACTCTTCAATTTGGTATATAAATCATTTCTTCGTCTTCAAAAATAAGACCTCAACCATCCCTCAAATTTTGATCATGACTTTCGTGATTCTACTAAAACGTCAAAAACACGTAATCTTTTAACATTTCTTAAGCCAAATCGATTTCAAATTGAAACAATGAGTCATACATCATTTGAAAGAAGGAGGTTTACCCTTCAATTTGGTATATAAATCATTTCTTCGTCTTCGAAAATAATACCTCAACCATCCCTCAAATTTTGATCATTGCATTCGTGATTCTACTGAAACGTCAAAAACACCTAATCTTTTAACATTTCTTAAGTCAAATCAATTTCAAATTGAAGCAATGGGTCATATATCATTTGAAAGAAGAAGGTTTACTCTTCAATTTGGTATATAAATCATTTCTTCGTCTTCAAAAATAAGACCTCAACCATCCCTCAAATTTTGATCATGACTTTCGTGATTCTACTAAAACGTCAAAAACACGTAATCTTTTAACATTTCTTAAGTCAAATCGATTTCAAATTGAAACAATGAGTCATACATCATTTGAAAGAAGGAGGTTTACCCTTCAATTTGGTATATAAATCATTTCTTCGTCTTCAAAAATAATACCTCAACCATCCCTCAAATTTTGATCATTGCATTCGTGATTCTACTGAAACGTCAAAAACACGTAATCTTTTAACATTTCTTAAGTCAAATCAATTTCAAATTGAAGCAATGGGTCATATATCATTTGAAAGAAGAAGGTTTACTCTTCAATTTGGTATATAAATCATTTCTTCGTCTTCAAAAATAAGACCTCAACCATCCCTCAAATTTTGATCATGACTTTCGTGATTCTACTAAAACGTCAAAAACACGTAATCTTTTAACATTTCTTAAGCCAAATCGATTTCAAATTGAAACAATGAGTCATACATCATTTGAAAGAAGGAGGTTTACCCTTCAATTTGGTATATAAATCATTTCTTCGTCTTCGAAAATAATACCTCAACCATCCCTCAAATTTTGATCATTGCATTCGTGATTCTACTGAAACGTCAAAAACACCTAATCTTTTAACATTTCTTAAGTCAAATCAATTTCAAATTGAAGCAATGGGTCATATATCATTTGAAAGAAGAAGGTTTACTCTTCAATTTGGTATATAAATCATTTCTTCGTCTTCAAAAATAAGACCTCAACCATCCCTCAAATTTTGATCATGACTTTCGTGATTCTACTAAAACGTCAAAAACACGTAATCTTTTAACATTTCTTAAGTCAAATCGATTTCAAATTGAAACAATGAGTCATACATCATTTGAAAGAAGGAGGTTTACCCTTCAATTTGGTATATAAATCATTTCTTCGTCTTCAAAAATAATACCTCAACCATCCCTCAAATTTTGATCATTGCATTCGTGATTCTACTGAAACGTCAAAAACACCTAATCTTTTAACATTTCTTAAGTCAAATCAATTTCAAATTGAAGCAATGGGTCATATATCATTTGAAAGAAGAAGGTTTACTCTTCAATTTGGTATATAAATCATTTCTTCGTCTTCAAAAATAAGACCTCAACCATCCCTCAAATTTTGATCATGACTTTCGTGATTCTACTAAAACGTCAAAAACACGTAATCTTTTAACATTTCTTAAGCCAAATCGATTTCAAATTGAAACAATGAGTCATACATCATTTGAAAGAAGGAGGTTTACCCTTCAATTTGGTATATAAATCATTTCTTCGTCTTCAAAAATAATACCTCAACCATCCCTCAAATTTTGATCATTGCATTCGTGATTCTACTGAAACGTCAAAAACACCTAATCTTTTAACATTTCTTAAGTCAAATCAATTTCAAATTGAAGCAATGGGTCATATATCATTTGAAAGAAGAAGGTTTACTCTTCAATTTGGTATATAAATCATTTCTTCGTCTTCAAAAATAAGACCTCAACCATCCCTCAAATTTTGATCATGACTTTCGTGATTCTACTAAAACGTCAAAAACACGTAATCTTTTAACATTTCTTAAGCCAAATCGATTTCAAATTGAAACAATGAGTCATACATCATTTGAAAGAAGGAGGTTTACCCTTCAATTTGGTATATAAATCATTTCTTCGTCTTCAAAAATAATACCTCAACCATCCCTCAAATTTTGATCATTGCATTCGTGATTCTACTGAAACGTCAAAAACACCTAATCTTTTAACATTTCTTAAGTCAAATCAATTTCAAATTGAAGCAATGGGTCATATATCATTTGAAAGAAGAAGGTTTACTCTTCAATTTGGTATATAAATCATTTCTTCGTCTTCAAAAATAAGACCTCAACCATCCCTCAAATTTTGATCATTGCTTTCGCGATTCTACTAAATCGTCAAAAACACGTAATCTTTTAACATTTCTTAAGTCAAATCGATTTCAAATTGAAACAATGAGTCATACATCATTTGAAAGAAGGAGGTTTACCCTTCAATTTGGTATATAAATCATTTCTTCGTCTTCAAAAATAATACCTCAACCATCCCTCAAATTTTGATCATTGCATTCGTGATTCTACTGAAACGTCAAAAACACGTAATCTTTTAACATTTCTTAAGGCAAATCAATTTCAAATTGAAGCAATGGATCATATATCATTTGAAAGAAGAAGGTTTACTCTTCAATTTGGTATATAAATCATTTCTTCGTCTTCAAAAATAAGACCTCAACCATCCCTCAAATTTTGATCATTGCTTTCGCGATTCTACTAAATCGTCAAAAACACGTAATCTTTTAACATTTCTTAAGTCAAATCGATTTCAAATTGAAACAATGAGTCATACATCATTTGAAAGAAGGAGGTTTACCCTTCAATTTGGTATATAAATCATTTCTTCGTCTTCAAAAATAATACATCAACCATCCCTCAAATTTTGATCATTGCATTCGTGATTCTACTGAAACGTCAAAAACACCTAATCTTTTAACATTTCTTAAGTCAAATCAATTTCAAATTGAAGCAATGGGTCATATATCATTTGAAAGAAGAAGGTTTACTCTTCAATTTGGTATATAAATCATTTCTTCGTCTTCAAAAATAAGACCTCAACCATCCCTCAAATTTTGATCATTGCTTTCGCGATTCTACTAAATCGTCAAAAACACGTAATCTTTTAACATTTCTTAAGTCAAATCGATTTCAAATTGAAACAATGAGTCATACATCATTTGAAAGAAGGAGGTTTACCCTTCAATTTGGTATATAAATCATTTCTTCGTCTTCAAAAATAATACCTCAACCATCCCTCAAATTTTGATCATTGCATTTGTGATTCTACTGAAACGTCAAAAACACCTAATCTTTTAACATTTCTTAAGTCAAATCAATTTCAAATTGAAGCAATGGGTCATATATCATTTGAAAGAAGAAGGTTTACTCTTCAATTTGGTATATAAATTATTTCTTCGTCTTCAAAAAATAAGACCTCAACCATCCCTCAAAATTTGATCATGGCTTTCGTGATTCTACTAAAACGTCAAAAACACGTAATCTTTTAACATTTCTTAAGCCAAATCGATTTCAAATTGAAACAATGAGTCATACATCATTTGAAAGAAGGAGGTTTACCCTTCAATTTGGTATATAAATCATTTCTTCGTCTTCAAAAATAATACCTCAACCATCCCTCAAATTTTGATCATTGCATTCGTGATTCTGCTGAAACGTCAAAAACACGTAATCTTTTAACATTTCTTAAGTCAAGTCAATTTCAAATTGAAGCAATGAGTCATATATCATTTGAAAGAAGAAGGCTTACTCTTCAATTTGGTATATAAATCATTTCTTCGTCTTCAAAAATAAGACCTCAACCATCCCTCAAATTTTGATCATTGCTTTCGTGATTCTACTAAAACGTCAAAAACACGTAATCTTTTAACATTTCTTAAGTCAAATCGATTTCAAATTGAAACAATGAGTCATACATCATTCGAAAGAAGAAGGTTTACTCTTCAATTTGGTATATAAATCATTTCTTCGTCTTCAAAAATAAGACCTCAACCATCCTTCAAATTTTGATCATTGCTTTCGTGATTCTACTAAAACGTCAAAAACACGTAATCTTTTAACATTTCTTAAGTCAAATCGATTTCAAATTGAAACAATGAGTCATACATCATTTGAAAGAAGGAGGTTTACCCTTCAATTTGGTATATAAATCATTTCTTCGTCTTCAAAAATAATACCTCAACCATCCCTCAAATTTTGATCATTGCATTCGTGATTCTACTGAAACGTCAAAAACACCTAATCTTTTAACATTTCTTAAGTCAAATCAATTTCAAATTGAAGCAATGGGTCATATATCATTTGAAAGAAGAAGGTTTACTCTTCAATTTGGTATATAAATCATTTCTTCGTCTTCAAAAATAAGACCTCAACCATCCCTCAAATTTTGATCATTGCTTTCGCGATTCTACTAAATCGTCAAAAACACGTAATCTTTTAACATTTCTTAAGTCAAATCGATTTCAAATTGAAACAATGAGTCATACATCATTTGAAAGAAGGAGGTTTACCCTTCAATTTGGTATATAAATCATTTCTTCGTCTTCAAAAATAATACCTCAACCATCCCTCAAATTTTGATCATTGCATTCGTGATTCTACTGAAACGTCAAAAACACCTAATCTTTTAACATTTCTTAAGTCAAATCAATTTCAAATTGAAGCAATGGGTCATATATCATTTGAAAGAAGAAGGTTTACTCTTCAATTTGGTATATAAATCATTTCTTCGTCTTCAAAAATAAGACCTCAACCATCCCTCAAAATTTGATCATGGCTTTCGTGATTCTACTAAAACGTCAAAAACACGTAATCTTTTAACATTTCTTAAGCCAAATCGATTTCAAATTGAAACAATGAGTCATACATCATTTGAAAGAAGGAGGTTTACCCTTCAATTTGGTATATAAATCATTTCTTCGTCTTCAAAAATAATACCTCAACCATCCCTCAAATTTTGATCATTGCATTCGTGATTCTACTGAAACGTCAAAAACACGTAATCTTTTAACATTTCTTAAGTCAAATCAGTTTCAAATTGAAGCAATGGGTCATATATCATTTGAAAGAAGAAGGTTTACTCTTCAATTTGGTATATAAATTATTTCTTCGTCTTCAAAAATAAGACCTCAACCATCCCTCAAAATTTGATCATGGCTTTCGTGATTCTACTAAAACGTCAAAAACACGTAATCTTTTAACATTTCTTAAGTCAAATCGATTTCAAATTGAAACAATGATTCATACATCATTTGAAAGAAGGAGGTTTACCCTTCAATTTGGTATATAAATCATTTCTTCGTCTTCAAAAATAATACCTCAACCATCCCTCAAATTTTGATCATTGCATTCGTGATTCTACTGAAACGTCAAAAACACCTAATCTTTTAACATTTCTTAAGTCAAATCAATTTCAAATTGAAGCAATGGGTCATATATCATTTGAAAGAAGAAGGTTTACTCTTCAATTTGGTATATAAATCATTTCTTCGTCTTCAAAAATAAGACCTCAACCATCCCTCAAATTTTGATCATTGCTTTCGCGATTCTACTAAATCGTCAAAAACACGTAATCTTTTAACATTTCTTAAGTCAAATCGATTTCAAATTGAAACAATGAGTCATACATCATTTGAAAGAAGGAGGTTTACCCTTCAATTTGGTATATAAATCATTTCTTCGTCTTCAAAAATAATACCTCAACCATCCCTCAAATTTTGATCATTGCATTCGTGATTCTACTGAAACGTCAAAAACACGTAACCTTTTAACATTTCTTAAGTCAAATCAATTTCAAATTGAAGCAATGGGTCATATATCATTTGAAAGAAGAAGGTTTACTCTTCAATTTGGTATATAAATCATTTCTTCGTCTTCAAAAATAAGACCTCAACCATCCCTCAAATTTTGATCATTGCTTTCGCGATTCTACTAAATCGTCAAAAACACGTAATCTTTTAACATTTCTTAAGTCAAATCGATTTCAAATTGAAACAATGAGTCATACATCATTTGAAAGAAGGAGGTTTACCCTTCAATTTGGTATATAAATCATTTCTTCGTCTTCAAAAATAATACCTCAACCATCCCTCAAATTTTGATCATTGCATTCGTGATTCTACTGAAACGTCAAAAACACCTAATCTTTTAACATTTCTTAAGTCAAATCAATTTCAAATTGAAGCAATGGGTCATATATCATTTGAAAGAAGAAGGTTTACTCTTCAATTTGGTATATAAATCATTTCTTCGTCTTCAAAAATAAGACCTCAACCATCCCTCAAAATTTGATCATGGCTTTCGTGATTCTACTAAAACGTCAAAAACACGTAATCTTTTAACATTTCTTAAGCCAAATCGATTTCAAATTGAAACAATGAGTCATACATCATTTGAAAGAAGGAGGTTTACCCTTCAATTTGGTATATAAATCATTTCTTCGTCTTCAAAAATAATACCTCAACCATCCCTCAAATTTTGATCATTGCATTCGTGATTCTACTGAAACGTCAAAAACACGTAATCTTTTAACATTTCTTAAGTCAAATCACTTTCAAATTGAAGCAATGGGTCATATATCATTTGAAAGAAGAAGGTTTACTCTTCAATTTGGTATATAAATTATTTCTTCGTCTTCAAAAATAAGACCTCAACCATCCCTCAAAATTTGATCATGGCTTTCGTGATTCTACTAAAACGTCAAAAACACGTAATCTTTTAACATTTCTTAAGTCAAATCGATTTCAAATTGAAACAATAAGTCATACATCATTTGAAAGAAGGAGGTTTACCCTTCAATTTGGTATATAAATCATTTCTTCGTCTTCAAAAATAATACCTCAACCATCCCTCAAATTTTGATCATTGCATTCGTGATTCTACTGAAACGTCAAAAACACCTAATCTTTTAACATTTCTTAAGTCAAATCAATTTCAAATTGAAGCAATGGGTCATATATCATTTGAAAGAAGAAGGTTTACTCTTCAATTTGGTATATAAATTATTTCTTCGTCTTCAAAAAATAAGACCTCAACCATCCCTCAAAATTTGATCATGGCTTTCGTGATTCTACTAAAACGTCAAAAACACGTAATCTTTTAACATTTCTTAAGCCAAATCGATTTCAAATTGAAACAATGAGTCATACATCATTTGAAAGAAGGAGGTTTACCCTTCAATTTGGTATATAAATCATTTCTTCGTCTTCAAAAATAATACCTCAACCATCCCTCAAATTTTGATCATTGCATTCGTGATTCTGCTGAAACGTCAAAAACACGTAATCTTTTAACATTTCTTAAGTCAAGTCAATTTCAAATTGAAGCAATGAGTCATATATCATTTGAAAGAAGAAGGCTTACTCTTCAATTTGGTATATAAATCATTTCTTCGTCTTCAAAAATAAGACCTCAACCATCCCTCAAATTTTGATCATTGCTTTCGTGATTCTACTAAAACGTCAAAAACACGTAATCTTTTAACATTTCTTAAGTCAAATCGATTTCAAATTGAAACAATGAGTCATACATCATTCGAAAGAAGAAGGTTTACTCTTCAATTTGGTATATAAATCATTTCTTCGTCTTCAAAAATAAGACCTCAACCATCCTTCAAATTTTGATCATTGCTTTCGTGATTCTACTAAAACGTCAAAAACACGTAATCTTTTAACATTTCTTAAGTCAAATCGATTTCAAATTGAAACAATGAGTCATACATCATTTGAAAGAAGGAGGTTTACCCTTCAATTTGGTATATAAATCATTTCTTCGTCTTCAAAAATAAGACCTCAACCATCCCTCAAATCTCTATCTTCGCTTTCGTAATTCTACTGGAACATCAAAAACACAATCTTTTAACATTTCTTAAATCAAATTGATTTCAAATGAAATTCAAATGAAATGTTTTGTCTTTAATTTGATATACGAGTCAATTTAATTTTCGTTTTATTTTCAGGTAAGAACGAGACTTATTTATTGTTCCCGAGCTACAAAGAAGCCTTCCTTTTGCGAGTAAGTTATCTAGACGATTCCGTCGATGCAAATTAACTCGGAAAAGTTGTCATGGGATACAAAAGAATCAACATGCTTTATCGACTTTGACTCTTCACAAAGTATTAATTAAAGTTTCATGTTGAAAGATCGTTTGATACCCCATTTCCGGGTATCACTCATTTTTTGTTAAGTTAAGCCTCAATTAACCTTGAGTCACATTCTTATTTAAGTTTTAAACAAGGAGACAAAGAGAATCGAGTTGGAATATTATTATTAAGACGATGCTCTTTTAAGAGGATTTGATCAAAAACAACTTCAAACGTTTGTTCCTTCGTTGTTATAAGGATATCTAATGATAACTGTGGTAGACGTTTGACTAAATGTTCCATGAAACACACAAAGGTAATGAATGGATTAAGTTAAAATAATTTAACGAATCATATTTAAAAAAAAATAAAAGAAAAAATGTTTGTTGGGAGGTTTCCAAACACACCGAGGAGATGCTCCATTGTCCGTGAAAATATACGACCTTACCCAGATCTATAAGTTAAGTTTATAGCTGGCAATTGTCACCGTGGTGCAACCCTTCGATTTAACTGGGATATAATAGCCCGAAATTCCTGGGAAAACAATGCAGCCTCCACCATCCAGTAATTATTTAATCGTCCATGGAAAATCTTCCGTTTCCGCGCCACGTGAGGTCGAAATTAGTTCTGCCTCGAAAACAACATTTAATCAAAAAAAAAGCAAAAGCAAAGTCGTGAAGTCGATTTTTGGAAGAGATGGAGGTGCCATAAACGCAAAGAGTTACGTTATCTTATTGCGAAAAGTACTGTTACGTTGAAGTACCGGAAAGAGGCGGTTTTATGGAGAACCGTAAAGATCTCTTGGATATCAGCGATCTTGGTGATGGTATCATATTTGGGAGATAAGCGATTTTGGTGGGTTTAAACGTTATTAAATGTCTTAATCAACGATTTTTTATGATTAAACTACAATCTGTGCAAAAAATCAAGGCCCCTCATTTGAATGGCCAAATTTTTGAGATACATCCAAAATATTCATGAAAATGTATCGAGTTAGAAAGAAAATTCCATCCTAACCCAAACGAATTAAAAGAAAAAGACTTTGAATTCGTTTCGGAGGATTTTCTTGATTAAAAAATCGAAATATCTCAAAAATTTTGAGATATCCAACATTAATTTTAACATAAATTTCATCAAAGTGAATAAAACACTTAGATTTGATGAAGAAATATGATAATGCTCAATAAAAATAAATAATTGAAGATATAGAAATGTAGTTATCTCGAATTTTGGAGATACCTCCAAAATATTCATGAAAATGTATCGAGTTAGAAAGAAAACTCCATCCTAACCCAAACGAATTGAAAGAAAAAGACTTTGAATTCGTTTCGGAGGATTTTCTTGATTAAAGAATCGAAATATCTCAAAAATTTTAAGATATCCAGCATTACTTTTAACATAAATTTCATCAAAGTGAATAATACACATAGATTTGATGAAGAAATATGATATTGTTCAATAAAAAAGAAACAATTGACGATATAGATATTGTTGTTATCTCGAATTTTTGAGATACCTCCAAAATATTCATGAAAATGTATCGAGTTAGAAAGAAAATTCCATCCTAACCCAAACGAATTGAAAGAAAAAGACTTTGAATTCGTTTCGGAGGATTTTCTTGATTAAAAAATCGAAATATCTCAAAAATTTTGAGATATCCAACATTAATTTTAACATAAATTTCATCAAAGTGAATAAAACACTTAGATTTGATGAAGAAATATGATAATGCTCAATAAAAATAAATAATTGAAGATATAGAAATGTAGTTATCTCGAATTTTGGAGATACCTCCAAAATATTCATGAAAATGTATCGAGTTAGAAAGAAAACTCCATCCTAACCCAAACGAATTGAAAGAAAAAGACTTTGAATTCGTTTCGGAGGATTTTCTTGATTAAAGAATCGAAATATCTCAAAAATTTTAAGATATCCAGCATTACTTTTAACATAAATTTCATCAAAGTGAATAATACACATAGATTTGATGAAGAAATATGATATTGTTCAATAAAAAAGAAACAATTGACGATATAGATATTGTTGTTATCTCGAATTTTTGAGATACCTCCAAAATATTCATGAAAATGTATCGAGTTAGAAAGAAAATTCCATCCTAACCCAAACGAATTGAAAGAAAAAGACTTTGAATTCGTTTCGGAGGATTTTCTTGATTAAAAAATCGAAATATCTCAAAAATTTTAAGATATCCAACATTAATTTTAACATAAATTTCATCAAAGTGAATAAAACACTCAGATTTGATGAAGAAATATGCTATTGTTCAATAAAAAATAAATTATTGAAGATATAGAAATGTAGCTATCTTAAATTTTTGAGATATCTCCAAAATATTCATGAAGATGTATCGAGTTAGAAAGAAAATTCCATCCTAACCTAAACGAATTGAAAGAAAAAGACTTTGAATTCGTTTCGGAGGATTTCTTGATTAAAAAATCAAAATATCTCAAAAATTTTAAGATATCCAACATTAATTTTAACATAAATTTCATCAAAGTTCAATAAAAGATAAATAATTGAAGATATAGAAATGTAGTTATCTCGAATTTTTGAGATATCTCTTAAATATTCATGAAAATGTATCGAGTTAGAAAGAAAATTCCAACCTAACCCAAACGGGCATCAAAGAAAAGACTTTGAATTCGTTTCGGAGGATTTTCATGATTAAAAAATCGAAATATCTCAAAAACTTTAAGATATCCAACATTAATTTTAACATAAACTTCATCAAAGTGAATAAAACACTTAGATATGATGAAGAAATATGATATTATTCAATAAAAAATAAATAATTGAAGATATAGAAATGTAGTTATCTCGAATTTTTGAGATATCTCTTAAATATTCATGAAAATGTATCGAGCTAGAAAGAAAATTCCATCCTAACCCAAGCGAATTGAAAGAAAAAGACTTTGAATTCGTTTCGGAGGATTTTCTTGATTAAGAAATCGAAATATCTCAAAAATTTTAAGATATCCAACACTAATTTTAACATAAATTTCATCAAAGTGAATAAACCACTTGGATATGATGAAGAAATATGATGTTATTCAATAAAAAATAAATTATTGATGAAATAGAAATGTAGTTATCTCGAATTTTTGAGATATCTCCAAAATATTCATGAAAATGTATGGAGTTAGAAAGAATATTCTATCCTAGCTCAAACGAATTGAAAGAAAAAGACTTTGAATTCGTTTCGGAGGATTTTCTTGATTAAAAAATCGAAATATCTCAAAAATTTTAAGATATCCAACATTAATTTTAACATAAATTTCATCAAAGTGAATAAAATACTTAGATTTGATGAAGAAATATGAAATTGTTCAATAAAAAATAAATAACTGAAGATATAGAAATGTAGTTATCTCGAATTTTTAAGATATCTCTTAAATATTTATGAAACTGAATCGAGTTAGAAAGAAAATTCCAACCTAACCAAAACGAATTGAAAAAAACAGACTTTGAATTCGTTTCGGAGGATTTTCTTGATTAAAAATCGAAATGTGTCAAAAATTTTAAGATATCTAGCATTAATTTTATCATAAACTAAAATAAGACGTCCACGATCTATCAAATTTTAACATTTTTGTCACCAAAAATCACCATTTAACATTACTTAAGTGGGGCTGATTTAAAATCGAAACAACGAGTTATACATCATTTTAAAGAGGAAGATTTAGCCTTCAATTTGATATGAAGTGCATTTCTTCAATTTCAAAAATGAGATGTCCACGGTCCATCAAACTTTATCATTTTTTCCACGATTTTATTCCAACGTCAAAAACACATCACCATTTAACATTTCTTAAGTCAAATCGATTTCAAATCGAAACAACGAGTTATACACCATTTTAAAGAGGAAGATTTCAATTTGATATATAAGTCATTTCTTCATTTTCAAAAATAAGACGTCCACGATCGTTCAAATTTTATCATTTTTTTCGTGATGCTATTCCAACGTCAAAAAGACATTACCATTTAACATTACTTAAGTGAGGCCGATTTAAAATCGATACAACGTGTTATACATCATTTTAAAGAAGAAAGTTTACCCTTCAATCTGATATATAAGTCATCTCTTCAATTTCAAAAATTAGACGTCCACGACCTATCAAATTTTATCATTTTTTTCGTGATTCTATTCCAACGTCAAAAACACATCATCTTCTAACATTTCTTAGGTGGAATCGACTTAAAATCGAAACAACGAGTTATACATCATCATAAAGAGGAAGATTTACCCTTCAATTTGATGTATAAATCATTTCTTCATTTTAAAAAGTAACCTTTCAAATTTCATCATTTTTATCTTGACTCCATTAAACGTCACCAGACACATCATCTTTTAACATATCTTAAGTGAAATCGATTTCAAATCGAAACAACGAGTTGTACATCATTTGAAAGGGGACGATTCAATCTTTAATTTGACGTAGAAATGACTTTTCTTCATTTTCATAAATAAGACGACCACAATCTTTCAAATTCTACCATTTTTGTCGTGATTCCACTACAACATCAAATCATCCTTTAACATGTCTTATGTTGAATATATATGTGATTTTTATATTTTTCTATTAACTGGGATCGAAAACAATCGATGTGATTCCGTTTTAATCCGCGTTTCGTTTAGGGCGGATATCGCGTAACTGATCCGATGCAGCTCATAAATTTCGGAATTTTACTTATCCAAACGGGCGTAAAACTAATCGAAACGGCATCTCGAGCGTTCGTGACTTCCGCAGGAACGGAAGTCTTCGTTCTTGGAGATTCGAATTGCTCGTAAATATCCGTCGTTAAACGTGTCCGTCCATAACATCTCGCGATCATCCCAAAGAAAAGCTTGAAAACTTTTGAGCAAGAAAAAATCGAGTGATATTACATTTTAGACAATCAAAGCTGCGTTTTAACGTTTTATGGATAGAATTACGATGAGACTCGATTGTGACATCAATCCCGGGTGATGGAAATATATCAAAGTGCTCGGTATCCTGATTAATTCGCTGTCATTGTTGGAGGACGACATCAATAGGACGAGTTGCAAGGGGTGCCACTACAAAGCACTTTATCGGCACTGGCTATTACGATCATCATCGTCCAGATGATGATGACGATAATGATGATATCATTATCTCGTGCCATTCCAATGGACGAGATCATCTGTCAACGCGATGCTGCAGGTGCATATCCAGACATACATGAGAGCATTTATTGGGCTGATTGGATTTGGAGAAGGATTTTAGGGGCGAAATGGGGAGGTAATAACGGTTGTGAGGTGCGAATTTCATTATCGACGTGTTAGCCGGCATAAATGACGGATCGGTTTTGATTTGATTGAGAGGTGCGCCAATGAAATTGTACAAGGGGGAAAATAATCGGTGCCAGAATAACCGAGCACATCCATTTCGATCCCGACTTCCTACCACTACATTCTCGTAAAGAGGAAATCCGCAAAACATTAGTAACCCTGACAATAACTTATCCTTATCTCGTCGAGTACGAGAAATAAAAAAATTTCGCAAAACCAACATCCACACTGTAAATATATAAAGGTCGTAGCGAGGCGCACAATGTAGATTTCGTAATAATATATCTTTCTGCGTTTCGAGAACTTTTTGCTTTTCGTTTCCTTTCTTTCTTTCTTTCTTTCGGCCTTACACAATGTTGTGGAGATCTATTTGAATATTCTGCGATTCGGGATTTTAAAGATGATCTATGCGAGGAAAACAACAATTTTTACTTTTCATTCGAATGTCGAATGAAACAAATGATAAAATTTGAAGGATTAAAGACAATATCTTCGTCTTTCAAATGATAAAGGATTATATGTTTTTGACGATTTAATAGAATCGCGAAAGCAATGATCAAAATTTGAAAGATGGTTGAGGTCTTATTTTTGAAAGTGAAGAAATGATTTATATATCAAATTGAAGGATAAACCTTCCTCTTTAAAATGATATATAACTCGTTGTTTCAATTTGAAATCAATTTGACTTAAAAAATGTTAAAAGATTACGTGTTTTTGATGCTTTAGTAGAATCGCGAAAGCAATGATCAAAATTTGAGGGATGGTTGAGGTCTTATTTTTTAAAATGAAGAAATGATTTATATATCAAATTAAAGGGTAAACCTTCCTCTTTAAAATGATATATAACTCGTTGTTTCTATTTAAAGTCGATTTGACTTAAGAAATGTTAAAAGATTACGTGTTTTTAACGTTTTAGTAGAATCGCGAAAGCAATGATCAAAATTTGAGGGATGGTTGAGGTCTTATTTTTTAAAATGAAGAAATGATTTATATATCAAATTGAAGGGTAAACCTTCCTCTTTAAAATGGTATATAACTCGTTGTTTCAATTTGAAATCGATTTAACCTAAGAAATGTTAAAAGATTACGTGTTTTTGATGTTTTAGTAGAATCGCGAAAGCAATGATCAAAATTTGAGGGATGGTTGAGGTCTTATTTTTTAAAATGAAGAAATGATTTATATATCAAATTGAAGGGTGAACCTTCCTCTTTAAAATGGTATATAACTCGTTGTTTCAATTTGAAATCGATTTAACCTAAGAAATGTTAAAAGATTACGTGTTTTTGACGTTTTAGTAGAATCGCGAAAGCAATGATCAAAATTTGAGGGATGGTTAAGGTCTTATTTTTTAAAATGAAGAAATGATTTATATATCAAATTGAAGGGTAAACCTTCCTCTTTAAAATGGTATATAACTCGTTATTTCAATTTGAAACCGATTTGACTTAAGAAATGTTAAAAGATTACGTGTTCTTGACGTTTTAGTAGAATCGCGAAAGCAATGATCAAAATTTGAGGGATGGTTGAGGTCTCATTTTTTAAAATGAAGAAATGATTTATATATCAAATTGAAGGGTAAACCTTCCTCTTTAAAATGATATATAACTCGTTGTTTCTATTTAAAGTCGATTTGACTTAAGAAATGTTAAAAGATTACGTGTTTTTGATGTTTTAGTAGAATCGCGAAAGCAATGATCAAAATTTGAGGGATGGTTGAAGTCTTATTTTTTAAAATGAAGAAATGATTTATATATCAAATTGAAGGGTAAACCTTCATCTTTAAAATGGTATATAACTCGTTATTTCAATTTGAAACCGATTTGACTTAAGAAATGTTAAAAGATTACGTGTTCTTGACGTTTTAGTAGAATCGCGAAAGCAATGATCAAAATTTGAGGGATGGTTAAGGTCTTATTTTTTAAAATGAAGAAATGATTTATATATCAAATTGAAGGGTAAACCTTCCTCTTTAAAATGGTATATAACTCGTTATTTCAATTTGAAACCGATTTGACTTAAGAAATGTTAAAAGATTACGTGTTCTTGACGTTTTAGTAGAATCGCGAAAGCAATGATCAAAATTTGAGGGATGGTTGAGGTCTCATTTTTTAAAATGAAGAAATGATTTATATATCAAATTGAAGGGTAAACCTTCCTCTTTAAAATGATATATAACTCGTTGTTTCTATTTAAAGTCGATTTGACTTAAGAAATGTTAAAAGATTACGTGTTTTTGATGTTTTAGTAGAATCGCGAAAGCAATGATCAAAATTTGAGGGATGGTTGAAGTCTTATTTTTTAAAATGAAGAAATGATTTATATATCAAATTGAAGGGTAAACCTTCCTCTTTAAAATGGTATATAACTCGTTATTTCAATTTGAAACCGATTTGACTTAAGAAATGTTAAAAGATTACGTGTTCTTGACGTTTTAGTAGAATCGCGAAAGCAATGATCAAAATTTGAGGGATGGTTGAGGTCTCATTTTTTAAAATGAAGAAATGATTTATATATCAAATTGAAGGGTAAACCTTCCTCTTTAAAATGATATATAACTCGTTGTTTCTATTTAAAGTCGATTTGACTTAAGAAATGTTAAAAGATTACGTGTTTTTGATGTTTTAGTAGAATCGCGAAAGCAATGATCAAAATTTGAGGGATGGTTGAAGTCTTATTTTTTAAAATGAAGAAATGATTTATATATCAAATTGAAGGGTAAACCTTCCTCTTTAAAATGGTATATAACTCGTTGTTTCAATTTGAAATCGATTTGACTTAAGAAATGTTAAAAGATTACGTGTTTTTGATGTTTTAGTAGAATCGCGAAAGCAATGATCAAAATTTGAGAGATGGTTGAGGTTTTATTTTTTAAATTGAAGAAATGATTTATATATCAAATTGAAGGGTAAACCTTCCTCTTTAAAATGATATATAACTCGTTGTTTCAATTTGAAATCAATTTGACTTAAAAAATGTTAAAAGATTACGTGTTTTTGATGCTTTAGTAGAATCGCGAAAGCAATGATCAAAATTTGAGGGATGGTTGAGGTCTTATTTTTTAAAATGAAAAAATGATTTATATATCAAATTGAAGGGTAAACCTTCCTCTTTAAAATGATATATAACTCGTTGTTTCTATTTAAAGTCGATTTGACTTAAGAAATGTTAAAAGATTACGTGTTTTTAACGTTTTAGTAGAATCGCGAAAGCAATGATCAAAATTTGAGGGATGGTTGGGGTCTTATTTTTTAAAATGAAGAAATGATTTATATATCAAATTGAAGGGTAAACCTTCCTCTTTAAAATGGTATATAACTCGTTGTTTCAATTTGAAATCGATTTAACCTAAGAAATGTTAAAAGATTACGTGTTTTTGACGTTTTAGTATAATCGCGAAAGCAATGATCAAAATTTGAGGGATGGTTGAGGTCTTATTTTTTAAAATGAAGAAATGATTTATATATCAAATTGAAGGGTAAACCTTCCTCTTTAAAATGATATATAACTCGTTGTTTCAATTTGAAATCGATTTGACTTAAGAAATGTTAAAAGATTACGTGTTTTTGATGTTTTAGTAGAATCACGAAAGCAATGATCAAAATTTGAGGGATGGTTGAGGTCTTATTTTTTAAAATAAAGAAATGATTTATATATCAAATTGAAGGGTAAACCTTCCTCTTTAAAATGGTATATAACTCGTTGTTTCAATTTGAAATCGATTTGACTTAAAAAATGTTAAAAGATTACGTGTTTTTGATGTCTTAGTAGAATCGCGAAAGCAATGATCAAAATTTGAGGTATGGTTGAGGTCTTATTTTTTAAAATGACGAAATGATTTATATATCCAATTGAAGGGTAAACCTTCCTCTTTAAAATGGTATATAACTCGTTGTTTCAATTTGAAATCGATTTGACCTAAAAAATGTTAAAAGATTACGTGTTTTTGACGTTTTAGTAGAATCGCGATAGCAATAATCAAAATTTGAAGGATGGTTGAGGTCTTATTTTTTAAAATGAAGAAATGATTTATATATCAAATTGAAGGGTAAACCTTCCTCTTTAAAATGATATATAACTCGTTGTTTTAATTTGAAATCGATTTGACTTAAGAACTGTTAAAAGATTACGTGTTTTTGATGTTTTAGTAGAATCGCGAAAGCAATGATCAAAATTTGACAGATGGTTGAGGTCTTATTTTTTAAAATGAAGAAATGATTTATATATTAAACTGAAGGGTAAACATTCCTCTTTAAAATGATATATAACTCGTTGTTTTAATTTGAAATCGATTTGACTTAAGAACTGTTAAAAGATTACGTGCTTTTGATGTTTTAGTAGAATCGCAAAAGCAATGATCAAAATTTGAGAGATGGTTGAGGTCTTATTTGTTAAAATGAAGAAATGATTTATATATCAAATTGAAGGGTAAACCTTCCTCTTTAAAATGATATATAACTCGTTGTTTCAATTTGAAATCGATTTGGCTTAAGAAATGTTAAAAGATCACATACTTTTTATGTTTTAGTAGAATCGCGAAAGCAATGATCAAAATTTGAGAGATGGTGTAGGTCTTATTTGTTAAAATGAAAAAATGATTTATATATCAAATTGAAGGGTAAACATTCCTCTTTAAAATGATATATAACTCGTTGTTTCAATTCGAAATCGATTTGACTTAAGAAATGTAAAAGAATTACGTGATTTTGACGTTTTAGTAGAATCGCGAAAGCAATGATCAAAATTTGAGGGATGGTTGAGGTCTTATTTTTTAAAATGAAGAAATGATTTATATATCAAATTGAAGGGTACACCTTCCTCTTTAAAATGATATATAACTCGTTGTTTCAATTTGAAATCGATTTGACTTAAGAAATGTTAAAAGATCACATACTTTTTATGTTTTAGTAGAATCGCGAAAGCAATGATCAAAATTTGAGAGATGGTGTAGGTCTTATTTGTTAAAATGAAAAAATGATTTATATATCAAATTGAAGGGTAAACATTCCTCTTTAAAATGATATATAACTCGTTGTTTCAATTCGAAATCGATTTGACTTAAGAAATGTAAAAGAACTACGTGATTTTGACGTTTTAGTAGAATCGCGAAAGCAATGATCAAAATTTGAGGGATGGTTGAGGTCTTATTTTTTAAAATGAAGAAATGATTTATATATCAAATTGAAGGGTACACCTTCCTCTTTAAAATGATATATAACTCGTTGTTTCAATTTGAAATCGATTTGGCTTAAGAAATGTTAAAAGATCACATACTTTTTATGTTTTAGTAGAATCGCGAAAGCAATGATCAAAATTTGAGAGATGGTGTAGGTCTTATTTGTTAAAATGAAAAAATGATTTATATATCAAATTGAAGGGTAAACATTCCTCTTTAAAATGATATATAACTCGTTGTTTCAATTCGAAATCGATTTGACTTAAGAAATGTAAAAGAATTACGTGATTTTGACGTTTTAGTAGAATCGCGAAAGCAATGATCAAAATTTGAGGGATGGTTGAGGTCTTATTTTTTAAAATGAAGAAATGATTTATATATCAAATTGAAGGGTACACCTTCCTCTTTAAAATGATATATAACTCGTTGTTTCAATTTGAAATCGATTTGGCTTAAGAAATGTTAAAAGATCACATACTTTTTATGTTTTAGTAGAATCGCGAAAGCAATGATCAAAATTTGAAGGATGGTTGTGGTCTTATTTTTTAAAATGTAGAAATGATTTATATATTAAATTGAAGGGTAAACCTTCCTCTTCAAAATGATATATAACCCGTTGTTTCAATTTGAAATCGATTTGACCTAAGAAATGTTAAAATATTTCGTGTTTTTGACGTTTTAGTAGAATCGCGAAAGCAATGATCAAAATTTGAGAGATGGTTGAGGTCTTATTTTTTAAAATGAAGAAATGATTTATATATCAAATTGAAGGGTAAACCTTCCTCTTCAAAATGATATATAACCCGTTGTTTCAATTTGAAATCGATTTGACCTAAGAAATGTTAAAATATTTCGTGTTTTTGACGTTTTAGTAGAATCGCGAAAGCAATGATCAAAATTTGAGGGATGGTTGAAGTCTTATTTTTTAAAATGAAGAAATGATTTATATATCAAATTGAAGTGTAAACCTTCCTCCTTAAAATGGTATATAACTCGTTGTTTCAATTTGAAATCTATTTGACTTAAAAAATGTTAAAATATCACGTACGTTTGATGTTTTAGTAGAATCGCGAATGCAATGATCAAAATTTGAAGAATGGTTGAGGTCTTATTTTTTAAAATGAAAAAATGATTTATATATCAAGTTGAAGGGTAAACGTTCCTCTTTAAAATGGTATATAACTCGTTGTTTCAATTTGAAATCGATTTGACTTAAGAAATGTTAAAAGATTACGTGTTTTTGATGTTTTAGTAGAATCGCGAAAGCAATGATCAAAATTTGAGGGATGGTTGAAGTTTTATTTTTGAAAATGAAGAAATGATTTATATATCAAATTGAAGTGCAAACCTTCCTCCTTAAAATGGTATATAACTCGTTGTTTCAATTTGAAATCGATTTGACTTAAAAAATGTTAAAAGATTACGTGTTTTTGATGTTTTAGTAGAATCGCGAAAGCAATGATCAAAATTTGAGGGATGGTTGAAGTTTTATTTTTGAAAATGAAGAAATGATTTATATATCAAATTGAAGTGCAAACCTTCCTCCTTAAAATGGTATATAACTCGTTGTTTCAATTTGAAATCGATTTGACTTAAAAAATGTTAAAATATCACGTACGTTTGATGTTTTAGTAGAATCGCGAATGCAATGATCAAAATTTGAGGGATGGTTGAGGTCTTATTTTTTAAAATGAAAAAATGATTTATATATCAAATTGAAGGGTAAACCTTCCTCTTTAAAATGGTATATAACTCGTTGTTTCAATTTGAAATCAATTTAACCTAAGAAATGTTAAAAGATTACGTGTTTTTGACGTTTTAGTAGAATCGCGAAAGCAATGATCAAAATTTGAGGGATGGTTGAAGTCTTATTTTTTAAAATGAAGAAATGATTTATATATCAAATTGAAGTGTAAACCTTCCTCCTTAAAATGGTATATAACTCGTTGTTTCAATTTGAAATCTATTTGACTTAAAAAATGTTAAAATATCACGTACGTTTGATGTTTTAGTAGAATCGCGAATGCAATGATCAAAATTTGAGGAACGGTTGAGGTCTTATTTTTTAAAATGAAAAAATGATTTATATATCAAGTTGAAGGGTAAACGTTCCTCTTTAAAATGATGTATAACTCGTTGTTTCAATTTGAAATCGATTTGACTTAAGAAATGTTAAAAGATTACGTGTTTTTGATGTTTTAGTAGAATCGCGAAAGCAATGATCAAAATTTGAGGGATGGTTGAAGTTTTATTTTTGAAAATGAAGAAATGATTTATATATCAAATTGAAGTGCAAACCTTCCTCCTTAAAATGGTATATAACTCGTTGTTTCAATTTGAAATCGATTTGACTTAAAAAATGTTAAAATATCACGTACGTTTGATGTTTTAGTAGAATCGCGAATGCAGTGATCAAAATTTGAGGGATGGTTGAGGTCTTATTTTTTAAAATGAAAAAATGATTTATATATCAAGTTGAAGGGTAAACGTTCCTCTTTCAAATGATGTATAACTCGTTGTTTCAATTTGAAATCGATTTGACTTAAGAAATGTTAAAAGATTACGTGTTTTTGATGTTTTAGTAGAATCGCGAAAGCAATGATCAAAATTTGAGAGATGGTTGAGGTCTTATTTGTTAAAATGAAGAAATGATTTATATATCAAATTGAAGGGTAAACCTTCCTCTTTAAAATGATATATAACTCGTTGTTTCAATTTGAAATCGATTTGACCTAAGAAATGTTAAAAGATTACGCGTTTTTGACGTTTTAGTAGAATCGCGAAAGCAATGATCAAAATTTGAGGGATGGTTGAGGTGTTATTTTTTAAAATGAAGAAATGATTTATATATCAAATTGAAGGATGAGTCTTCCTCCTTCGAATCATATATGACTCATTGTTTGAATTTTATTTTTTTTTATATTTTAATCGTCAAATCCAAATGATAAAGTGACTTCGTATAATTCATAATTGGAGTTGGTTTTCTCGTTTGGGTACAGATATCGGCTTGATGCGCCTTATAATCATCTGTCGGCGGATGAAGAGGAAACTAAAGGCCTCGTTTTGATGAAAGTTTTTGCCGGATCCAATCGTGACCAACCGTAATCGCCAAATGTCTTCATCTCCCGTTGCCCCACGGCATCATTTTTTTTCCTCATTATCCTCACGAAGACCGAACCCGAAGAATGGGTCAGCAACTTCTGACCTGAGAAGCCATGACTTTGTTAAATTCACTTTGTATACTTTGTTTTATTTAATGATTTGTAAAGATTAAAAAAATATGGTTCGTAAACAACCCGAATCCGATAAAACGTAGGAAACGATAAAATTTAATACGGCTAAAAAGTGGGGAGTCCGGTTCTGGAGCGGTCGAATTACTCCTCTCGGATAATCCGGATAATAATCCGGTCGTATACTGCGAATTGTTGGGACACTCTCCCTCTTTCTCTTTCTTTTCCTAACCGACCAGGAATTTACTGTTAAGCCGATTAAGCTTAGCCCGGGTCTGGAAAAAGTGGCCCGGACGTTTTTCCTGCGGTTTTCGAGGTTGTCGTGATGAAAAAACAACGAGGATTCCGCTTTTTCAAACTTCGAAACAATTTTGATACAAAACGTTTTGTCTTAAATGGTTTAAAAGAAAAATCAAATTAATTTAAAAAAAGGCGGGAAATTTAAAAACATTTTAATCTTCGTCAGATTTTCCCCATTTATATCCTTACCTCATTAAATACAATATAACCCCATTGTTACCCCTATTAGAGCACCTCTTATAGCGCGATTAAAGGGTTAAAATTCTCTTGGCTCAGTTCGCCGTTAAAAGAGAGGGATATATTTAAGCAGAGCACGTTTCGACTGTTGTATATTTTCTTAAGGGTCGCTCGGTTTCTCCGATGAACGTTTTAATGGCCCTAGGAATGTAAAACTCGTAAACTTTTCCGTACGCCTTCGAAATGTAAGTGTACAAATTACGGATCTTCTCGAATACTGAATATCCGGTTACGACATCTCACCTTAAACAAAATAATATCATCAAAAAAAATATTTTTAATTAAGATTGTAAATCGATGTTGTATTTGCTTTTTTCCCAGAGGAGGGTTGCAATATTAAAATCTAGAATTGGCCACTTAGTCGACTGATTAGTACCGCCCCAAGCGAAATTAAACAGGAACAACCCCCAATTTTGTTACACCCTTGATGGGACATCAAAAGAAATATTTGAAAAACCGATGACTTTAAAAACCTAATATTTATCATGCAAACATGCGACTTTATTCGTTTTGAAAATGGGGTGTCCAAGAGAACCGGAAGTACATCCATCCCCTAAACGAGTCGTTTATGAAGTGCGTAGGGTGGCGTCGGTAAACAGGGGATATACGGGGAAAAAAATCAGGTGAGGTGGAAGAACGGTGCGTGCTAAAAACCGTGAAAATTCGTATATAATCGCGACGCGTCGTTCACTTGTTTACCATTGGCGTGCATAAACAAGCGGGGGTTGCGTTTGGTGTTGCACGATAAGGGCTGTTATTTTTTTGTGGTCACGTTATGGCATTTAAATTTGTCTTTTTATTAGCAAAAATTTGCATCCAGAAACTCCAGGATTAGACATAAACTGCTGTGGTCCGTTTTGAAAATATGGTCAATTTTGATTTAGAGGCATAGGTTGTAACTCGAAATCCAAAACTGATAGAAAATAACTTCTATAATAAAAATTGTTCATAATGAACCTAAATTGCATGACTTATAATCGGGTAATGCCTAAGGGTGACAGTTCTTGAGATATGTCCCAAGAAATACGAAACTGTCAAAAACGACAATTTTGGATACAAACATAGGTTATACTTCAAAATCCAAAACTGATAGAAAGCAACCTCTTTAATAAAAATTGTTCATAATAATCCCAAATTATATAATCTATAATCGGTTAATGCCTGACGGTAACAATTTTTGGCATAGGTACCAAGAAATGGGCAAATGTCAAAATGAACAATTTCTCTTTTACAAACATAGGTTGTTTCTCAAGATGTTAAGGTGATGGAACGTTTCCTGCCAATAAAAATAGTTCGTAATGAACTCATAACATCTAATTTATGGCCGGTTGATGCCAAACGATGACAGTTCTTGAGATATGTCCCAAGAAATACGAAACTATCAAAAACGACAATTTTGGTTTATGACTCAAGATCGAATGCTGATAGAAAGTAACCTTTCCTATAAGATATGTTCGTAATGAACCCAAATTATATAATCTATAATCGGTTAATGCCTAACTGTAACAATTTTTGGCATATGTGCCAAGAAATAGGCAAATGTCAAAATGAACAATTTCTCTTTTACAAACATAGGTTGTATCTCAAGATGTAAAGGTGATGGAACGTTTTCCGCCAATAAAAATGGTTCGTAATGAACTCATAACATCTAATTGATGGCCGGTTGATGCCAAACGATGACAGTTCTTGAGATATGTCCCCAAAAATACGAAACTATCAAAAACGACAATTTTGGTTTATGACTCAAGATCCAATACTGATAGAAAGTAGCCTTTCCAATAAAATATGTTCGTAATGAACCCACATTACATAATCCATAATCGGTTAATGCCTAACGGTAACAATTTTTGACATAGGTACCAAGAAATAGGCAAATGTCAAAATGAACAATTTCTCTTTTACAAACATAGGTTGTATCTCAGGATGTAAAGGTGATGGAACGCTTCCCGCCAATAAAAATAGTTCGTAATGAACCCATAACATCTGATTTATGGACGGTTGATGACAAACGACGACAGTTCTTGAAATATGTCCCAAAAAATAGGAAACTATCAAAAACGACAATTTTGGTTTATGACTCAAAATCGAATACTGATAGAAAGTAACCTCTCCTATAAAATATGTTCGTAATGAACCCAAATTACATAATCTATAATCGGTTAATGCCTAACGGTAAGATTTTTTGACATATGTACCAAGAAATAGGCAAATGTCAAAATGAACAATTTCTCTTTTACAAACATAGGTTGTATCTCAGGATGTAAAGGTGATGGAACGCTTCCCGCCAATAAAAATAGTTCGTAATGAACCCATAACATCTGATTTATGGACGGTTGATGACAAACGACGACAGTTCTTGAAATATGTCCCAAAAAATAAGAAACTATCAAAAACGACAATTTTGGTTTATGACTCAAAATCGAATACTGATAGAAAGTAACCTCTCCTATAAAATATGTTCGTAATGAACCCAAATTACATAATCTATAATCGGTTAATGCCTAACGGTAAGATTTTTTGACATATGTACCAAGAAATAGGCAAATGTCAAAATGAACAATTTCTCTTTTACAAACATAGGTTGTATCTCAAGATGTAAAGGTGATGGAACGTTTCTCGCCAATAAAAATGGTTCGTAATGAACTCATAACATCTAATTTATGGCTGATTGATGCCAAACGATGACAGTTCTTGAGATATGTCCCAAAAAATACGAAACTATCAAAAACGAAAATTTTGGTTTATGACTCAAGATCGAATACTGATAGAAAGAAACCTCTCTCATAAAATATGTTCGTAATGAACCCAAATTACATAATCTATAATCGGTTAATGCCTAACGGTAACAATTTTTGACATAGGTACCAAGAAATAGGCAAATGTCAAAATGAACAATTTCTCTTTCACAAACATAGGATGTTTCTCAAGATGTTAAGGTGATGGAACGTTTCCTGCCAATAAAAATAATTTGTAATGAACTCATATCATCTAATTTATGGCCGGTTGATGCCGAACGATGACAGTTCTTGAGATATGTCCCAAAAAAATACGAAACTATCAAAAACGAAAATTTTGGTTTATGACTCAAGATCAAATACTGATAGAAAGAAACCTCTCCCATAAAGTATGTTCGTAATGAACCCAAATTACATAATCTATAATCGGTTAATGTCTAACAGTAACAATTTTTGACATATGTACCAAGAAATAGGCAAATGTCAAAATGAACAATTTCTCTTTTACAAACATATGTTGTATCTCAAGATGTAAAGGTGATGGAACGTTTCTCGTCAATAAAAATGGTTCGTAATGAACTCATAACATCTAATTTATGGCGGATTGATGCCAAACGATGACAGTTCTTGAGATATGTCCCAAAAAATACGAAACTATCAAAAACGAAAATTTTGTTTATGACTCAAGATCGAATACTGATAGAAAGAAACCTCTCTCATAAAATATGTTCGTAATGAACCCAAATTACATAATCTATAATCGGTTAATGCCTAACGGTAACAATTTTTGACATAGGTACCAAGAAATAGGCAAATACTATTGTGTCACAGTATGTGCTATGACACAATAGTATTAATGGGCGATTTCAATACATTACATTAAGAGATGACCTACGTAGTGAAAAACTTCGATTTGTTACTACTTCCGCAAATCTATCTATCATCCCTTCCTTCCTACCTTCCTTCGTCTGACCCTCTGCTTGACTTGATCATCTCGTCTTGCACCGATAAGATTCTTGTTCACGGTCAGCTACCAGCTCTGCAATTTTCCAACCATGATCTTATTTATTGCGCTGTCGAAGACCGAAATGTAATTTGTCCGCAGCGTAGTCTATCTTACCGGGATTTCAAACATGTTAACCTTCAAGAACTCAACTCTGATGCGCTGAGGATAGACTGGAAACCGTTATATCTTATAACGGACATTGATGCGAAAGTTAATTATTTTAATAACAAAGTAACATGTTTGTATGACAAACATGCTCCGATAAGGCAAAGGAGAGTGAAACATTTTCCCACCCCCTGGTTAACTAATGATATTAGGGGTCTCATGAGCGAACGTAATAAAGCAAAAGCTTTGTACAGACGTAACCCGTCAGTTAATAACTACAACTGTTATCGATCTCTGCGTAACAGATGCAATCACAAATGCAAAAATGCTAAAAAAAATATTTTTATTGGAAATTATCTTTGTCGACACCAACTACTTTCTGGAAGACCCTGCGATCTCTTGGCGTTACTGACTGCAAACTCACGCAATCCACGCCGGATCCTAACTTGTTAGCCAGCTATTTTGCCGAATCGCCGGTAACGTTTGACACTTTTCAGAAAGCTACCTAATCCCAAATCATTCGTGCATCAGGAAATGTGAGCATGGATGATACTCGTAGTTTTTCATTGACTATGGTTGACTCGGAGGTTGTTCGTGATGCTCTCACTCAAACCCGCTCTACTTGCTGTGGTGCTGACCTTATTTTGTAAAACAAATTTTGCCAATACTGGATTCTGTTATGCCTCCGCTGACCCATATTTTTAACTTCTCTTTTGAATCATCCTCCTTCCCATCTATATGGAAACATGCTCAGCTTGTTCCCATTCCCAAATTGAAGACTTCAATTTTGAATAGCGACTATCGTCCTATTTCAATCCTTCCTTTTTTGTCAAAGGTTCTGGAGCGTATTGTATACACCCAGGTTTATGATTTTCTTCAGGAGCATCGATTGATCAGTACAGGCAGTCTGGTTTCCAACGGGGTCATAGTACTATTACTTCCTTGATCAAGATTATGGATGATATAAGACTTGCCTGTGATAATCGTCGTATCACTATTTTGGTTCTACTTGATTTCAGCAAAGCCTTTGACTCTGTCGATTATGACCTTCTTCCTATACTTTCATCTATTGGTTTTTCTTCCCCGAGTCTTTCATGGTTTCAATCATATCTTTTTGTGTGTCCGTGCCAATTCAACCTTTTCCAATCGCTTTGAGCTTTCTTGTGGTGTGCCCCAGGGCAGTGTTCTCGGTACGTTGCTGTTTTCTATCTTCATTGATAGTGTCACCAAGGTTATTTCTTCAAATTTTCATCTTTCCGCGGATGATCTGCAGATTTATACCGATACATCAGTTGATGACTTTTCTCAAGCTATTGAGCGAATTAATAATGATCTTGCTAGAGTATCTGAGTGGTCTAAACTATACGGTTTGAAACTCAATGTTAATAAGACCTAAGCCATAATTTTTGGTACAAATCCTTTGCGAAGCAGGTTGACTACTTATGCTAGCTCGCAACTTCTACTTGGTAACACCGTCATTAAACTTTCGGATGTAGTTAAGAATCTTGGAGTTATGATGGACTCTGCACTGTCTTGGCGCCCTCAGGTTCAGGCTATTTGTAAGAGGGTTTACTCCTGTTTTCACTCTCTTCGTAAATTTAAGTGTTTTCTTCCTTCTTACGTTCGACGCAACCTCTGTTATTCGCTCATTTTTCCACACCTTGATTATGCGGATACGGTTTGTACTGACCTGTCGATATCTTTATGTAAAAGAGACTACAAAATAATTGCATACGTTTTATATTCGATCTTGGAAAATATTGTCAGATTACTCCTTACCACAATAACTTACATTTGCTTACGTACGTAAACCGTTGGTCCTTCCGTGTGTTAACAAGTCTCTATAAGATTATTCATACCCAAAGTCCACAATACTTGTTTAATAATTTTAAATTCCTATCGTCACGCGAGCATCCCACTCGTTCACAATCAGACTTAATACTTCTATTCCCAATACATCATATGAATATACACCATGGGTCGTTTACGTTGTGCGCTATATCCCTCTGGAATGGTCTCTCCATGGATATTAGAAACGCTCCAACATTTCCTCTTCTCCCACCAAATTGCGATATTATAACAATTTACTTCCTTTTCTTCTGAGCTTCTTCTTTTCTACTTGCTTTCCTATACTCCTTATTCACCTTCTTTCTCTTCTGCTTTATTACTGTGTGAATTTCTTATAGTTTTCTTTTCTCCTTTTTGTTGTCTTGCTATTGTTTTGCCGCATTAGTTAATTAATTACTATTCTGTACATCTGGTGGTATAATTGTAATTTAGTTTAGGCTGGGTCGATTGGAAGATATCGTCTGTGGCGATAAATCGTTCCGTTTATCAAAATTGAAAATTGAGTTTATAAGTAATTAAGTAATTGTAATTTTTTTTTACTATTATTAGTTATTTTACTGATAATTATAACAATGTACATTTCTCTCCTTTTCTACTTGTTTTTCTCGCTTTTTTTTGACAATAAAGATTTATTTGAATTTGAATTTGAAAATGTCAAAATGAACAATTTCTCTTTTACAAACATAGGTTGTATCTCAAGAGGTAAAGGTGATGGAACGTTTCCCCCCAATAAAAATACTTGGTAATGAACCCATAACATCTAATTTATGGCCAGTTGATGCCAAACGATGACAGTTCATGAGATATGTGCCAAAAAATACGAAACTATCAAAAACGATAATTTTGGTTTATGACCCAAGATCGAATACTGATAGAAAGTAACCTCTCCCATAAAAATTGTTAGTAATAAACCCAAATTACATAATCCATAATCGGTTAATGCCTAACAGGAACAATTTTTGACATATGTACCAAGAAATAGGCAAATGTCAAAATGAACAATTTCTCTTTTACAAACATAGGTTGTATCTCAAAATGTAAAGGTGATGGAACGTTTCCCGCCAATAAAAATAGTTCGTAATGAACTCATAACTAATTTATGGCCGGTTGATGCCAAACGATGACAGTTCTTGAGATATGTCCCAAAAAAATACGAAACTATCAAAAACGACAATTTTGGTTTATGACTCAAGATCGAATGCTGATAGAAAGTAACCTTTCCAATAAAATATGTTCGCAATGAACCCAAATTATATAATCTATAATCGGTTAATGTCTAACGGTAAAAATTTTTGGCATAAGTACCAAGAAATAGGCAAAAGTCAAAATGAACAATTTCTCTTTTACAAACATAGGTTGTTTCTCAAGATCTTAAGGTGATGGAATGTTTCCTGCCAATAAAAATAATTTGTAATAAACTCATATCATCTAATTTATGGCCGGTTGATGCCAAACGATGACAGTTCTTGAGATATGTCCCAAGAAATTCGAAACTATCAAAAACGATAATTTTGGTTCATGACTCAAGATCGAATACTGATAGAAACTAACCTCTCCTATAAAATATATTCGTAATGAACCCAAATTACATAATCTGTAATCGATTAATGCCTAACCGTAACAATTTTTGGCATATGTACCAAGAAATAGGCAAATGTCAAAATGAACAATTTCTCTTTTAAAAACATAGGGTGATTCTCAAGATGTAAAGGTGATGGAACGTTTTCTGTCAATAAAAATAGTTCGTAATGAACTCATAACATCTAATTTATGACCGGTTGATGCCAAACGATGACAGTTCTTGAGATATGTCCCAAGAAATTCGAAACTATCAAAAACGACAATTTTGGTTTATGACTCAAGATCGAACGCTGATAGAAAGTAACCTCTCTCATAAAAATTGTTCGTAGTGAACCCAAATTATATAATCTATAATCGGTTAATGCCTAACAGTAACAATTTTTGACATATGTACCAAGAAATAGGCAAATGTCAAATTGAACAATTTCTCTTTTATAAACATAGGTTGTTTGTCAAGATGTAAAGGTGATGCAACGTTTCTCGCCAATAAAAATAGTTCGTAATGAACTCATAACAGCTAATTTATGGCCGGTTGATGCCAAACGATGACAGTTCTTAAGATATGTCCCAAGAAATACGAAACTATCAAAAACGACAATTTTGGTTTATGACTCAAGATCGAACGCTGACAGAAAGTAACCTCTCCCATAAAAATTGTTAGTAATGAACCCAAATTACATAATTTATAATCGGTTAATGCCTAACGGTAACAATTTTTGACATATGTACCAAGAAATAGGCAAATGTCAAAATGAACAATTTCTCTTTTACAAACATAGGTTGTTTGTCAAAATGTAAAGGTGATGGAACGTTTTCTGTCAATAAAAATAGTTCGTAATGAACTCATAACATCTAATTTATGGCCGGTTGATGCCAAACGATGACAGTTCTTGAGATATGTCCCAAGAAATTCGAAACTATCAAAAACGACAATTTTGGTTTATGACTCAAGATCGAACGCTGACAGAAAGTAACCTCTCCCATAAAAATTGTTCATAATGAACCCAGATTACATAATCTATAATCGGTTAATGCCTAATGGTGATAATTTTTGACATATGTACCAAGAAATAGGCAAATGTCAAAATGAACAATTTCTCTTTTACAAGCATAGGTTGTATCTCAAGATGTAAAGGTGATGGAATGTTTCTCGCCAATAAAAATAGTTCGTAATGAACTCATAACATTTATTAGTGATAAAAGACTCCATTTCTTCAGTTATTTGTAATGTAAAAATAAAAAACAGTAATTGTTTTTCTGAAGAAAGAATTATATCTTTGTTCTTGACTACCGGTTTCGAGACAACTTGTCTCGTCTTCAGGTCCGTCGCTACAATAAAGGAATTATATCAAAAACACTTATTTTTTTAAAAATAACATTATTGTAAAAATTTTAAAACGTCTATATAACACAAAAAATTAAAAAGGAAAAAAAGTTAACAAAGGAAGTTACAACAAAGTTTAACAAAGTTACAAGGAAGCCACTTTTCGATACTTGATAAACTGATTATATAATACACCTTTAAAACCACAATTCTTCAAAAACGAATTAACATTCATAATAAAACTAGCGTTAAGCAACAAATATAGCATAGAATTCATACAGGGCATTTGCAATAAAATACACCAAAACAATATTCTAAAACAGATTTATCCACATTTCAAAAAACAAAAAAGATTTGCATCTATCGAATATAACAAAAATTTTGGAGTAATTAAGAAAAAACTAAGCAAATATGACATAAACATAATATATAAAAACGGTACAAAGCTGATTAATCAATTGCAAGCAAGAAACATCAGAAAATAAAAAGAGTGGTGTATGTAAAGTTGAATGTCCACAATGTGGAGATATATACAAAAATCAAAAAATCAAAAAAATTAGACGTCTATGAGGAGTGGGCGATCTATAAATATAACAAAGAAAATAAAAAATTAATGAACGAAATCATAGATTGCAATGCTACACACATTTTCAATCAGTTGCAATTATGACCAAAATTCAAATATCCCGCTCCATATACACACGCTCAAAAAAGAAGAAAACCACGCACGCCATTCTCACAACAGTTCTTTGTTCACGTTCATCTTTTCGTGTTAAGAAGCCACACACGATCTCCAAGACATATTTTTCCACGTTTTTTGAAGAAAAAGTTCATCTCAATATTATTGACAGAAACCTAATTGAAGTCAACATTTCTACACCTATTTTCTACAATTCGGTTGCTGACATAATCTATAAATACAACAGGTGTTTTTTGAAAAAAAGGAATAATGTTTTTTGATATATTAAAACTGCGAAACTAAACTGACGGTAAATATTTTTAATTTTTTGTGTTATATAGACGAAACAATCAAAAACGACAATTTTGGTTTATGACTCAAGATCGAGTACTGATAGAAAGAAACCTCTCCCATAAAATATGTTCGTAATGAACCCAAATTACATAATCCATAATCGGTTAATGCCTAACAGGAACAATTTTTGACATATGTACCAAGAAATAGGCAAATGTCAAAATGAACTATTTCTCTTTTATAAACATAGGCTGTATCTCAAGATATAAAGGTGTTGGAACATTTCCCGCCAATAAAAATAGTTCGTAATGGACTCATAACATCTAATTTATGGCCGGTTTATGCCAAACGATGACAGTTCTTGAGATATGTCCCAAAAAATACGAACCTATCAAAAACGAAAATTTTGGTTTATGACTCAAGATCGAATACTGATAGAAAGAAACCTCTCTCATAAAATATGTTCGTAATGAACCCAAATTACATAATCTATAATCGGTTAATGCCTAACGGTAACAATTTTTGACATAGGTACCAAGAAATAGGCAAATGTCAAAATGAACAATTTCTCTTTTACAAACATAGGATGTTTCCCAAGATGTTAAGGTGATGGAACGTTTTCTGCCAATGAAAATAATTTGTTATGAACTCATATCATCTAATTTATGGCCGGTTGATGCCGAACGATGACAGTTCTTGAGATATGTCCCAAGAAATACGAAACTATCAAAAACGACAATTTTGGTTTATGACTCAAGATCGAATGCTGATAGAAAGTAACCTTTCCTATAAGATATGTTCGTAATGAACCCAAATTATATAATCTATAATCGGTTAATGCCTAACTGTAACAATTTTTGGCATAGGTACCAAGAAATAGGCAAATGTCAAAATGAACAATTTCTCTTTTACAAACATAGGTTGTATCTCAAAATGTAAAGGTGATGGAACGTTTTCCGCCAATAAAAATAGTTCGTAATGAACTCATAACATCTAATTTATGGCCGGTTGATGCCAAACGATGACAGTTCTTGAGATATGTCCCAAAAAATACGAACCTATCAAAAACGAAAATTTTGGTTTATGACTCAAGATCGAATACTGATAGAAAGAAACCTCTCCGATACAATATTTTCGTAATGAACCCAAATTACATAATCTATAATCGGTTAATGCCTAACGGTAACAATTTTTGACATAGGTACCAAGAAATAGGCAAACGTCAAAATGAACAATTTCTCTTTTACAAACATAGGATGTTTCTCAAGATGTTAAGGTGATGGAACGTTTCCTGCCAATAAAAATAATTTGCTATGAACTCATATCATCTAATTTATGGCCGGTTGATGCCGAACGATGACAGTTCTTGAGATATGTCCCAAAAAAATACGAAACTATCAAAAACGAAAATTTTAGTTTATGACTCAAGATCAAATACTGATAGAAAGAAACCTCTCCCATAAAGTATGTTCGTAATGAACCCAAATTACATAATCTATAACCGGTTAATGTTTAACAGTAACAATTTTTGTCATATGTACCAAGAAATAGGCAAATGTCAAAATGAACTATTTCTCTTTTATAAACATAGGTTGTATCTCAAGATATAAAGGTGTTGGAACGTTTCCCGCCAATAAAAATAGTTCGTAATGGACTCATAACATCTAATTTATGGCCGGTTTATGCCAAACGATGACAGTTCTTGAGATATGTCCTAAAAAATACGAACCTATCAAAAACGAAAATTTTGGTTTATGACTCAAGATCGAATACTGATAGAAAGAAACCTCTCTAATAAAATATCTTCGTAATGAACCCAAATTACATAATCTATAATCGGTTAATGCCTAACGGTTACAATTTTTGACATAGGTACCAAGAAATAGGCAAATGTCAAAATGAACAATTTCTCTTTTACAAACATAGGATGTTTCTCAAGATGTTAAGGTGATGGAACGTTTCCTGCCAATAAAAATAATTTGTTATGAACTCATATCATCTAATTTATGGCCGGTTGATGCCGAACGATGACAGTTCTTGAGATATGTCCCAAAAAAATACGAACCTATCAAAAACGAAAATTTTGGTTTATGACTCAAGATCGAATGCTGATAAAAAGTAACCTCTCCTATAAAATATGTTCGTAATGAACCCAAATTACATAATCCATAATCGGTTAATGCTCAATAGGAACAATTTTTGACATATGTACCAAGAAATAGGCAAATGTCAAAATGAACAATTTCTCTTTTACAAACATAGGTTGTATCTCAAGATGTAAAGGTAATGGAACGATTCCCGCCAATAAAAATAGTTCGTAATGAACTTATAACATCTAATCTATGGCCGGTTGATGCCAAACGATGACAGTTCTTGAGATATGTCCCAAGAAATACGAAGCCATCAAAGACGACAATTTTGGTTTATGAATCAAGATCGAATACTGATAGAAAGTAACCTCTCCCATAAAATATGTTCGCAGTTAACCCAAATTACATAATCTATAATCGGTTAATGCCTAACAGTAACAATTTTTGACATATGTACCAAGAAATAGGCAAATGTCAAAATGAGCAATTTCTTTTTTAAACACATAGGTTGTATCTCAAGATGTAAAGGTGATGGAACGTTTCCTGCCAATAAAAATAGTTCGTAATGAACTCATAACATCTAATTTATAGCCCGTTGATGCTAAACGATGACAGTTCTTGAAATATGTCCCAAAAAATACGATACTATCAAGAACGAAAATTTTGGTTTATGACTCAAGATCGAATACTGATAGAAAGTAACCTCTCCCATAAAATATGTTCGTATTGAACCCAAATTACATAATTTATAATCGGTTAATGCCTAACGGTAATAATTTTTGACATAGGTACCAAGAAATAGGCAAATGTCAAAATGAACAATTTCTCTTTTACAAATATAGATTGTATCTCAAGATATAAACGTGATGGAACGTTTCCCGCCAATACAAATTGGTCTTGATGAACCCATAACATCTAATTTATTGCCAGTTAATGCCTAACGATGATAGTTCTTGAGATATATCCCAAGAAATGCGAAAATATCAAAAGCGATAATTTTGGATATTTTTGGTATCAAGTGATCTAGAAGAAAAATCAAATATTGTTGAAGCAGATTAAATCTTGTAGATGAATGAGTTGAAAACTTTTCCGCTCGTTTGCTTTTTTAATCCTGAGCAACGGTTTCGAAGGAAAGGGAGCCCTTCCTTACGGAAATCTCATTACAATAACTTAAGCTGCCCAAGCAAGAAAAGAAACACAAAAATAACGTTCTTTTCTTTCGCGCCAGTTTCCGTAATGTGCATTTATAGGAAATTACTTCCCTAAATTCACGAAAAGGCCCTCGAGGGCCGTGATTAAAAAGGGCGTTGAACAGCGAAAGTTACCCAAAACTTGTTAACTATAAATCACCTTGAAAATTGGAGGAGGAAAACGAAAGCGCAAACTTTATGTTTCTCCATTTAAACTCGCAATACACCCCATTCCAAACTTGTATTGTAAATTATTTTATTTATTTACTTTTTTGAAACATAATTTGTCAAGAAGACAAATGAAGCCGGTTTTAAGCAGCATCGAAAAAAACTTTAATAAATCGCTTAAAAATTTAATAAAATCTCGAGCTTTGCGCGCCACATTTAGCGAGAGAAGACGAGCGGAAACAGGAGAAAAACGAAAACAAGTGAACTCGAGCGACCGCCACGAAGAAGTTCATTTATCATTTAAGCCCCGGAATCGGGCTTTTTATTACCATCGCCGTTTATACTTGATCGCAAGGCCCGAGAAATTTATCATCTTTAATTTATAATTGAAACGACGTCAAAAGAAACGCCGCTTTTGGTTTTAGGTGCGCGATTAACCGAATCCTCATTTTGGTGCTTTTCAATAAAGAGTGATATCTTTAAACAATCCTTGATTAAGAAGAATTTCATCGCATATTAGTAAATTTCATTACAACGTTCAAATTTTTTGGAATATTAAATAAAAGTTTGTCGTTTCGAATGAGAGAGAATGAGAAGAATTCGGTTCTATGACTGGGTATTTCGAGTACATTCCGATGTCTGAGATTAAGATTGTGTACATCAGTCCGTTATGTTATTTTCTCATATAGGTATGGTGGCGATTTGGTGATTATGATTTTGTGATATAAGCTTAAGCTATGCAATAATCGCCGATTTTCCATATTCAGCCATTTTGCTTCTTTCAATTTGTAGGAAATAGGTTGCCGGGATCTTATACCGTATATCAACCTCAGACATGATTTCTGTAATCTCTGTACTCTACCCGCATCCGCTACCGATAGAAAAGGACCATACAAAGTATCACAAAAATTAAATCTAGATATATACCATATACATTGCATAAAAGGGTACTGAGAATACTGCCCTGTGCTATGCCAGAAAGTAATGATCGCCGCAGTGACTGGTGATCATTTAAGATCACCTTTTGCGATCTGTCCTTTAAATATTGAGTAAGAAGGGAATCAAATGTCAACATCAAGGGAATCAAACGCTTTCGTATAATCTATAAGAATCAAAACCGTAACCATTCCCTCAGATGTACGGACAATATCATCTCAAATATGAAGCAACGCCGATTCACAACTATGTAGAGGTTTAAACCCTGACTGCAATGCAGGCATTATTTTATTACCAGATAGGATAAAGCGCAGTTGCTTCTCTAAAATTCTTTCAAAAATTTTGGAAATTACTGACAGTAAACTTATTGGCCTTATATCCGAAAAAGCGGTTGGTGATTTTACTTTTGGAATAGGGACAACATTAGCTTCCTTGCAGGAGGATGGAAATGTATTAGTCTCGAGACAACCATTGATAATATGTGTTAAGAATGGAATTATATGTGGATAACATAACATTAACATATACTGTGAAATACCATCAACACCAGCTGATATGTTTTTCATTGAAAGAAAGACTTCCTCGATTTCTGCCTTTGAGACGAGTTTGAATTTGGAAACGTTGACTCCAGTTTTATATGTATTTAGGTAAAAACTTTTTATTTGATGCGACGAAGAAGAAAGAGGAATAGCAGATATAAGATAATCGTTTATATCATTGACATTTGATAGAGTTTATGGTAGTGAATACCTAAGTTTCGAAAACGTTTCCATACGCTCGAGGGTGCATCGCCTGGTCTACATATACCAAAATTGAGATAAGCTCGCTTTTCATCACGGATAACGGAAAATGGCGCGTGCTGAGTAGATGTGATTCGTTGCCGGTGCAGTTAATCGCTAGTTTTCGTGTAATTTTAGTGTCGGGATTATTCTCTCCATGAATTAACGTCTTTAACTTTCATTTAAGTTTCTTTTGGATAATCTGGTGTTCTTCTGGTCTGCCTAATTAACTGATTATTTGCATTTTGTGATTTAATACGTGAATACGGCGTGACCTTGGGAGATTTTTGGTACTTTGGATTCGATATGGGGGAGACCGGTTCGTCTGCAATAGCCACTCTGGAGAGTAAATTTTACGATATGATGTCTTCATTTGAGGCCCGACTTTAGTCGGCGCGGAGCACGGATGGAGTTGCTGATGTTACCCTCGAAAAATTGGCCGTCGACTTTAATGAGTTTCGCATGCATACTATTGATTGTCTTAATGAGGTACGATCGATGATTACTAACTTAGATGACCGTATGGATGATCTTGAAAATTATTCACGGCCTAACTGTCTTCTTATACACGGAATTCCCGAGCGTGAACATGAAAATACTGATACCTTGGTTACCAACTTTTTTAATGAGAATTTTTCTATAAAAGATTTTAAGTTCAGTTATGATATGCTTGATCGCAGCCATCGGCTCGGACCTGTCAAGAATAAACCGAATTTGTCGTCCACCTCCTCCACCCCAAGACCAATCATAGCTAAATTCACTTCTTACAATATCCGTCGACTGATTTGGACCAATAAACGACAGCTTAAGGGTAGGAAAATCTTTATGTCGGAATCCCTTACTGTACGTCGACTTCAACTTTACATTAAAGTTAAAGCTGCGGTGGGTCCTGAAAATGCATGGACGTCGGATGGCCGGATCTACGTTTCGTTGTCGGGGGATGGTAAGAAGAGGAAAGTCATACGTAATTTGTCGGATCTTGATGGATGCCCCCGTGTCCTGCGTCGTCGCGGGATAACAACCCGTAGCCGGGCTGCTAGGGAATAGGTTATGATTTGTTTATAATAGGTTATAAATTATTTCATGAATTTTTCTTTAATAGCATATTCAGTTTTGATTGTTTTGATTATTATGCTAAGATGTTTTCACGGTTATTTATTTTACCTTACATATATATATATATATTATTTTTTTTTGTTCTTTTGTGTTTTGAGATATTTTGTTATTGTTTATTTTCGTTTTTTTCCTTTTTTTATCTCTTCGTTAGGGGAACTTAATTCGTTGGTCTCAGTTCTCACTGTAGCGACCTGCCCGGTTTTCGATGTATGAATTTGCATCATTTTTAGTTTACTTAGAATAATTTTTGTTTCTTTTATCTACTACTTTTGTATACATTATTCACACACATTTATATATATTTATATATATTTTTTTTGTTTTCTCTATTTCAAGTTTTTGTTTGTCTATTAACTTTTGTTTGTTTTTTCTTTTTCCTTTTCTTTTTACTCTTTTTTTGTTGTTTCTGAATGGATGTTGGTATCAGTTGTTCATCTGATTCTTCTTCACAATCTTTCCTTTCTTGTGCTTCTTCTATTGACTCTTCTCTCACGGCATCAATGGAATCTCTCCTTGATGTCGAGGATGGTGTTGGTGTGACTAATGCCGCTGACTATACGGGGATCCCCTCAACTGATCTTTTCCGAGGACTGACCAACTTCATTTCAGTTTGTCATATAAACGCGCAAAGTATTTGTGCTCACTTTGATGATCTTTTGCTTACATTTGAATCCAATATCTTTGATGTTATCATGGTTAGCGAAACGTGGCTCAAGCCTTCGTTACCTTCTACTTTATACACTCTTCCTAATTACTATTTGTTAAGGAAAGATCGTATGTTCTTACGTGGTGGGGGAGTGGCCTTGTTTATTCGAAACACTCTACATGCTACCATCGTAGAAACCTCCGATGGAACGTTGCCGAATGCGGAGTTTTTGCTTGTACAGCTGAAAACCGGATAATAATAAAATATTACTCGGTGTTTTTTACTGCCCTCCTTCTATGAACTATTTTGATCAGTTGGAGGAGATTTTGGAAAGGCACTCACTTATCTATGACACTATCCTGTTATTGGGCGACTTTAATACCTGTCTGTTGAGAAATGATACTCGTAGTGAGAAACTTCAATTCGTTACTTTTTCTTTAAACTTATCTATCTTACCCTCTCTGCCTACTCATCATCTTCCTACCTCACATTCTCTTCTTGATCTTATTATTACATCCTGTCCAGACAGGATACTTACACACGGTCAGCTACCTGCCTTCCAATTTTCCAATCATGATTTAATTTTCAATCTAATCTATTGTGCTCTACAGGTGCAGCATCTGAGTCGTTCTCGGCGTGTTGTGACTTACCGTGATCTAGGGCGAGTTGATACTAATTTGCTCTTGTCAGATGCGCTGATGATTGATTGGCTTCCACTATATCGTTTAGCAGATATTGATGCTAAAGTGGACTACTTTAATTCTAAAATTATTAAGCTCTATGATAGACATGCCCCGCTTATACAAAGCAAGATGAGGCATCCGCCTGCACCTTGGCTAAGTGATGAGATAAGATCTCTTATGCGACTGCGTAACCATGCAAAGTTGGTATTTAAACGTACACCCTCTAGTACTAATTGGGAAAACTATCGAATTCTACGCAACCGCTGTAATCATAAGTGCAAGTATGCTAAGAGATCTTATTTCTACCAGAGGCTGTCTGGAGTCGCGCCGAGAACATTTTGGAGGACTATGAGGTCTCTCGGAGCGATAAACTCTCCGTCTGACCAGATGGATCTTGATTGTGAGTCGCTGGCAAACTTTTTTGCAGAGCCTCCACTGATCATTGATGACGTAACTAAGGCGGCTACAATTAATGAAATTCTTACTGCTCCTAAATCGTGTTTCTTCTCTTTTACGCTTGTAACCGCGACCGAAGTCCTATACTGGATATAGTGCTTCCACCATTAACACATATCTTCAACTTTTCTTTTGAACAGTCTTTATTTCCCTCTGCCTGGAAAGTAGCTCATGTCGTCCCCATACCTAAATCCAAGTCACCTTCATGTCACACTGATTTCCGTCCGATTTCAATTTTATCCGTACTATCAAAAGCTCTTGAACGTTTAGTTTATTTACAAGTCCAAGGATATCTCGAGAGGTTTAATTTACACAATGAGTTGCAATCGGGTTTTCGCAGTGGGCATAGTACCACTACTGCCCTCATTAAAGTTACTGATGATATTAGGTATGCCTGTGACAACAGATGTGTTACTGTGCTAGTTCTACTCGATTTCAGCAAGGCTTTTGATTCTGTCGACCACAACCTACTTTTAGCATCTCTTTCTGCCTACGGATTCACTCCTTCCTGTGTTTCTTGGTTTCATTCCTATCTTTCCCATCGCTCCTTTTGCGTACGCGCTAATTCTTCAGTTTCTTCTGCTTGTGCAATCAAATGTGGTGTTCCTCAGGGCAGTGTATTGGGACCGTTACTTTTTTCTTTGTTCGTTAATAGTGTTACTGATCATATCTCGTGTAATTATCATTTGTATGCTGACGACCTCCAAATATACACTACCACAACGGTTGCTGAATTTCCGGAAGCTATTGTGCGACTTAATAATGATCTATCTAACGTCTTGAACTGGTCTCGGAGATACGGACTTAAATTGAACTCAGTTAAAACACAAGCTATTGTGTTTGGTACTCGTCAATTACTTGGTAAGATCGGTCCATCTAGCTGCAGTGATCTGATGCTGGATGGTACTGTCATACGGTTTTCTGACACAGTTAAGAATCTCGGAGTCTTTATGGATTCTTCACTGTCTTGGAAACCGCAAATTCAACATGTTTGCAGAAAAGTTTATGCTTGCTTCCACTCTTTAAAGAGACTTCGTTGCTCTCTTCCTCCTTTGGTCCGTCGTAATCTTTGCTATTCACTTATATTTCCTGACTTCGACTATGCGGACGCGGTTTATCCCGATCTCTCGGTAACTCTCCTGGATAAATTGCAGCGGCTACAGAATAATTGCATCCGGTTCATATTTGACATAAATAGATTTGAGCATGTAACGCCGTATCGCAATTACATTCAGATGTTAACGTGTGAGAGACGTAGATCCTTTCGTTTATTAACCATTTTATTTAAAATTCTTCATAACTGCACCCCAAAGTACTTATCAGATAGGTTTCAGCAATTATCATCTCATGAGTTTGCTACTCGTTCGTGTTCTGATGCTATTCTTACATTTCCCGTTCATAGCACTGAAATTTATCACAGATCATTTACAGTACGGTCGATTGCGCTGTGGAATGGAGTGCCTTCTGAAATTCGTAATATTTCTAATATTGCTAATTTTAGATGTGTTTTAAAGAGCCACTTGCTTGCCCTTCAATTGTCTGTTTCCTGATTCTTTGTTCTTTGTCTATCTCTTTTTCCTCTCTTCAACTGCTTTCACTTGTTGGCAACTGATATCCGGCAAATTCTTTTGGTTTTTTTTTTAGCTTCTGTCTCTCTTGTCGTATCTTTTTCTTTACTTTTCTTCTTGATTAATCTTATTTGGTGATAAATGTTAATGATATCTAATTATCACTACTTGCCATATTAATCCTAGGATAATTTTGCTTTAGTAAATACTATTTTGTTTGTTCTGTTGGGTCATTTGGCAGATATCGCTTGTGCGATAAAATGATCCATTTGCTTATACTGTTTAAGTTTAAGTTTATTCATTGCTCGACTAACAATCGACAATGGGATTATGTATACATATATTTTGTTCTTATTATTATTATTTTTTTTTCTCTTCTTGTGTATTTTATGTAGTTTTGTATTTTATTTGTGGCAATAAATGGTAATAAATAAATAAATACCATGTGCCGTAAAGTTCCTTAATTCTTTATATTCCTGATAACTTGTAATGGTTTTTGTTTGTTTCCACCTTGCGTTAGCTTTAACCCTCAAGACCATGAGGTATTTAGTATTGCTTGTCGTTTAGTACCACGGGGTACATTTAGAGTTACGTTAAGCTCTTTTAACAGGCGCGTGTAAGTCAAATAAGTCTAACAAATTACAAGTAAAGAAACATACTTTGTCATTTACATCTTCTATTCTATAAATGTAATGAAACGGAACCGCCGCAAAATCAACTAGAAACCTGTGCTTATCAAAGTTACTGAAGTCACAAAACACTTTCTTCTGATGATCTTGCAAAACTTAGTTTGCAATAAATGAGTTCATGATCAGAGATTGCATCTGCATTAAGTGTATCCGTATGACTAACTAGGCTTTGGTTCGATGTTAATATAATATCAATGATCTTCGACGTTTCAGGTGTAACCCTGGTTGGCTTATCAATCAATTGTGCAATATCCAACCCATCGATCATATTAAGAAACCTAAGGGTATCTGCATTATTTAGATTCAACATATCAATATTTACGTCTCCCAGACAAAAGACTTCATCATGGGTCGGAATCAATGTTAACAGCTATGCCTCCAACACCTCTATGAATGTGCGACAATTAATTCTGGTTTGTTGCCAATAAACAACTCCCAGCAAGATTTTAATATTGCTTAACTCAACCAGAGTTGCTCAATCTGGTTGCCCGACGGAATGACCATGTTATTTAAAGAACTGTGAATATAAAACCCTACTCCTCCGCCATGTGACTCGCGATCGCGGCGGTAAAAATTATAATTTCTGTACGCTTACCTCATCCTTTAACCAGGTCTCTGTGACTGCCAAGATATCAAATTGTTTATCAGCCAGAATGTCTTTGACTTCATTGATGCTGGGAAACAGTGACCTACAATTCAAATGCGCTATCGAAAATGTATCCGACATCCAAAATCACACACACAAATATATATTCACTTTTCGTTTCTCGTTCATCTTAATTAAATCAAAATAAAATAAATTACTCTACAAAAGCAAAAAAAAGAAAGAAAGAAACCCCGATTCTAAATAGGTACGCCCCATTGCGATCAGCCCAACAAATACATTACAGTGACTTCTAATTTCTTTTCTGGCTCCTTGTCGACCTCTTATTTCCGGTAAACACTTCATTCACTCCTTTGTACACAGGTAATTTCTTCAACCTTTCCAATTCGTATCTCTGACTTTAAGTTTGATGTATACTCTATCGTCCTTTGTCCATACTGACCCATTGCCAAATGTTTTTTGAGCTTCCTTAAAGGTATCCAATCTGCTTCTGGAAAGGGATTCGGTGATAAGAATCCTGCTACCCTTTAGATATTTTTTATGTAACCAAACATAATTTCTATGCCTGTATGACACAAACTTTACGATAATAAGACGATAATGCCCTTGATTTTTGTTCACTTTTCCCAACCGGTGAACTCTGTCGATAATTTTAACAGTTTGATTCTCATTCGATTCTTCCGGGATTCCATGGAATAATAAGCAGTGTAATAGTAAGACAATAGTAAGACTTTCAATGTTTTCGATGGTTTTCGCAAGAATGTTAAATATTTCGCTTATTTCGTCCTGAAATCTGAGAAACTGTTCCTTCAAGACATTCAAAGGCAAAGAGCTCTCGTCTCCCGGTTTTTGAGTTTCACATCCCTTCTTAAGCTGCTCATTAAAACAGTCCATATTTTTATTAAATTCGGCTTTTAACGCGTTTAATAAATCTCTGGTGTCTTTTGTCATCGTAAACAAGGTACGCACAAAACAGGTTCCCGTACACCCGCACCCACAATGATTGAAAGTCGTATTACACAACAACAAAACTTACAATTTTAGGTAGTAATGAAGCAACATTGTCATTCCAAAATGCAGATGGTTAATGTAATTATTATATATAGTCAACTATTTACTTCTTTTGCACAAAATTCGGAGATTTTTCTTTTATATATGTGTATATTACTTATATCCTTCATATGGCAAAACATTTGGATAAATAAAGATATTTTTGTGAGTAACATCTCAAAAGAATCATCAATTCATATCAATTTAAAGCCGATATTGTGCACATTAATCAAATAATTAGTATCTCTCAAATTTGCTTCTTAGTAGAGGATTAATTTGTTATAATTCCCTCTTTGATACCTTCTGAGCGAATAATGATATTCTTATGAGTGATATCTTGAAATAAACCTTGATTAAGAAGAATTTCACTCCAAATTAGCAAATTTTATTACAACGTCTAGAATTTTTGGAATTTAAGTGTTTTGATGAACACGAAATTGATAAAATCGATTTAAATACTTCATATGTCAAAACTTTTCGATAAATAAAGATATTTTAATGAGTGATATCTCAAAAGAATCCTCAATTCACACCAATTTAACCCCGATATTGCGCACATTAATCAAATAATTCGAATCTCTTAAACCTGCTTCTTAGAACAGGATCAATTTGTTATAATTCCCTCTTTGATAACTTTTGAGCGAACAATGATATTTTTATGAGCGATATCTTAAAATAAACCTTGATTAAGAGGAATTTCACTTCAGGTTAGCAAATTTTATTACAACGTCTAGAATTTTTGGAATATGGGTGTTTGAATGAACACGAAATTGACAAAATCGACTTAAATACTTCATATGTCAAAACTTTTCGATAAATAATGATATTTTAGTAAGTGATATCTCAAAAGAATCCTCAATTCATATCAATTTAACCTCGATATTGCGCACATTAATCAAATAATTAGAATCTCTTAAACTTGCTTCTTAGAACAGGATTAATTTGTTATAATTTCCTCTTTGATACCTTTTGAGCGAATAATGATCTTTTTATGACCGATATCTTAAAATAAACCTTAATTAAGAAGAATTTCACTCCAAAGTAGCAAATTTTATTACAACGTCTAGAGTTTTTGGAATATGGGTGCTTGGATGAACTAGAAATTGACAAAATCGATTTAAATACTTCATATGTCAAAACTTGCCGATAAATAAAAATATTTCAGTGAGTGATATCTCAAAAGAATCCTCAATTCATATCAATTTAATCTCGATATTGCGCACATTAATCAAATAATTAGAATCTCTTAAATCTACTTCTTAGAACAGGATCAATTTGTTATAACTCCCTCTTTGATACCTTTTGAGCGAGTAATGATATTTTTATGAGCGATATCTTAAAATAAACCTTGATTAAGAAGAATTTCACTTCAGATTAGCAAATTTTATTACAACGTCTAGAATTTATGGAATATGGGTGCTTGGATGAACTTGAAATTGACAAAATCGACTTAAATCCTTCATATGTCAAAACTTTTCGATAAATAAAGATATTTCAATGAGTGATATCTCAAAAGAATCCTCAATTCATATCAATTTAAAGCCGATATTGCACACATTAATGAAATAATTAGAACTTCTTAAACCTGCTTCTTAATGCAGGAGCAATTTGCTATAATTTTCTCTTTGATCCTTTTTGAGTGAATAAAGATATTTTTATAAGTGATGTCTTAAAATAAACCTAGATTAAGAAGAATTTCACTTCAGATTAGCAAATTTTATTACAACGTCTAGAATTTTTGGAATATGGGTCCTTGGATGAACATAAAATTGACAAAATCGACTTAAATCCCTCATATGTCAAAACTTTTCGATAAATAAATATATTTCAGTGGGTGATATCTCAAAAGAATCCACAGTTCATATCAATTTAAAGCCGATATTGCGCACGTTAATCAAATTGTTGGAATCTCTTAACCCTGCTTCTTAGTGCAGGAGCAATTTGCTATAATTTTCTCTTTGATCCTTTTTGAGTGAATAATGATATTTTTATGAGCGATATCTTAAAATAAACCTTGATTAAGAAGAATTTCACTTCAGATTAGCAAATTTTATTACAACGTCTAGAATTTTTGGAATATGGGTCCTTGGATGAACTTGAAATTGACAAAATCGACTTAAATCCCTCATATGTCAAAACTTTTCGATAAATAAAGATATTTCAGTGAGTGATATCTCAAACGAATCCTCAATTCATATCAATTTAATCTCGATATTGCGCACATTAATCAAATAATTAGAATCTCTTAAACCTACTTCTTAGAACAGGATGAATTTGTTATTACTCCCTCTTTGATAGATTTTGAGCGAATAATGATATTTTTATGAGCGATATCTTAAAATAAACCTTGATTAAGAAGAATTTCGCTTCAGATTAGCAAATTTTATTACAACGTCTAGAATTTATGGAATATGGGTGCTTGGATGAACTTGAAATTGACAAAATCGACTTAAATCCTTCATATGTCAAAACTTTTCGATAAATAAAGATATTTCAATGAGTGATATCTCAAAAGAATCCTCAATTCATATCAATTTAAAGCCGATATTGCGCACATTAATGAAATAATTAGAACCTCTTAAACCTGCTTCTTAGTGCAGGAGCAATTTGCTATAATTTTCTCTTTGATCCTTTTTGAGTGAATAATGATATTTTTATGAGCGATATCTTAAAATAAATCTTGATTAAGAAGAATTTCACTTCAGATTAGCAAATTTTATTACAACGTCTAGAATTTTTGGAATATGGGTGCTTAGATGAACTTGAAATTGACAAAATCGATTTAAATACTTCATATGTCAAAACTTTTCGATAAATAAAGATATTTCAGTGAGTGATATCTCAAAAGAATCCTCAATTCATGTCAATTTAAAGCCGATATTGCAGGCATTTATGAAATTATTAGAATCTCTTAAACCTACTTCTTAGTAGAGGATCAATTTGTTACAATTTTCTCTTTGATAGCTTTTGAGCAAATGATGACATTTTTATGAATGTCACTGCAAACTACTAGATTTTTTTACAACGTCTAGAATTTTTGGAATATGGGTGCAACTAAATAACATCGTAATCTTAAGACATTAATTACACACCACGCACAACACAAACTGCCTTCGTTTCGCTCACAAAGGGACGTGTATCTGACGTCGAGCGACGGATTGCAGGCGTCGCGACGCCGACGACGCCCCAAGTGTCCTCGACTAAAGAAGAAGGGGTCCCAGACTTGACACGCGTCAAGTGCCTCTTCTTCCGGAATAATTGTCCCCAGATGAGGGAAGTCACACCTTGGCCGCTTTTGGCGAGATTTAAGATGCAAAATGCATGAGGTCGCCTTCATCGTCAGAGACACGGCGTCTTATTACGTCGTCGAAAACCCCTGAAGATGGAGATCATGCGAGAAACACATAAGAAGGAATCGATTAATAGTTATGTATAAATCGTGAATATGGTGCAAACGTGACATTAAGTTATGTGGCTCGTATTATGTCCACGTGTCAGGGCATAACACGTTGACGGGATTAAAGAGGAAATTTGGCTGTCATCCCCGTCGGGTCGACTTTAAATTGCTTTCACAAAAACCTATCGCTTTCGGCGAAGTTTGCTTTTTTAATCTGCATGTTAAATTATTAAAGCGGACCTAACGTTTCAATAAAAAATATCCGCATCGTTTCGAGTTTTGACGTTTCCATTATATGACTTCATATCCATTACGGGAGAAATCATTTTTCACCCCACACGTCCAAAGAGTAATGCAGTCTGATCTTTTCCGCGTCATTGCAAGGAGGATTGTAAAAAAGAAAAGAGGAAAGTCGAGTCTCGGATCACGTGGTGTACCGCATCTTCCGGAGGATGATGCGACAAGGTTTAGATAAATGGTACATTTTTCAGAAGACGATTTATCTCGGAGTAAACCCGTGAAATATTTCTGAACCAAAGTTTCTTTATATATTCAAGAAATTCTAATTATCTTTGATCCAATTGTAAAATAGCAAATTCAAAGTATAAGGGGAAAAGAGTTAACGAAAAAGAAGGAGCTTGTTCCCCCCGAAAGTTTCGCATAAAGGGCAAACAGCAAAATAACTTTCTTAAGCCCTCATTTTCTCCGACGAAATACGCTTTTCGGTCCATATTACGTGCCTCGTACATTCACGAAGGAAACGACACACTCTCCGCGCTCTTTTATTTCCGTTTTTCCGTCCTCGTTGGCGAGGACGAGGGGGAAAATTTGAATTTTAGTTTTTGGCCCACGAAACGAACGGGGACGTAAAATACTTCCTCGAGGCGAAATTAAAAAGTCACTGTAAATGATAATTTAGACGCCTTCGCCTTTTTCAAACTCGAAAAGGACCCCACTTCGTACCATTCCGGAGGAGGATTCTCCAAAAGATCCTTCAAAACGAGAAGTGCTCGATTTGAATATTTTTATTACGACGAAAAAGTTTCAATGGGAAAAGGATTTGTTAATATTAAAATAGTTAATGTGATATTGTCCAAAAATTAATTAAATATCCAAAAGAAAGCGGAAAGGTAAAAAATTGCTTGGTATATTAAATATAAATGGGAATATTTATATTTAGTAGACTTATATGTGTTAATTAACAAAAAAGAGAGTGGGAGGAGTTCCGATTATGACGTCACACTCGCAATGTTGGTTGCCTACCTCGCGTGCGCAGTTGTTGTGCGCCGCTACACTTTTATTTTAGTCCCTCCCTTTTTTTCGTTGAAGCGACTAATTGGGTGTTTGTGAGTGGTGGGGAGCGCACGCGCGGTTGCGCAGCGTACTTTTGGTTGCCGCTACAATAACAACTGATAATTATTAGAAAAAAAAGTTTAAATCGTTAATAATTTTTTGTAGATATGATACATTTTGAATGAAATTAGCACATCGTAATTCGAGGGTTCGCTCCGAGTTTGAAGTTCCGATAATTCGATGACGCAACCCGAAATTGCTCTTCTCCGCACATCCAGATGGAGAAATAATTGCCTCCTGCACAAATTTCAATCGCATTTGGTGCAATTCTCGCAGCCGAGCCGGATCGGTGTTTTGTTTATCAGTCAAGTTCGAACCGGTGGGCGAAGCGTTCGGGTAATGTCGGCAGGCGTGTTGCGGCTTGTTCACCGGCAATTCCGGAACGCGGCCCAGCATTAGCAGTAATTGTAGTTTGACCCACATCTCCGCGGTTCCGCAGCCATTTTCCGTAGACCCGACGTTAATTGTCCGAACCGAATTGTTGCTGCAACTTCCGTCGAACCTTACTAACTGAGTTAAAGCTTTTGAACGGACGCTAAAATGTTACTGTTTTGAGTTGAACTGGAATTTATCTACATTTTAAGATCAATTTTGTTTTAATATTCTAGATCCATTAAAGTAATTAGTCGCAGCAACAAAAGGCATCGAACTACAATAATGCGCTTAGATCGTTCCTTCCCTCCAGTAGCTGTAATTTCGAAATTCCACCAAACTTGGTCGAAACTAGATAGAGGAATAAACGGGCGCCCCACCCTGCATTAATCATTTTCCATTAGGTGTACCCCACATCGTACACGTTTTAGCTGGTTCGAATAGTTTAGTAAGCCGATAAAATAGGATCAAGGGCGTTTATTTAAAGATAAAGAGTTCCACGGTGTTTAAGACGATGCTCCATCATATTCCCAAGTGTAACGTTACACAAAGTAAATTGAAATTCCGGGACCCCCTATTACATATTTATAATCCGCCCGGGGCGATTTTCGACAAATCCGCGATGAACGAAACTCGCATCACTCCCTCTACGCATAATTAGAGGGTGTCAAGTAAAGAGAACAAGATATGCCTTAGGGCAATTTTCAAGACGAGCTGTATAACCCACCTTGAGATCAAAACGGATCTCCAGACTAATAAGGACGTTCAGATTCAGTATTAAACCTCTGTATCGTACCCCGAGGTTGTAATTTCACCAACACTTGCTAATTGCTAACCAAACCCCTCTTCCCAAGATACAAATTGATTGTTGTTTGAAGGATTACAGATGTTGGATACTATTGATCTAAATTTGTTTATAACACATTTTATGATATTTGAATAGTTCCCACTCTCTAAACCTTCACAATCAGAGATAACCTCTAAATCTGCTCACTGCATGGATATAATCTAATCAGGTATCTAATCGATTCTGCTTACGTGAGTAATAGCAGTAATTCTCAATAACGATTTTTGTTCCCTAAACGTGATAATTGATAAGGTTTAATATGCTGTGTTTGCTGAACTCGAACAACGCTCAATCGAGCACTTTAATAATTTTAATCTTCAAATCTACGTACGATGAAATGAAATTGTAAACAACAATTCGGAAACACTCTGGGTAATTGAGATTCTTTATAAACAATTTTTGTTGAAGAGGTTACTTTTTGTCAGTTTTTGATCTTAAATTACAACCTTAGTTATCGAAATTATTTATTTTGTGTTTTTTTCACATTTCTTGATACATACCTCAAAATATCTCATCATTACGCCATATCTGGATATAAATAATATATTTTTAGTGTATTATACATTTTTTTTCTTAATAAATTTTCTTTATATCAGGTTTCGTCCTTAAGATACAACCTATGCTTACAATTAAAATCACCCACATTGACAATTTAATATTTTTCGGTACATACGTAAAAAATCGTCGTGATTACGCATTATCTGGTTATGAATTACATATTATGGATTCATTACGAACAATTTTTCTTACGGTCGTTTCATTCCATCGGTTTTAGATCCTAGATTATAACCTTAGTTTAAATCCAAAATTTTCCATCTTATTTTTTCATATTTCTTGATACATACATCAAGATATCTTATCATTACGCCATATCTGGATATAAATCATATATTTTTAGTGTATTATAAATTTTTTTACCTAATAACTTTTCTTTATATCAGGTTTAGTTCTTGAGATACAACCTATGCTTACAATTAAAATCACCCATATTGACATTTTAATATTTTTCGGTTTATACGTAAAAAATCGTCGTGATTACGCATTACCTGGTTATGAATTACATATTATGGATTCATTAAGAAAAATTTTTCTTAGGGTCGTTTCATTCCATCGGTTTTATATCCTAAACTACAACCTTAGCTTAAATCTAAAATTTTCCATTTTATTTATTCACATTTCTTGATACATACATAAAGATATCTCATCATTACGCCATATTTGGATATAAATCATATATTTTTAGTGTATTATAAAATTTTTTGTCTTAATAACTTTTCTTTATATCAAGTTTAGTTCTTAAGATACAACCTATGCTTACAATTAAAATCACCCATATTGACATTTTAATATTTTTCAGTACATACGTAAAAAATCGTCGTGTTTACGCATTATCTGGTTATGGATTACATATTATGGATCCATTAGGAACAATTTTTCTAAGGGTCGTTTCATTCCATCGGTTTTAGATCCTAAATTACAACCTCAGTTTAAATCCAAAATTTTCCATTTTATTTTTTCACATTTCTTGCTACATACATAAAGATATCTCATCATTAAGCCATATCTGGATATAAATCATATATTTTTAGTGTATTATAAAATTTTTTTCTTAATAACTTTTCTTTATATCAGGTTTAGTTCTTAAGATACAACCTATGCTTACAATTAAAATTACCCATATTGACATTTTAATATTTTTCGGTACATACGTAAAAAATTATCGTGGTTACGCATTATCTGGTTATGAATTACATATTATGGATTCATTACGAACAATTTTTCTAAGGGTCGTTTCATTCCATCGGTTTTAGATCCTAAATTACAACCTTACTTTAAATCCAAAGTTCTCCAGTTTATTTTTTCAAATTTCTTGATAATACATAAAGATTATCATCATTACGCTATATCTGGATATAAACCATATATTTTTAGTGTATTATAAAATTTTTTTCTTAATAAATTTTCTTTATATCGGGTTTAGTTCTTAAGATACAACCTATGCTTAAAATTAAAATCACTCATATTGACATTTTAATATTTTTCGGTACATACGTAAAAAATCGTCGTGATTACGCATTATCAGGTTATGAATTACATATTAAGGATTCATTACGAACAATTTTTCTAAGGGTCGTTTTATTCCATCGGTTTTAGATCCTAAATTACAACCTTAGTTTAAATCCAAAATTTTCCATTTTATTTTATCACATTTTTTGATACATACATAAAGATATCTCATCATTACACCATATCTGGATATAAATCATATATTTTTAGTGTATTATAAAATTTTTTTCTTAATAACTTTTCTTTATATCGGGTTTAGTTCTTAAGATACAACCTATGCTTAAAATTAAAATCACTCATATTGACATTTTAATATTTTTCGGTACATAAGTAAAAAATCGTCGTGATTACGCATTATCTGATTATGAATTACATATTAAGGATTCATTACGAACAATTTTTCTAAGGGTCGTTTTATTCCATCGGTTTTAGATCCTAAATTACAACCTTAGTTTTAATCCAAAATTTTCCCTTTTATTTTTTCATATTTCTTGATACATACATAAAGATATCTCATCATTACGCCATATCTGGATATAAATCATATATTTTTAGTGTATTATAAAATTTTTTCTTAATAACTTTTCTTTATATCAGGTTCAGTTCTTAAGATACAACCTATGCTTACAATTAAAATCACCCATATAGACATTTTAATATTTTTCGGTACATACGTAAAAAATCGTCGTGATTACGCACTATCTGGTTATGAATTACATATTATGGATTCATTACGATCAATTTTTCTAAGGGTCGTTTCATTCCATCGGTTTTAGATCCTAAATTACAACCTTACTTTAAATCCAAAATTTTCCATTTTATTTTTTCACATTTTTTGATACATACATAAAGATATCTCATCATTACACCATATCTGGATATAAATCATATATTTTTAGTGTATTATAAATTTTTTTTATTAATAAATTTTCTTTATATCAGGTTTAGTCCTTAAGATACAACCTATGCTTACAATTAAAATCACCCATATTGACATTTTAATATTTTTCGGTACATACGTAAAAAATCGTCGTGATTACGCATTATCTGGTTATGAATTACATATTATGGATTCATTACGATCAATTTTTCTAAGGGTCGTTTCTTTCCATCGGTTTTAGATCCTAAATTACAACCTTAGTTTAAATCCAAAATTTTCCATTTTATTTTTTCACATTTCTTGATACATACATAAAGATATCTTATCATTACGCCACATCTGGATATAAATCATACATTTTTAGTGTATTTTAAATTTTTTTTTTAATAACTTTTCTTTATATCAGGTTTAGTTCTTAAGATACAACCTATGCTTACAATTAAAATCACCCACATTGACAATTTAATATTTTTCGGTACATTCGTAAAAAATTATCGTGATTACGCATTATCTGGTTATTGATTACATATTATGGATCCATTACGAACAATTTTTCTTAGGATCGTTTCTTTCCATCGGTTTTAGATCCTAAATTACAACCTTAGTTTAAATCCAAAATTTTCAGTTTTATTTTTTCACATTTCTGGATACATTCCTCAAAATATCTCATCATTACGCCATATCTGGTTATGAATCATATATTTTAGTGTATTATGAAAATTTTTTCTTAATTACGTTCCTTTACATCAGGTTTGGTTTTTGGGAAACAACGTATGCTTAAATTTTGTTAATAACCACAAAACTTTGAATCCATTAAATTTTAATTATGGCACGAAGCGAACGTGTAGTAATCAGCGAAACACGTCCACTAATTAACTGTAAGAATCGTCTTGGGTAATTGGAAGGGTGGAAACGTTAATGGTAACGGTCAGTTTCTGCGCCCAAGAGGACCGATAATGCAAATTCCTATCCTATATCCAGTGGCGGGACGCCGGGCGGTGATTTATTTAATAACCGGCTCCAGTGGCGCCCGTCCTTCAGACTAATTTAATTTCCGAATAATTATGGCCTCCAGCGGGGCTCCTACTAAATGGAAACGCTCTCGGAAGCAGAATATTATTTGTACGATATCGCTCATCCCATCATATCGGAAATCGAAACAATTTCATTACACCACCATTAAATTTCGATAATACACAGGAACTCCATTATGTCACCCCACAAAAAACGATCAAAAAGTAGTCCTTTTCTTTTAAAGGTGCGAAAAACTTCCATTATGACCCCGTGATATGTTTACACCAAAACTGTCAAAGATACCCGATTCAAACGCCGTTCACTTTCGTGCTGAGCGAAGGCACATAATGCATGAGGAGATTTTTTCTTTCTTTGTTGATTCTTTGAATTGAAAAAGTGATTTGGAAGGGAAGAAACTAAATGATGTTGAGGGCGATAAAATCGGTGCGTTTATTGCGATTTCGGTGAAAAGGGAATATAAATTGTTCTAAATTAAGTTTAAGTAGGTCTTTTTTACATATATAGAGGCTGTTTTGTAATCTTAATTGTGATATAATCTTAAGTTCTCCGAGATACCACCTATGCTTATTACCAAAAAATGTTCATTTTTACATTTTCGTACTCCTTGGTGGATATCTCAAGAACAATCATTTTTACAACTAAATTGGTTATGGATTATGTATTCTAATTTCATTATTAACAACTTTTATGGAAAAAAAATTGTTGTTTTTAACATTTTTATCCTATGCTTATAAAAAAAGTTGATATTTATGTTTAGCTTTTCCGGTTCATTATTTCGTTGTATAAAGGGGGTGATGCCGTCTTAGACCAAAGGCTCTCTCATCGTTTGGCATTTCTGGGAGATGGCCGGTATCTGACCTTTATAAGGGAGGGGGCATTGACCCTTTTCTCTAAGATAATGAACGGGGGCGTTCAAGTTATATTAAATGCCACCCGAAGATAACCTTTATGCAACCATTGAGAAATTCATCCATTACGAGATTTGTAGAACATTTAACATTGTAGTAATTAATAGAAGAGGGGTTGAAACCGCCGAAGAAGCATATCACCTCCGCGAAATTCCACCGTAAATCTCACCGAATTCCATCCTAGTTACCATACCTCAAAACCGCAATTCCCTCTCGACCCCCAAATTACCTTCGCTTCTCTCCCGCCTTCAAAGCTCGGGCCTAATGAACAATAACGGCCCCGGAGACATTTCAATAAGTAATAAGCGCCCCGCGAGGTGGCAAACTCCTCTCTCTCTCTCTCTCTTAATCTTCAAACAATTTCACACCTATTTTCACCCGGGGGCTTTAATCCCCTTATATGCAGACAAGTGCCCCATCAAACGATGTACACCGCTTGCTGCCTAGGATCCATCCTTTACTCCCCTACGAAACCGGCTTCCGTAGGTAATATAGCTCGGTGTGGTGCAAGGATAGGGACGAGATGGGACACGCCTGGCTGACAGTTCAGGTGCTTAAATGGAAACGGGAAGGCGATTAATGTGGCCCTCGTGCTTAGGGAAACCTACCCATTTCTGGGCTAAATAGATGGCACCTACTTGAAAATGTGGTTTAGAACTCACCAAAAATACATGAAATTGTCCATTTTGACATCTTCGTATTCATAGATACATACGTCAAGTACTCTCATCGTTAGGCATTAACCGGCCAAAAATTAGATATTACGGGTTCATTACGAACCATTTTTTTGGTGGGAAATGTTCCATCACCTTTATATCTTGAGATACAACCTATGTTTGTAAATGAGAAATCGTTCATTTTGATATTTGCCTAACTCTTGGTACGTATATCAAAAATTGTTACCGTTAGACATTAACCGATTAGAGATTATGTAATTTTGGTTCATTACGAACAATTTTTATACGAGAGGCTACTTTCTATCAGTATTCGATCTTGAATCATAAACCAAAATTTTCAATTTTGATAGTTTCGTATTTCTTGGGATATATCTCAAGAACTGTCACAGTTAGGTATTAACCGACCATAAACTAGATGTTATGGGTTCATTACGAACAATTTTTACTGGCGGGAATCGTTCCATTAACTTCATATCTTGAGATAGAACCTATGTTTATAAAAAAGAATCTGTTCATTTTGACATTGGCCTATTTCTTGGCACATATGTCAAAAATTGTTGCCGTTAGGCACTAAACGATTATAGATTATATTATTTAGGTTTATTACGAACAATTTTTATGAAAGACATTACTTTCTATCACTTTTGGATTTTGAGATGTAACCTATGTTTGTATCCAAAATTGTCGTTTTTGATAGTTTCGTATTTTTTGGTACATATGTCTAGAACTGTCATCGTTAGGCATTAACCGGCCATAAATTAGGTGTTATGGGTTCATTATGAACAGTTTTTATTGGCGGGAAACTACCGACCACCTTTTTATTTTGAGATACGGCCTATGTCTCTAAGAAAGGAATTGTTCATTTAGACATTTGCCTATATCTTGGCACATATGTCAAAAATTGTTATCGGTAGACATTAACCGATTATAGATTATGTAAGTCAGGTTCACTACGAACAATTTTTATGCGAGAGGCTACTTTCTATCAGTATTGGATCTTGAGTCATAAACCAAAATTGTCGTTTTTAATAGTTTCGTATTTGTTGGAATATATCTCAAAACCTGTCATTGTTAGGCATTACCCGGCCATAAATTAGATGTTATGGGTTCATTACGAACAATTTTTATTGACGGGAAACGTTCTATTACCTTCATATCTTGAGATGGAACCTATATTTGTAAAAAAAAAACTGTTCATTTTGACATTGGCCTATTTCTTGGCACATATGTCAAAAATTGTTACTGTTAGGCATTAACCGATTATAGATTATGTAATTTGGGTTTATTACGAACATATTTTATGGGAGAGGTTACTATCTATCAGCATTCGATCTTGAGTCATAAACCAAAATTGTCGTTTTTTACAGTTTCGTATTTCTTGGGACATATCTCAAGAACTATCATCGTTACGCATTAACCAGCCATAAATTAAATGTTATAGGTTCATTGCGAACAATTTTTATTGACGGGAAACGTTCCATCACCTTTAAATCTTGAGATACAACCTATGTTTGTAAAAGAGAAATTGTTCATTTTGACACTAGCCTATTTCTTGGCACATATGTCAAAAATTGTCACCGTTAAGCATTAACCGATTATAGATTATATAATTTGGGTTCATTATGAACAATTTTTATGGGAGAGGTTACTTTCTGTCAGTATTCGATCTTGAGTCATAAACCGAAATTGTCGCTCTTTCTTCATATATATATCAAAAACTGTCATAATTAGATATTGACCGATTATAAATTACATAATTTGGATGTATTATAAACAGTTTTTATTAAAAAGATTACTTTCTATCAGGTCAAGATTTTGAATTACAACCTATGTCTCTAAAAACGAAATTGTCCATTTTGACATTTTCCTATTCCTTGGTAAATGTATCAAAAACAATCGCACTTACAACTAAATTGGTTATGGATTATGTATTTTGAGTTGATTACGAACAACTTTTGTCAGAAAACTTTGTTTCAAACAGTTTTAGTTTTTTAGATACAACCTATGTTTATAAATAAATCCTTCATTTCAATTTTCGAATCTCTTAGCAAATACATCAAAAACTATCATCGTTAGACATTAACTGGTTATGGATTATCTGTTTTGGATCCATTATAAAATATTTTTATGGGAGAGGTTACTTTCTGTCAATATTGAATCTTGAGTCATAAGCCAAAATTTTCGTTTTTGATAGTTTCGCATTTCTTGGGACATATCTCAAGAACTGTCATCGTTAGGCATTAACCGGCCATAAATTAGATATTATGGGCTCATTACGAACAATATTTATTGGCGGGAAACGTTCCATCACCTTTAAATCTTGAGATACAACCTATGTTTGTAAAAGAGAAATTGTTCATTTTGACACTAGCCTATTTCTTGGCACATATGTCAAAAATTGTCACCGTTAAGCATTAACCGATTATTGTTTATGTAATTTGGGTTCATTATGAACAATTTTTATGGGAGAAGGTACTTTCTATCAGTATTCGATCTTGAGTCATAAACCAAAATTGTTGCTTTTAATAGTTTCGTCTTTCTTCGTATATATATCAAAAACTGTCATAATTAGATATTGACGGATTATAAATTATATAATTTGGATGTATTATAAACAGTTTTTATTATAAAGATTACTTTCTATCAGGTTAAGATTTTGAATTACAACCTATGTCTCTAAAAACGAAATTGTCCATTTTGACATTTTCCTATTCCTTGGTAAATGTATCAAAAACAATCGCACTTACAACTAAATTGGTTATGGATTATGTATTTTGAGTTGATTATGAACAACTTTTGTGTGAAAACTTTGTTTCAAACAGTTTTAGTTTTTTAGATACAACCTATGTTTATAAATAAATCCTTCATTTCAATTTTCGCATCTCTTAGCACATTCATCAAAAACTATCATCGTTAGACGTTAACTGGTTATGTATTATCTGTTTTGGATCCATTATGAAATATTTTTATGCTAGACTTTTCTTTCTACCCCTTTAAGTTCCCGAATTACAACCTATGCTTATCACCAAAATTTTTGCATCTTGATGACATACATCAAGACCATTTTGAGTTAATAATTCTTTGCTATCGTTAGTCTTCGGTCAGTGAAATTGCCAAAAGGATCCAAAGTCATAAATATGCAAATTGGCACGGAAATTTCGCCCTCAGTTGTGACAAAGTAAGGGGGTTGTGTGTGTCTTCGGGGTTCGCTTCGGGGCGTCGGTGCATTGATGTGTAAAGCGACAGACGCTGCAGATTGATTTAAAGCGAACTCGGGAGGGTCGCGCACTTCTGGTCTATTACCATTCAAATATGTAAATGTCCCTTGTATTACGATTGTCTACTCTAACACTTTAAAACCGAAAAAACAACAAACAACAATTTCATTCATGGTGAAGATATTGGGTAGATATCTTAAGAAAAGTGGGTAAGTAGAATGAAAGGGCGATCAGTCCTGTGTTAGGTGAACCGCAAGATCTTGTTAAGATTTCTTTCGGCCGGCGATTTTTATCCGAACCCCACCATTTAGTTACGCTCGATTTACTCTCCACGATCCACCGAGAGAGATACAGATGAAGCAAAATAAGAACCGTCAACCAGCCCGTGTTTTGCGTCTATCTTTTTACCTTTTTGCGGATGTTAAGAAAGAGAAAGGCTAAACCTTACTCAATTGCTGGGTATTATATTTCTGTACTTGTTGAGTAACGCGCAGGTGTCTGTAACGAAAACTCGAACAGTTTATCAGCAACTCGATATTTCGATTTAAAAAAAAGAAAGGGTTAAGAAATGGGTTAAAACTAAACCTTTTACGGATTCAATGCGGAACGCATAAGTACTGATTGGATCTGTGTTGGAAATTCAGAAATAAACTTCCGCTGAAACCGATAAGGTCTAAAACGGAATAACGGGGAAATATTCCAAAGTTTCAGGTCGAACTTGGCGAATAACTGCGGGCGACAGTTTCCTTTTGAACCCTCGCGGTGTTCCGGGTCTCTTTTGGTACCGGAATCTCGTGCCATAACAATTTCCTACGCCGTACCACGAATTCAAACGTAAAAGTGGGCGAAAAATAATAAAAAATAAGAATTGTTTATACCATAAGCATAGGTTTTAACTTATCAAGTATAATGGATAGAAAGTAACGTCTCCAATGAAAACTGTTCGTAATGAACTCGTGATGGATAATTTATAAGAGGTTAATACGTAACGATGATAGTTTTTGAGATATGTACCAAGAAATACGAAAATGTCAAAATGAACAACTTCTTTTTTACAAGCATAGGTTGTATCTCAATATATAAAGGTGATGGAACGTTTCTCGCCAATAAAAATTGTTTATAATAAATTTGTAATATCTAATATATAGACGGGTAGTGCCTAACGATGACAATTCTTGAGATATGCCCTAAGAAATACGAAACTATCAAAAACGACAATTTTGATTTATGAATCAAGATCCAATACTGATAGAAAGTAACCATTCACATAAAAATTGTTCATAATGAACCCAGATTACATAATCTATAATCGGTTAATGCCTAATGGTGATAATTTTTGACATATGTACCATGAAATAGGCATATTCCAAAATGAACAATTTCTCTTTTACTATCATAGGTCGTATTTTAAGATATAAAGATGATGGAATGTTCCCCGTCAATAAAAATTGTACGTAATGAACCCATAACATCTAATTTATGGTTGATTGATGCGTAACTGTGACAGTTCTTGAGATATGTCCCAAGAAATACCAAACTATCAAAATCGACAATTTTGGTTATAAACATAGGTTACATCTCAAAATCGGAAACTGATAGAAGGTAACCTTTTTAATAAAAATTGTTCGTAACGACCCCAAACTATATAATCTATAATCGGTTAATGCCTAACGACAACAATTTTTGACATATGCGCCAAGAAATAGGCCAATGTCAAAATTAACAGTTTCTTTTTTATAAACATAGGTTCTATCTCAAGATATGAAGGTAATGGAACGTTTCCCGTCAGTAAAAATTGTTCGTAATGAACCCATAACATCTAATTTATGGCCGGTTAATGCTTAACGATGACAGTTCTTGAGATAAGTTCCAAGAAATACGAAACTATCAAAAACGACAAGTTTGGTTTATGACTCAAGATCCAATACTGATAGAAAATAACCTCTCGCATAAAAATTGTTCGTAGTGAACCTGAGTTACATAATCTATAAACGGTTAATGTCTAACGATAACAATTTTTGACATATGTGCCAAGATATAGGCAAATGTCAAAATGAACAATTTCGTTTTTACAAACATAGGTTCTATCTCAAGATATAAAGGTAATGGAACGGTTCCCGCCAATCAAAATTGTTCATAATGAACCCATAACATCAAATTTATGGCCGGTTAATGCCTAACGATGACGGTTCTGGACATATGTACCAAGAAATACGAAACTATCAAAAGCGACAATTTTGGATACAAACATAGGTTATTATATACTCTTTAATAAAAATTGTTCGCAATAACCCCAAATTATATAATCTGTAATCGGTTAATATTTAACGGTAACAATTTTTGACATGTGTCAAGATATAGGCAAATGTCAAAATGAACAATTTCGTATTTAAAAACATAGGTTCTATCTCAAGATATAAAGGTAATGGAACGGTTCCCGAAAATAAAAATTGTTCATAATGAACCCATAAAATCAAATTTATGGCCGGTTAATGCCTAACGATGACGGTTCTGCACATATGTATCAAGAAATACGAAACTATCAAAAACGACAATTTTGGATAAAAACATAGGTTATATCTCAAAATCCAAAACTGATAGAAAGTAACCTCTTTAATAAAAATTATTCGTAATAAACCCAAATTATATAATCTGTAATCGGTTAATGTCTAACGGTAACAATTTTTGACATATGTACCAATAAATAGGCAAATGTCAAAATGAACAATTTCTTTTTTACAAACATAGGTTCTATCTCAAGATATAAAGGTAATGGAACGGTTCCCGCCAATGAAAATCGTTCATAATGAACCCATAACATCAAATTTATGGCCGGTTAATGCCTAACGATGACGGTTCTGGACATATATACCAAGAAATACGAAACTATCAAAAACGGCAATTTTGGATACAAACATCACAATCTGTAATCGGCTAATGCCTAATGATGATAATTTTTGACATATGTACCATGAAATAGGCATATGCCAAAATGAACAATTTCTTTTTTACTATCATAGGTCGTATTTCAATATATAAAGATAATGGAATGTTTCCCGTCAATAAAAATTGTACATAATGAACCCATAACAGCTAATTTGTGGTTGATTGATGCGTGACTGTGACAGTTATAATAATAATAATATATTTTTATTGTGCCTTCCAGAAAACAAGTAAGATACTATTACATAATATAAACTTGAGAAGGAACACAAAGGGTGGGTTCCAGGCAATGTCTGCTCAAACCAACCCAGCTGATTACAAAAAAAAACATGATAAAAAAAAACAAGTAAAACAAAAGAGAAAAAAAGGAAATATAAAGTATTTAAGGAAAAACTAAATCTATACCAAATTTATGCTAAACTACTTGCTGAAACCTGCACCAAACGTTTCCTGAAAGCGCATAAACCCAGAGATCGCAAGTCATTTGGTAGTTTACTATAAGACTTGTAAACATGGTAGCTGGAGCTTCTTTCAAATAGAAATGTTCGATGTTTTGGTGGATATAAAGGATTGCACAATCTCGTAACATATGGATTTGTTGCTGGTCTGAACTTAATTTTTTTTATACAAGTATTCGGGCTTAGATGAGATTATAATTTTATGAAAGAGACATAAGCTATGAACATCTCTTCTCTGTTTCATTGACAACCATTTTACATCTTTCAGCTTATGAGTAATTCTATCATATTTTCTGATACCATAAATATATCTCAAACAACTATTTTGCACTCTTTGTATTCGGTTAGAAGTTACCACATCAACTGCCGGGTGGTAGAGTGGCACCATAAAATTAAACTGGGATAGAACAAAAGACTCACATAGTTGCCTTTTTAGATTCACCGTTAAATAGGTTCGATGAGGATACAGATCAAATAAGAATAAGCATTTTTGATATAACAACCAATCTGCGATCTGTATCTAAAAGTATTGTCTATTCTTAACCTTAAGCGTTTGGATTCCTGAACCAAACTGATTATTTCACCATTCATTTGTATATTCAATACAGGCCTGCTACTAGCCGTGGCATTACCCAGACAAATGATACATTCTATTTAAATCACTATTTATTTTAGCTTCAGCAACATGATAATCAGTACCTGGGAAAGAGTAGTACAACTGCAAATCGTCTGCATACATATTAATTTTGCAATACTCCAACTGTTTTACAAATTGTGATGTGTAAACCGTAAACAGCAATGATCCAAGAACCGACACCTGTGGTAATCCTCAACACACTGGATTCATCATCTCCTATCCTACACATCTGCGTCCTATCAGTAAGATAATTGTTTAATAAGGAAATCGCTCCCTCAGTAAAACCTAAACATTTTAATATATTACATAACGTCACATGATTTATAGTGTCGAAGGCCTTAGAAAAATCCAGAAAAACAACCACAGTATACTGTTCATTATCTGAAGCACGCAAAACATCATCCGTTAAGTTTAACATTGCCGTTGTACAACTATACCCAGATCGAAATCCCGATTGTTCTTGTGGTAATAAACTATTAAACTCAACATAATTCATTATTTGCACCTTCATTACCTCTTCCATGACCTTCGACAACATAGGCAAAATACTAATAGGACGCAAATCCTTTAATTCTTTGGGATCATTCTTCTTGGGGTAGGAAAGCACAACAGCTTGCTTCCACAAACCTGGAAAAACATTATCCATGAAGCAATAGTTAATTATATGGGTCAGGTACGGTAGTATGAACGGACAAAACATTTTTAACATTTCAACACTAATTCCGTCCAATCCACAAGCTGTTGATGATATTGAATTAATGACAGCTAAAAGCTCTGTCTCGTCTATTGTCTGAAAAGAAAATTCTGATGATACATGGCTATTATGAATTTCGTCATTTACAGAGGTAAAGGAATTTACAATATCTGTAATACTATCTAAAAAGAAATTATTAATTTTTTCTGCATTTTGCAACTCAGACGGCAACGAACCACCTTTACTTTTATTGATACCCAGTCTTTTCAAGCCATTCCACATATTTTTTTTATTATGCTGGTTACTGACATACAAAAAATATGCCCTCTTTTCATTTCTTATTGCTGTGGTAGTATAGTTACGCAATGACTTATAATAGTTCTAATTGCCTTGGGTACTATAACGTTTGAAGTGTGCTTTCGCCTGATCACGCAACCGTATTAAAAGTTTTACATTATCAGTTAACCAGGGAGCAGCAGGCTTTGTAAATCTACATATCTTTAATGGCGCATGAATATCAAATATACTAATGAAGTTACCCTCCAAAAATGCAACTTTTTCATCAACATCCCTCATAACTAATATCAAATTAAATGGCACTGTATTCAAATCATGCAAAAAGCGTTGTTTATCAATATGATTTAGAGTTCTGATTGCCCTAAATACAATAGAAGATTCACCCGCATCAACCGTTACATCACAAAATATCATATCATAATCCGAGATTTCACACTCCACCACCCCACTATCAGTTACAATAGAGGTATTAAAAGTAATTATGAAATCAATAAGCGACAATGAAGTTGCGAGTCAAATAGGGACGTAAAATATACACCATTACATTAAGCAAATTGAAATTAAAATCACCACAACAAATAATTTTATCGGTGATAGCCAGACAGGTCGCAACAGATTCTTCAAATTCATCTAAAAATGCCTTATAATTGCGACACGGAGGTCTGTAAACACACCCCACTATTACGTTATCACCAAGCCATTTCATGCTGACCCAAATTTGTTCTATGTTACTATTTGAACGAATCACTGTACATTGTATACATGAACGCACATAAAAATACCTCCTCCTCTAGTACCCCGATCCTGACGTATACACGTATAATTAGCAATGTTTATATTGTTATCAGTGATGTGATTGTGCAACCACGTCTCACTCAGAGCAATTACATCAGCATTGGTTCCAGCAACAAGCTGTCTCAAATCATTAATTTTCGATAGCAAAGATCTAATATTACTATACTATATATAATATACTAAACGTAGTATTACATAAAATATACACTCGCTCCATAGAAGCAATTTAACATAATAAGCAACAGTGATAATAAGGAAAAAAAACATTCAGATTACTGAAAGTTAATTTAGAATAATCATCTAAAATAAAGAACATACTATTTGATTTATAATCAAATGTATCAACTGCTTGCTTAAATAAACGATATCGCTGTTTCGTTAAGTGCTCGACAATTACGATTTTTGACGTCTTGAGTTTTTTTTTTGTTTTGGAGTACCAAGCGACGATCTCTATAACTGAGAAATTTAACAATGATGCTCTGAGATCCATTCTTCACCTGCCCAATCGGATGACATCTATCGATTGCTTCCCGTTTTATTTAAGACCCATTTTATCGTTAAATACTTTTAAGACTTGATCCTCGACCTCCTCTGCTGGACACTTTTCCGTCCCCAAGATTCGAATATTTGTGCGGCGCGAATATTGTTCCAACGCGTCATATCTCTCAGATAATGTGCGATTCTCTTCTTGCAGCTCACTCACTCTATCCTACAGAGACCGGATCTTTTCCTCAAAAACTCGGTCAACTTCTTTAGCGATCGTTTCACGTAAAACTTTAACAAAATTCTCATCCTTCACAATGTCTACTATACAAGATGATTATTAAATCCCGTCTTTCAGAAGCCAGTCTGGTTCTCTCCTTGTTCCTATCCGACATGGTCACAATCAACACTACGGTACTAACTAGTTTCACTTTTATTAGTGTAAAGATCACCACTAAAAACAATATTTATGTGCAGAGCAAGTATGTACCAATGTCACTCGTTCGCCATATTTTTTCTCTCTGAGATATGTCCCAAGATATACGAAATTATCAAAAACTTCAAATTTTGGTTTATGACTCAAGATCCAATATTGATAGAAAGTAATCTCCTTAATAAAAATTGTTCGTAATGAACCTAAATAATATAATCTATAATCAGTTAATGCCTAACGGCAACAATTTTTGACATATGTGCCTAGAAATAGGCCAATTTCAAAATGAAAAGTTTCTTTTTTATAAACATAGGTTCTATCTCAAGATATGAAGGTAATGGAACGTTTCCCGCCAGTAAAAATTGTTCATAATGAACCAATAACATCAAATTTATGGCCGGTTAATGCCTAACGATGGCGGTTCTGCACATATGTATCAAGAAATACGAAACTATCAAAAATGTCAATTTTGGATAAAAACATAGGTTATATCTCAAAATTCAAAACTGATCGAAAGTAACCTCTTTAATAAAAATTATTCATAATAAACCCAAATTATATAATCTGTAATCGGTGAATGTCTAACGGTAACAATTTTTGACATATGTACCAAGAAATAGGCAAATGTCAAAATGAACAATTTCTTTTTTACAAACATAGGTTCTATCTCAAGATATAAAGTTAATGGAACGGTTCCCGCCAATAAAAATTGTTCATAATGAACCCATAACATTAAATTTATGGCCGGTTAATGCCTAACGATGGCGGTTCTGCACATATGTACCAAGAAATACCAAACTATCAAAAATGTCAATTTTGGATAAAAGCATAGGTTATATCTCAAAATCCAAAACTGATAGAAAGTAACCTCTTTAATAAAAATTATTCATAATAAACCCAAATTATATAATCTGTAATCGGTTAATGTCTAACGGTAACAATTTTTGACATATGTACCAAGAAATAGGCAAATGTCAAAATGAACAATTTCTTTTTTACAAACATAGGTTCTATCTCAAGATATAAAGGTAATCGAACGGTTCCCGCCAATAAAAATTGTTCATAATGAACCCATAACATCAAATTTATGGCCGGTTAATGCCTAACGATGGTGGTTCTGCACATATGTACCAAGAAATACGAAACTATCAAAAATGTCAATTTTTGATAAAAACATAGGTTATATCTCGAAATCCAAAACTGATAGAAAGTAACCTCTTGAATAAAAATTATTCGTAATAAACCCAAATTATATAATCTGTAATCGGTTAATGTCTAACGGTACAATTTTTGACATATGTACCAAGAAATTGGCAAATGTCAAAATGAACAATTTCTTTTTTACAAACATAGGTTCTATCTCAAGATATAAAGGTAATGGAACGGTATCCGCCAATAAAAATTGTTCATAATGAACCCATAACATCAAATTTATGGCCGGTTAATGCCTAACGATGGTGGTTCTGTACATATGTACCAAGAAATACGAAACTATCAAAAATGTCAATTTTGGATAAAAACATAGGTTATATCTCGAAATCCAAAACTGATAGAAAGTAACCTCTTTAATAAAAATTATTCGTAATAAACCCAAATTATATAATCTGTAATCGGTTAATGTCTAACGGTACAATTTTTGACATATGTACCAAGAAATTGGCAAATGTCAAAATGAACAATTTCTTTTTTACAAACATAGGTTCTATCTCAAGATATAAAGGTAATGGAACGGTTCCCGCCAATAAAAATTGTTCATAATGAACCCATAACATCAAATTTATGGCCGGTTAATGCCTAACTATGGTGGTTCTATACATATGTACCAAGAAATACGAAACTATCAAAAATGTCAATTTTGGATAAAAACATAGGTTATATCTCAAAATCCAAAACTGATAGAAAGTAACCTCTTTAATAAAAATCATTCGTAATAAACCCAAATTATATAATCTGTAATCGGTTAATGTCTAACGGTAACAATTTTTGACATATGTACCAAGAAATAAGCAAATGTCAAAATGAACAATTTCGTTTTTACAAACATAGGTTCTTTCTTAAGATATAAAGGTAATGGAACGGTTCCCGAAAATAAAAATTGTTCATAATGAACCCATAACATCAAATTTATGGCCGATTAATGCCTAACGATGACGGTTCTGCACATATGTATCAAGAAATACGAAACTATCAAAAACGACAATTTTGGATATAAACATAGGTTATATCTCGAAATCCAAAACTGATAGAAAGTAACCTCTTTAATAAAAATTATTCGTAATAAATCCAAATTATATAATCTGTAATCGGTTAATGTCTAACGGTAACAATTTTTGACATATGTACCAAGAAATAGGCAAATGTCAAAATGAACAATTTCTCTTTTACAAACATAGGTTCTATCTCAAGATATAAAGGTAATGGAACGGTTCTCGCCAATAAAAATTTTCATAATGAACCCATAACATTAAATTTATGGCCGGTTAATGCCTAACGATGGTGGTTCTGCACATATGTACCAAGAAATACGAAACTATCAAAAATGTCAATTTTGGATAAAAACATAGGTTATATCTCAAAATCCAAAACTGATAGAAAGTAACCTCTTTAATAAAAATTATTCGTAATAAACCCAAATTATATAATCTGTAATCGATTAATGTCTAACGGTAACAATTTTTGACATATGTACCAAGAAATAGGCAAATGTCAAAATGAACAATTTCTTTTTTACAAACATAGGTTCTATCTCAAAATATGAAGGTAATGGAACGTTTCCCGCCAATAAAAATTGTTCGTAATAAACCCATAACATCTAGTTTAAGGTTTCTTAATACGTAACTATGGCAGTTCTGATGGAAATAGTGATCCTGCAGCCTCTGTATGGCTGGCTTTTAGAGTATACATTGATGCAAAGTTAAATACTTTATGAAGAATAAAGAAACGTTAACATCACAGTTCACATATTAACCGTACAACGCTTACGCTAACTCGTCTTATTATTACTGAACTACAACTTCAGAGCGGTCGATAATATCGATACCTAAACTGTTAAAAACAAAAAAATCATTTCTTATATGTAATAACATATCTACGTTCTATTTATTTATGAAACTTAACAACAAATATTCTAACACCCACCCTCAACGTTTATATATTTTTTTAACCCTAATAATCTTTTCTTTAATAATCTGAATATTCAACTAAACCTAAACTTTCTCTAAACTTTTCTATTTTTTTCTTTCTATCTGAACACCCAAGAAATCTGCAATCTGTCCCAATGACTTAATTTTGAAATGTTTATTTATTGCATTTTCCAAATCATCAAATGACTTGTCATATTTAGCAACACAACATATGTCATCAACATGTACGGACAAATATATCGTGTCATTATCACCTACTATTTTATAATATAAACATTGATCGTTATTGCTCTGTTTAAAATTATTCTTTATCAAGACGTCATTAAGTTTCTTAAACCATTCATTAGCGCCCTGTTTTAGTCCATATAAATTTTTCAGTAATTTACAAACTTTCTTTGTATTTAAGCCTTGTGGTGGTTTTAAATAAACCTCATGTTCTAAATTTCCATTTATAAAAGTAGTTTGTACATCATAATGTCTTACTTGCAAATTTTCTTTACTCGCCAATACAAGAAATGTTCTAATCGTAATTGGCCTGGTAATAGGTGCAAATAATTCATCGTAATCGATTCCATATTTTTGAGAACATCCCTGTGCCACCAATCGAGATTTGTTTCATTCTATATTCCCTTGCTCATTGAATTTTCTTTTACACACCCATTTAGTTCCGATTGCTGTCTTTCCATCTGATAAATCTGTTAATGTCCATGTTTTATTATTTTGTAAAGTTTCCAGTTTTATCTTCCGAATTTATCGCCTCTTTGTACGTTTTAGGATCACGAGTAGCTACATTTTCTGCATAATTTGCAGTCTCAATAAGTCTTTTGGGTGGTTTACCTTTATTTTTCCTTGTTGAAATTCTACACTTTGTAGCTGGTACCTTAATATTTTCATTTGTCTTATTAGGTTGTATTTCTTCAATTACATCTTCTTCCATCATTAAACGTTGTGGAAATTCTTCATCTTTCTTTAGTAATTCTACATCTGCTTCTATTTTATCATTTTCCAGGTTTATAGTCATTCTCTCTTCTTTGTTTAATTCTGAAAGCTTTTGTATTTCACAATCATCGTCTATTACAACGATATTTCTACTAATCTTTACATTTGTTTTATTAACTAGTATTCTATAGCCTTTTGTGTTATCCTCATATCCTACAAATATCCCTACTCTACTGACTCATTACAAAATTTTTCATATGGAGTTTTACCTAATTTTGAAGAAGTTCTATTTAATGCATAACATGCAGTTTTTACTGCCTCTCCCCTATAACATTTATTCAGTTTTGATTGACTTAATAAACACCTTGCAGACAATTTTTTTACAAACATAGGTGATAATTCAAAAATCAGCTTATACAAACAGCATATATAATAATGCATACAAAAATAATAAAAATTATAATTATTAAAATAAATATATCACCGCAATTGGGGGTTTATGCAAATACAACGTTAATTTGAGCGTAAATTTAAGCCGGACGACTTTCTAAAGAATCGCTAATAGAAAAGAGGGGACGAAAGGAAATTAAATTTAGGACGGATTTTAATTGAAATGTGTATTTTTGCGATTACGATTCGCTAAATGTTAATATTTACCTTAAAAATTAATTTTAAACATTCCCTCTTCCTTATCGGATTATATTACATTATTTTAAACGGGATTAAAATCACAAAGCTTGCGTCATATTTTCGGGGAGTAAATTCGATTAAACAACCCAAAGAGTTACAAATAAAAACGAAACAGAACTAAAACGAATCGAAACGAAACGTAGTTCTCGTTGACATGAACGAGAACTACGTACGAGTTATTGCCATTCAAATATGCAAATACGCGTCAGTAACTGGAGAGTGCAGAGGCCTGTACGTAAGCAGATGACGCGAAAGAACCCACACTGATTTACGAGCCCGCGGCAATAATACGGAAATATATCAATACGCGCCGGGATGGGGACTCCCCCCAACGACGACGATTCTCGTTCGTGACAGAGATGGAACCACGAACGGACGCGCATAATGGACTTTTGAAAACGGCCGTAGCTGGAAAGTGAAACGTATAAATCAGGGCCGTGTATGTCACGTTTCAGTTACAGTTTTGCCCCGGCCACTCGAACCGCATTTAACTATATTCTCCTCCACTTTGGTATGGCTTCACTTTTTGATATGCAAAGTTGTTGCATATGCATGGGTACTATGTTGTATATCAAGGAATGACTCCAGGTTAATACTAACCTCGATTAAGAAGAACTTCACCCCAAACTAGCAAATTTCGTTAGAACTTCTAGAATTTTTGGAAAATGGTTGCTTGGGTGAACTTGAAATTGAGAAAATCGACTTAAATTCTTCATATGTCAAAAGTTTTAGATAAATGAAGATATTTTGATTATTCATATCTTAAAAGAATCCCCAATTCATATCAATTTAAAGCCGATATTGCGCACATTAATCAAATAATTAGAATCTCTTAAACCTGCTTCTTGGTACAGGATCAATTTATTATAATTTTCTCTTTGATACTTTTTGAGCGAATAGAGACATTTCCATGAGTGATATCTTAAAATAAAGCTTAATTAAGAAGAAATTCACTCCAAATTTGTACACTTCATTACAACGTCTCAAACTTTTGAAATATGGGTGTTTCGATGAAGTTGAAATTGACAAAATCGACTTAAATCCTTTATATGACAAAACTTTTCGATAAACAAAGATATTTTCATGAGTGATATCTCAAAAGAAACCTCAATTCATATCAATTTAAAGCCGATATTGCGCACATTAATCAAATAATTAGAATCTCTTAAACCTGCTTCTTGGTACAGGATCAATTCTTTATAATTTTCTCTTTGATACTTTTTGAGCGAATAGAGATATTTCCATGAGTGATATCTTAAAATAAAACTTAATTAAGAGGAAATTCACTCCAAATTTGTACACTTCATTACAACGTCTCAAATTTTTAAAATATGGGTGTTTCGATGAAGTTGAAATTGATAAAATCGACTTAAAACCTTTATATGACAAAACTTTTCGATAAATAAAGATATTTTCGTGAGGGATATCTCAAAAGAATCCTCAATTCATATCAATTTAAAGTCGATATTGCGAACATTAATCAAATAATTAGAATTTCTTAAACCTGCTTCTTGGTACAGGATCAATTTGTTATAATTTTCTCTTTGATACCTTTTGAGCGAATAGAGATATTTCCATGATTGATATCTTAAAATAAAGCTTCATTAAGAAGAAATTCACTCCAAGTTAGTACACTTCATTACAACGTCTCAAACTTTTGAAATATGGGTGTTTCGATGAAGTTGAAATTGACAAAATCGACTTAAATGCTTTATATGACAAAACTTTTCGAAAAATAAAGATATTTTCGTGAGTGATATCTCAAAAGAATCCTCAATTCATATCAATTTAAAGCCGATATTGCCCACATTAATCAAATAATTAGAATCTCTTAAACCTGCTTCTTAACGCGGGATCAATTTGTTATAATTTTCTCTTTGATACTTTTTGAGCGAATAGAGATATTTTCATGAGTGATATCTTAAAATAAAGCTTAATTAACAAGAAATTCACTCCAAATTAGTACACTTCATTACAACGTCTCAAATTTTTGAAATATGGGTATTTCGATGAAGTTGAAATTAACAAAATCGACTTAAATCCTTTATATGACAAAACTTTTCAAAAAACAAAGATATTTTCGTGAGTGATATCTCAAAAGAAACCTCAATTCATATCAATTTAAAGCCGATATTGCGTACTTTAATCAAATAATTAGAATCTCTTAAACCTGCTTCTTGGTACAGGATTAATTTGTTATAATTTTCTCTTTGATACTTTTTGAGCGAACAGAGATATTCGCATGAGTGATATCTTAAAATAAAGCTTAATTAAGAAGAAATTCACTCCAAATTAGTACACTTCATTGAAACATCTCAAATTTTTGAAATATGGGTGTTTCGATGAAGTTGAAATTGACAAAATCGGCTTAAATACTTTATATGACAAAACTTTTCGATAAATAAAGATATATTCGTGAGTGATATCTCAAAAGAATCCTCAATTCATATCAATTTAAAGCCGATATTGCCCACATTAATCAAATAATTAGAATCTCTTAAACCTGCTTCTTAGCGCGGGATCAATTTGTTGTAATTTTCTCTTTGATACTTTTTGAGTGAATAGAGATATTTTCATGAGTGATATCTTAAAATAAAGCTTAATTAACAAGAAATTCACTCCAAATTAGTACACTTCACTATAACTTCTCAAATTTTTAAAATATGGGTGTTCCGATGAAGTTGAAATTGACAAAATCGACTTAAATACTTTATATGACAAAACTTTTCGATAAATAAAGATATTTTCGTGAGTGACATCTCAAAAGAATCCTCAATTCATATCAATTTAAAGCCGATATTGCGCACATTAATCAAATAATTAGAATCTCTTAAACCCGCTTCTTGGTACAGGATGAATTTGTTATAATTTTCTCTTTGATACTTTTTGAACGAATAGAGATATTCCCATGAGTGATATCTTAAAATAAAGCTTAATTAAGAAGAAATTCACTCCAAATTAGTACACTTCATTACAACATCTCAAATTTTTGAAATATGGGTATTTCGTTGAAGTTGAAATTGACAAAATCGACTTGAATCCTTTATATGACAAAACATTTCGATAAATAATGATATTTTCGTGAGTGATATCTCAAAAGAATCCTCAATTCATACCAATTTAAAGCCGATATTGCCCACATTAATCAAATAATTAGAATCTCTTAAACCTGCTTCTTGGTGTAGGATCAATTTTTTATAATTTTCTCTTTGATACTTTTTGAGCGAACAGAGATATTTCCATGAGTGATATCTTAAAATAAAGCTTAATTAAGAAGAAATTCACTCCAAATTAGTACACTTCATTAAAACGTCTAAATTTTTGAAAAATGGGTGTTTCGATGAAGTTGAAATTGTCAAAATCGACTTAAATCCTTTATATGACAAAACTTTTCGATAAATAAAGATATTTTCGTGAGTGACATCTCAAAAGAATCCTCAATTCATATCAATTTAAAGCCGATATTGCGCACATTAATCAAATAATTAGAATCTCTTAAACCCGCTTCTTGGTACAGGATGAATTTGTTATAATTTTCTCTTTGATACTTTTTGAACGAATAGAGATATTCCCATGAGTGATATCTTAAAATAAAGCTTAATTAAGAAGAAATTCACTCCAAATTAGTACACTTCATTACAACATCTCAAATTTTTGAAATATGGGTATTTCGTTGAAGTTGAAATTGACAAAATCGACTTGAATCCTTTATATGACAAAACATTTCGATAAATAATGATATTTTCGTGAGTGATATCTCAAAAGAATCCTCAATTCATACCAATTTAAAGCCGATATTGCCCACATTAATCAAATAATTAGAATCTCTTAAACCTGCTTCTTGGTGTAGGATCAATTTTTTATAATTTTCTCTTTGATACTTTTTGAGCGAACAGAGATATTTCCATGAGTGATATCTTAAAATAAAGCTTAATTAAGAAGAAATTCACTCCAAATTAGTACACTTCATTAAAACGTCCAAATTTTTGAAAAATGGGTGTTTCGATGAAGTTGAAATTGTCAAAATCGACTTAAATCCTTTATATGACAAAACTTTTCGATAAATAAAGATATTTTCGTGAGTGATATCTCAAAAGAATCCTCAATTCATACCAATTTAAAGCCGATATTGCTCACATTAATCAAACAATTAGAATCTCTTAAACCTGCTTCTTAGCGCGGGATCAATTTGTTATAATTTTCTCTTTGATACTTTTTGAGCGAATAGAGATATTTCCATGAGTGATATCTTAAAATAAAGCTTGATTAAGAAGAAATTCAGTCCAAATTAGTACACTTCATTACAAAGTCTCAAATTTTTGAAATATGGGTGTTTCGATGAAGTTGAAATTGACAAAATCGACTTAAATCCTTTATATGACAAAACTTTTCGATAAATAAAGATATTTTCGTGGGTTATATCTCAAAAGAATCCTCAATTCATATCAATTTAAAGACGATATTGCGCACATTAATCAAATAATTAGAATCTCTTAAACCTGCTTTTTGGTGCAGGATCAATTTGTTATAATTTTCTCTTTGATACTTTTTGATCGAATAGAGATATTTCCATGAGTGATATCTTAAAATAAAGCTTGATTAAGAAAAAATTCAGTCCAAATTAGTACACTTCATTACAACGTCTCAAATTTTTGAAATATGGGTGTTTCAATGAAGTTGAAATTGACAAAATCGACTTAAATCCTTTATATGACAAAACTTTTCGATAAATAAAGCTATTTTCGTGAGTTATATCTCAAAAGAATCCTCAATTCATATCAATTTAAAGACGATATTGCGCACATTAATCAAATAATTATAATCTCTTAAACCTGCTTCTTGGTGCAGGATCAATTTGTTATAATTTTCTCTTTGATACTTCTTGATCGAATAGAGATATTTCCATGAGTGATATCTTAAAATAAAGCTTGATTAAGAAGAAATTCAGTCCAAATTAGTACACTTCATTACAACGTCTCAAATTTTTGAAATATGGGTGTTTCAATGAAGTTGAAATTGACAAAATTGACTTAAATCCTTTATATGACAAAACTTTTCGATAAATAAAGATATTTTCGTGAGTTATATCTCAAAAGAATCCCCAATTCATATCAATTTAAAGACGATATTGCGCACATTAATCAAACAATTAGAATCTCTTAAACCTGCTTCTTGGTGCAGGATCAATTTGTTATAATTTTCTCTTTGATATTTTTTGAGCGAATAGAGATATTTTAATAAGTGATATTTTAAAATAAAGCTAGATTAAGAAGAAATTCAATCCAAATTAGTACACTTCATTACAACGTCTCAAATTTTTGAAATATGGGTATTTCGATAAAGTTGAAAATGACAAAATCGACTTAAACCCTTTATATGACAAAACTTTTCGATAAATAAAGATATTTTCGTGAGTGATATCTCAAAAGAATCCTCAATTCAAACCAATTTAAAGCCGATATTGCGCACATTAATCAAATAATTAGAATCTCTTAAACCTGCTTCTTGGTGCAGGATCAATTTGTTATAATTTTCTCTTTGATACTTTTTGAGCGAATAGAGATATTTCCATGGGTGATATCTTAAAATAAAGCTTGATTAAGAAGAAATTTAGTCCAAATTAGTACACTTCATTACAACGTCTGAAATTTTTGAAATATGGTTGTTTCGATGAAGTTGAAATTGACAAAATCGACTTAAATCCTTTATATGACAAAACATTTGGATAAATAGAGATATTTTCGTGAGTGATATCTCAAACGAATCCTCAATTCATATCAATTTAAAGCCGATATTGCGCACTTTAATCAAATAATTAGAATTTCTTAAACCTGCTTCTTAGCACGGGATCAATTTGTTATAACTTTCTCTTTGATACTTTTTGAGCGAATAGAGATATTTCCATGAGTGATATCTTAAAATAAAGCTTAATTAAGAAAAAATTCACACCAAATTAATACACTTCATTACAACATCTCAAATTTTTGAAATATGGTTGTTTCGATGAAGTTGAAATTGACAAAATCGACTTAAATCCTTTATATGACAAAACTTTTGGATAAATAAAGATATTTTCGTGAGTGATATCTCAAAAGAATCCTTAATTCATACCAATTTAAAGCCGATATTGTGCACATTAATCAAATAATTATAATCTCTTAAACCTGCTTCTTAGCACGGGATCAATTTGTTATAATTTTCTCTTTGATACTTTTTGAGCGAATAGAGATATTTCCATGAGTGATATCTTAAAATAAAGCTTAATTAAGAAGAAATTCACTCCAAATTAGTACACTTCATTACAACGTCTCAAATTTTTGAAATATGGTTGTTTCGATGAAGTTGAAATTGACAAAATCGACTTAAATCCTTTAATTGACAAAACTTTTCGATAAACAAAGATATTTTCGTGAGTGATATCTCAAAAGAATCCTCAATTCATATCAATTTAAAGCCGATATTGCGCACATTAATCAAATAATTAGAATCTCTTAAACCTGCTTTTTGGTACAGGATCAATTTGCTATAATTTTCTCTTTGATACTTTTTGAGCGAATAGAGATATTTCCATGAGTGTTATCTTACAATAAAGCTTAATTAAGAAGAAATTGACTCCAAATTAGTACACTTCATTACAACGTCTCAAATTTTTGAAATATGGTTGTTTCGATGAAGTTGAAATTGACAAAATCGACTTAAATCCTTTATATGACAAAACTTTTGGATAAATAAAGATATTTTCGTGAGTGATATCTCAAAAGAATCCTCAATTCAAACCAATTTAAAGCCGATATTGCGCACATTAATCAAATAATTAGAATCTCTTAAACCTGCTTCTTGGTGCAGGATCAATTTGTTATAATTTTCTCTTTGATACTTTTTGAGCGAATAGAGATATTTCCATGGGTGATATCTTAAAATAAAGCTTGATTAAGAAGAAATTTAGTCCAAATTAGTACACTTCATTACAACGTCTGAAATTTTTGAAATATGGTTGTTTCGATGAAGTTGAAATTGACAAAATCGACTTAAATCCTTTATATGACAAAACATTTGGATAAATAGAGATATTTTCGTGAGTGATATCTCAAACGAATCCTCAATTCATATCAATTTAAAGCCGATATTGCGCACTTTAATCAAATAATTAGAATTTCTTAAACCTGCTTCTTAGCACGGGATCAATTTGTTATAATTTTCTCTTTGATACTTTTTGAGCGAATAGAGATATTTCCATGAGTGATATCTTAAAATAAAGCTTAATTAAGAAAAAATTCACACCAAATTAATACACTTCATTACAACATCTCAAATTTTTGAAATATGGTTGTTTCGATGAAGTTGAAATTGACAAAATCGACTTAAATCCTTTATATGACAAAACTTTTGGATAAATAAAGATATTTTCGTGAGTGATATCTCAAAAGAATCCTTAATTCATACCAATTTAAAGCCGATATTGTGCACATTAATCAAATAATTATAATCTCTTAAACCTGCTTCTTAGCACGGGATCAATTTGTTATAATTTTCTCTTTGATACTTTTTGAGCGAATAGAGATATTTCCATGAGTGATATCTTAAAATAAAGCTTAATTAAGAAGAAATTCACTCCAAATTAGTACACTTCATTACAACGTCTCAAATTTTTGAAATATGGTTGTTTCGATGAAGTTGAAATTGACAAAATCGACTTAAATCCTTTAATTGACAAAACTTTTCGATAAACAAAGATATTTTCGTGAGTGATATCTCAAAAGAATCCTCAATTCATATCAATTTAAAGCCGATATTGCGCACATTAATCAAATAATTAGAATCTCTTAAACCTGCTTTTTGGTACAGGATCAATTTGCTATAATTTTCTCTTTGATACTTTTTGAGCGAATAGAGATATTTCCATGAGTGTTATCTTACAATAAAGCTTAATTAAGAAGAAATTGACTCCAAATTAGTACACTTCATTACAACGTCTCAAATTTTTGAAATATGGGTGTTTCGATGAAGCTGAAATTGACAAAATTGACTTAAATCCTTCGTATGTCAAAACTTTTCGATAAATAAAATATTTTGGTGATTCATATCTCAAATGAATCCTAAATTTACATCAATTTAAATCCGATATTGAGCATATTAATAAAATAATTAGAATTAATTAAGTCTGCTTCTTAGTACAGGATCAAAAAGTATTTTTAAAAGATTCTTATTTTGAAAATTCCTTTATGTCGTTTTTGAAAACATTTTTTGATCCCAGTGAAGCCGAAAAGTAGTTATGAGCTTTCTGAGTTTACATACGTAACCGCTAAGGGAAAACGAACGACTTGAAGCGCGGTCCATAAACCGCATCTTTCGTTTCTAGCGAAACACATTAGAAAAACACTCCGTCTTCGGGGTTCCCCGCGGGGATTTAGCCCCTCCGGGGGTGCAACTGGGGAGTAAAAATCCGCCGTCGCGGATATCGAAAACCCATCTACCGTTTCAAATATTTACTTGCGGCTGGAAGAACCCACCATACCATCTTAACTTTATTCCCACTCATTTCGTGTGCAATTATTTATTTATAAACGCACCCGCCTCAATGAAAATGTAGTTGCATTTAGGAAATAACACGGAGTTGCACTCAGATTCGACGAGCTTATTTTGAAATAAACCTAAAATATCGGGGGTGGTGGGTAGTCCTCGATTCTTTGTCTCGAAATGAAAGACAAAGATGCGTAGCGTTGAGTAAAGACAATGGGGGGGAGGGTGAGGAGAGGAAAGAAGAAACAATGCACGAGGAGTGATTTGCACAGCATCCTCGTGCACATTTCAAGGCGACGGGGCCCCATTGTTCCCCAGGCCGAACCGGTAAAAATGCGAAATACTAAAATTCCCAGGTCGATTCCTTACGGCCCGACTGAATTCCGGACCGTGTACGTGCAGTGCCGCATTGTCCTCTCTTATGCAGACTTGGAGTTGTTACAACCCGATCCAAACTACTACTCAGATACCTCCAGATACGTATGAAGGTTTATTTTCAATGTGAACCCTATATGCACAGCGGTACTTCTCGCTCAGGGACCCTATTTATAATGCATATACTCAAATAACCGAACCTGTTTGGTTTCACTGAGCTTCTATAGAGCCTTTATTGCTTGATTTTGTTGATACCAACAACACCGATATTACACGTATTGTTTATGAAGGTATTGTTCGGTTGTTGTAATATTTCAATTTTATCACTTTCACTTTGAAATATGGGAATGCATGATCTATCCATAAATTTTCACTCGAATCATCATTCCTTTTATTAGTATTAGCGAGAAAAAGATTATGTTTGGTGCGGCAACCAACCATACTGCGCGTACCAACACGCGCATTTCTTATGCGCAGCATATTTGGTTGTCTACAATTGCATTTTTGGTAGAAATTTTCCCACGCCTTACTCCCACATCCTGATTCGAATTTTCGATTTGTTGAAACGTCATCGCCAAGAAGCTGAAACATAAGGTCCACAAATTATTCGATTAGGTGGAGAGACGGTGTCGTGGTGTTAGGGAACCGGCCGAAACCGCTGCAAAGGAGGAAATCCTTTGAGATTCCCGTTTGACGGTTTCGGCGTGAAACGCAAAGGGGAAAATTGCACAACGCCGCAACGTGCAGCTTTGATGTGCGTCGCGATGCCGACCCCCACAGGAAACGATCTACACAACCCTTACTTACAAAAATGAAAACACCCAGGTGGTCCACCCAAAAAGAAAAAAATCGATGAGGCACATTAACCTCCCGTTGGTTGGCTTATAACGAAATTCGAGTCGTTTTTGCATACAAATTTCTCGTAGAGGGCGTCCTTCTCCATTAGCCGCGTGTGTACTGATCGAATTAAAGCTGCGACACTCCACCGAGGAAGACTAATGGAGAAAACGTGTCCTCGAGCTCATCTGGTGACATTAGGAGACGTTATCGTAGGGTGAGCTTGTGCGAACCACACTTTTCGTTTACACCTGTACGAACTTGTAACAACCTTTTTTTTTACTTCGTTAAGATTAAATTAAAATTAAAAATTTTAATTAGAGCGGTCCTTCAATCAACCCAAGGGAGAAGAAGAAGTGGAGCGAAAACAACGAAACATAAAAATTTGATTTAAAATAATGCGGTTTAAAATAAGGAGGAGGTTTCTTATCTGGAGTTGCTTCGTGACCGCTTCTGGGTGCCTTCATCAGGGAGATATTTGGTTGTGGAACTCGAAGGACTACCGAGATAGCCGGTTTTATTATTAATGATCACCGACGGAACCGAGAGCGAACAGTAAAATTCAATTTATTTTCGAGCCCGATAGCTACATGTAATCTAAATTGACCTATTGTGTTTGGGCAAACAAGGTGAATTAAAACGAATTCGCTCACCATTAATTACGATACGATGTTTTGTTGGGAAAAAATCTTACTGTTTAAAATGAAGGTGATCATGTTTATGATTGTGTCAATCGAGATCAAATTGAATCATTTACTTATATCAAAATACGATGTCTATAAGATAACTAAATATGTAATAAGACGATTTTATTCTCACACAACGAGATCGCTTGCGGCCGAGGGCGAAAATGAACAATTTCGCATTAAAGAGCCGAGGTTGCTTGCGAGTCTTCCAAAATGAACGATTTTGCTTCAAATTGCCGAGATCGCTTGCGGGCGCGGCGTTACAATCTTCCAAAACGAACGAGTTTGAATTTCGTCTTAATGAGCCGAGGTCGCTTGCGGGCGAGGCGCTACAATCTTCCTAAATGGACAATTTTATGCACACGTTTAAATCGCGCGCCTCGTCCGCAAGCGACCATGGCGATTTGAGGTGAAATCATTCGTTGTAGATCTTAATAAGGATATTATGTTCTCCATGTTCATCATATTGTTTCAAATAGTTAAGACAAGAAGTATAAGAAGTATTTTCCTTAATCAACGTATTTCATATTAAATTTTAATTGTTTCATTATTGCTTTTTACAACTGTGTTAACACATTTTATAATTATTTGTCATCATTTTCGTACTCTTTAATTTAAAGAAGTTGTTATACTATCTGGAATTTCACATATTTATGTACTCATTAAACTTCATCGTTGTATGGACCTCCCTTTTCACTTACACTCGAAACTTACACTCTGTATATATCTTAGTTAATTCATACAGTCCCCTATATGACGATTTTACTTTCATTCCGTCGAGGTCGCTTGAGGGCGACGTCCTACAATCTCCCAAAATGAGCGATTTCTTATCCAGCGCCTCGCCCGCTTTGCGACCTCGGCGATGTGAGGCGAAATCGTTCCTTGTATATCTTAGTTAATACATACAGTCCCCTATATGACGATTTTACTTTCATTTCGCCGAGGTAGCTTGCGGGCGACGTCCTACAATCTCCCAAAATGAGCGATTTCTTATCCAGCGCCTCGCCCGCTTTGCGACCTCGGCGATGTGAGGCGAAATCGTTCCTTGTATATCTTAGTTAATACATACAGTCCCCTACATGACAATTTTACTTTCATTTCGCCGAGGTAGCTTGCGGGCGACGTCCTACAATCTCCCAAAATGAGCGATTTCTTATTCAGCGCCTCGCCCGCTTCGCGACCTCGACGATGTGAGGCGAAATTGCTCATTGTATATCTTAGTTAATACATACAGTCCCCTATATGACGATTCTACCTTCATTCCGCCGAGGTCGCTTGCGGCCGAGGTGCTACACTTTCCCAAAATGAACGATTTCGTATAAACATTTCTTATCCAGTGCCTCGCCCGCAAGCGACCTTGGAGATGTGAGGCGAAATAGTTCCTTGTATATTTTAGTTAATACATACAATACCCTATATGACGAGTTTACTTTCATTGCGCCGAGGTAGCTTGCCGGCGACGTCCTACAATCTCCCGAAATGAGCGATTTCTTATCCAGCACCTCGACCGCTTCGCGACCTCGGCGATTTGAGGCGGAATCGTTCCTTGTATATCTTAGTTAATACATACAGTCCCCTATGTGACGATTTTACTATCATTTCGCCGAGGTAGCTTGCGGCGATGTCCTGCAATCTCTCAAAATGAGCGATTTCTTATCCTGCGCCTCGTCCGCTTCGCGATCTCGGCGATGTGAGGCGAAATAGTTCCTTGTATATCTTAGTTAATACATACAGTACCCTATATGACGATTTTACTTTCATTGCGCCGAGGTAGCTTGCCGGCGACGTCCTACAATCTCCCGAAATGAGCGATTTCTTATCCAGCACCTCGACCGCTTCGCGACCTCGGCGATTTGAGGCGGAATCGTTCCTTGTATATCTTAGTTAATACATACAGTCCCCTATATGACGATTTTACTATCATTTCGCTGAGGTAGCTTGCGGCGATGTCCTACAATCTCCCAAAATGAGCGATTTCTTATCCTGCGCCTCGTCCGCTTCGCGACCTCGGCGATTTGAGGCGGAATCGTTCCTTGTATATCTTAGTTAATACACACAATACCCTATATGACGATTTTACTTTCATTGCGCCGAGGTAGCTTGCCGGCGACGTCCTACAATCTCCCGAAATGAGCGATTTCTTATCCAGCACCTCGACCGCTTCGCGACCTCGGCGATTTGAGGCGGAATCGTTCCTTGTATATCTTAGTTAATACATACAGTCCCCTATATGACGATTTTACTATCATTTCGCTGAGGTAGCTTGCGGCGATGTCCTACAATCTCCCAAAATGAGCGATTTCTTATCCTGCGCCTCGTCCGCTTCGCGACCTCGGCGATTTGAGGCGGAATCGTTCCTTGTATATCTTAGTTAATACACACAATACCCTATATGACGATTTTACTTTCATTGCGCCGAGGTAGCTTGCCGGCGACGTCCTACAATCTCCCGAAATGAGCGATTTCTTATCCAGCACCTCGACCGCTTCGCGACCTCGGCGATTTGAGGCGGAATCGTTCCTTGTATATCTTAGTTAATACATACAGTCCCCTATATGACGATTTTACTATCATTTCGCTGAGGTAGCTTGCGGCGATGTCCTACAATCTCCCAAAATGAGCGATTTCTTATCCTGCGCCTCGTCCGCTTCGCGACCTCGGCGATTTGAGGCGGAATCGTTCCTTGTATATCTTAGTTAATACACACAATACCCTATATGACGATTTTACTTTCATTGCGCCGAGGTAGCTTGCCGGCGACGTCCTACAATCTCCCGAAATGAGCGATTTCTTATCCAGCACCTCGACCGCTTCGCGACCTCGGCGATTTGAGGCGGAATCGTTCCTTGTATATCTTAGTTAATACATACAGTCCCCTATATGACGATTTTACTATCATTTCGCTGAGGTAGCTTGCGGCGATGTCCTACAATCTCCCAAAATGAGCGATTTCTTATCCTGCGCCTCGTCCGCTTCGCGACCTCGGCGATTTGAGGCGGAATCGTTCCTTGTATATCTTAGTTAATACACACAATACCCTATATGACGATTTTACTTTCATTGCGCCGAGGTAGCTTGCCGGCGACGTTCTACAATCTGCCGAAATGAGCGATTTCTTATCCAGCACCTCGACCGCTTCGCGACCTCGGCGATTTGAGGCGGAATCGTTCCTTGTATATCTTATTTAATACATACAGTCCCCTATATGACGATTTTACTATCATTTCGCTGAGGTAGCTTGCGGCGATGTCCTACAATCTCCCAAAATGAGCGATTTCTTATCCAGCGCCTCGCCCGCTTTGCGACCTCGGCGATGTGAGGCGAAATCGTTCCTTGTATATCTTAGTTAATACATACAGTCCCCTACATGACAATTTTACTTTCATTTCGCCGAGGTAGCTTGCGGGCGACGTCCTACAATCTCCCAAAATGAGCGATTTCTTATTCAGCGCCTCGCCCGCTTCGCGACCTCGACGATGTGAGGCGAAATTGCTCATTGTATATCTTAGTTAATACATACAGTCCCCTATATGACGATTCTACCTTCATTCCGCCGAGGTCGCTTGCGGCCGAGGTGCTACACTTTCCCAAAATGAACGATTTCGTATAAACATTTCTTATCCAGTGCCTCGCCCGCAAGCGACCTTGGAGATGTGAGGCGAAATAGTTCCTTGTATATTTTAGTTAATACATACAATACCCTATATGACGAGTTTACTTTCATTGCGCCGAGGTAGCTTGCCGGCGACGTCCTACAATCTCCCGAAATGAGCGATTTCTTATCCAGCACCTCGACCGCTTCGCGACCTCGGCGATTTGAGGCGGAATCGTTCCTTGTATATCTTAGTTAATACATACAGTCCCCTATGTGACGATTTTACTATCATTTCGCCGAGGTAGCTTGCGGCGATGTCCTGCAATCTCTCAAAATGAGCGATTTCTTATCCTGCGCCTCGTCCGCTTCGCGATCTCGGCGATGTGAGGCGAAATAGTTCCTTGTATATCTTAGTTAATACATACAGTACCCTATATGACGATTTTACTTTCATTGCGCCGAGGTAGCTTGCCGGCGACGTCCTACAATCTCCCGAAATGAGCGATTTCTTATCCAGCACCTCGACCGCTTCGCGACCTCGGCGATTTGAGGCGGAATCGTTCCTTGTATATCTTAGTTAATACATACAGTCCCCTATATGACGATTTTACTATCATTTCGCTGAGGTAGCTTGCGGCGATGTCCTACAATCTCCCAAAATGAGCGATTTCTTATCCTGCGCCTCGTCCGCTTCGCGACCTCGGCGATTTGAGGCGGAATCGTTCCTTGTATATCTTAGTTAATACACACAATACCCTATATGACGATTTTACTTTCATTGCGCCGAGGTAGCTTGCCGGCGACGTCCTACAATCTCCCGAAATGAGCGATTTCTTATCCAGCACCTCGACCGCTTCGCGACCTCGGCGATTTGAGGCGGAATCGTTCCTTGTATATCTTAGTTAATACATACAGTCCCCTATATGACGATTTTACTATCATTTCGCTGAGGTAGCTTGCGGCGATGTCCTACAATCTCCCAAAATGAGCGATTTCTTATCCTGCGCCTCGTCCGCTTCGCGACCTCGGCGATTTGAGGCGGAATCGTTCCTTGTATATCTTAGTTAATACACACAATACCCTATATGACGATTTTACTTTCATTGCGCCGAGGTAGCTTGCCGGCGACGTTCTACAATCTGCCGAAATGAGCGATTTCTTATCCAGCACCTCGACCGCTTCGCGACCTCGGCGATTTGAGGCGGAATCGTTCCTTGTATATCTTATTTAATACATACAGTCCCCTATATGACGATTTTACTATCATTTCGCTGAGGTAGCTTGCGGCGATGTCCTACAATCTCCCAAAATGAGCGATTTCTTATCCTGCGCCTCGTCCGCTTCGCGACCTCGGCGATTTGAGGCGGAATCGTTCCTTGTATATCTTAGTTAATACACATAATACCCTATATGACGATTTTACTTTCATTGCGCCGAGGTAGCTTGCCGGCGACGTCCTACAATCTGCCGAAATGAGCGATTTCTTATCCAGCACCTCGACCGCTTCGCGACCTCGGCGATTTGAGGCGGAATCGTTCCTTGTATATCTTAGTTAATACATACAGTCTCTTATATGACGATTTCACTATCATTTCGCCGAGGTAGCTTGCGGCGATGTCCTACAATCTCCCAAAATGAGCGATTTCTTATCCTGCGCCTCGTCCGCTTCGCGATCTCGGCGATGTGAGGCGAAATCGTTCCTTGTATATCTTAGTTAATGCATACAGCCCCTATAAGACGATTTTACTTTCATTCCGCCGAGGTCGCTTGCGGGCGACGTCCTACAATCTCCCAAAATGAGCGATTTCTTATCCAGCGCCTCGCCCGCTCCGCGACCTCGGCGATGTGAGATGAAATTGCTCATTGTATATCTTAGTTAATACATACAGTCCCCTATATGACGATTTTACCTTCATTCCGCCGAGGTCGCTTGCGGCCGAGGTGCTACACTTTCCCAAAATGAACGATTTCGTATAAATATTTCTTATCCAGTGCCTCGCCCGCAAGCGACCTTGGAGATGTGAGGCGAAATAGTTCCTTATATATCTTAGCTAATACATACAGTACCCTATATGACGATTTTACTTTCATTCCGCCGAGGTAGCTTGCGGGCGACGTCCTACAATCTTCCAAAATGAGCGATTTCTTATCCAGCGCCTCGCCCGCTTCGCGACCTCGGCGATATAAGGCGAAGTAGTTCCTTGTATATCTTAGTTAATACATACAGTTTCCTATATGATGATTTTACTTTCATTCCGCCGAGGTAGCTTGCGGGGGACGCCCTACAATCTCCCAAAATGAGCGACTTCTTATCCAGCGCAACGTCCGAATAACGGCAGTGTAGATCCAAAGGGCTACTCTGGGAGACAACCCCCATGTCCTCCCAACAGCCCTTCGGCATTGGCCAAGAGCAACGCATGCTTTTTTACTCTATAATCTAGGTGGGCTTTCCACGTTAACTTACTATCAATAATTAAGCCCAAGTACTTAACCTCATTGGATAGTTTACATGGAGTGTTCGCAAGCGTTGGTAGATTAAATCTGCCTAAGCTGCGTAAGCGTGTAAAAATTACCATCTCGGTCTTCTTGGGATTGACTGAGAGAGAGTTTGTTACACCAGGTCTCAATTATGTTGAGTGCTACCTGCACCCTTTCAGAGAGTATATTTATGTGTTTCCCCCTGACGAGGATGGTCAGGTCATCAGCGTAGCCAACGGTTTTAAAGCGAGCTGGTTTTAATCGTTTTAAGAGGCTGTCGAGTGTAAGGTTCCACAATAGAGGTGAGAGAACACCCCCTTATGGGCAGCCCCTAGTAACGGTCCCTTGTAAGGTGGTATTGCCAATCCTTAGTTTCACGAGTCTATGCCTGAGTGTATTCTCTATCCAACCACAGAGGGTCGGAGAAACATTGTGCTCAGCCAAAGCCTCGTATATTCCTGAGAAGGTCGTTCGATCGAAGGCTCCTTCAAAGTCGATGAAGACACCCAGGGCGGCCTCTTTGCCGTCCACAGCATCGTTGATGAAGTCAACCACAGTGCTGACTTGCCCTGTGTGTAAGCATGTTGATCAGAGTCCAGTGGTCTGGTGATCAGGCTCTGATATATCTGTCACATAGACTCTCTAAAGTTTTCAGAAGAAAAGAGGAGAGGCTGGTAGGTCTGTAAGGCTTCGGGAGGAAGTAGTCCTGCTTGCCCGGTTTCGGTATGAAGTTAACTGTAACATCACGCCAAATCCTCGGCAAGTAGCCTGTTGCCAGGCAGCCCTGGAATATTCTTTTTAGGTGCGGTAGGATCCATTCCAGACCCCATTGTAAGAGGGCCGGTGCGATCTCATCCGGTCCTGAAGTTTTGAACGGTGTGAAGGAATTAACGGCCCACCTTATTTTTTCTTCCTCGCAGATGAGTTTGGCCAGACTCCAATCATCCGCTGCCGGTAGATGGTTTGACTCTAGTTGGACAATGATGGGGTTGTCAGAACCTGAGAAATGAACAGACATTAAGAGCTGTAAACTTTCTAGAAGGTTGTCGGTATAAGAACCGTCTTCCCTCTGCAACAAGCCGATACGTTTGTCTGGTTCAGAAGCGAGTACCTTCTTCAAACGAGATACCTCGGTGAGGGAGCGGCTTTCTTAAACTCTGACAGCTTACCCTTGTAAGTTTGCCAGTCGGAAACGGTCCTGGAGTCCTTAGCCCTGTTGAAGACCGTCCTCGCCTCACGTTTGAGAGCCTCCAGTTCGGGGCACCATCAAGCGGTGGCACGTCCGGAGGACGACTCTTTGCGGAGGGGACAGGCCTTTTTGTAAGAACGGAGCAGGATCCCGTTTAAAGAAGTACAATATATGTCTATGCTGCGGTTATCCGCTGATTGTCTCTGCCCGATTTTTGCTAACAGCCCCGAAAGTGTGGAATTAAACATTTCCACGTTTGTTCTTTTGAGGTTTCGGGTCAGGTTGGGTCTGTAATTGGCATTGCCAATTTCGCAAGTAATCCACCAATGGTCCGACATTGATATATTGTCAGAAACTCTCCAGTCGTGGACTGATCTTGTTATACTCATGGAGGCAAGGGTTAAATCGATGATCGATTGTCCTCTGGCAGTTACAAAGATTGGTTCAGTGCCTCTGTTTAGTATATCTAAATTACTGCTTTAAATAAATCCTAAAAGGGTCTTACCTCTAGCATTATCTCTAGCGCAACCCCAAACCGTAGAGTGCGCGTTAGATTCACAGCTGATTATGAGATTCCATCTACCTATTTTGGCGGCTTCAATCAGTCTCAACATCTCGATGGAGGGTGGTTGGTCCTCGATGGGTAGGTAAACGAATGCCAGCAGAATTTCCGTATCCTTACGGTTAACAGATGCTCGTATCCTAATGACTGTGGTGTCGCTACCAGTGAATTGCTGTAGCAGATGACAATCCACTTGTTTAGGTACGTAAATAGCAGCCATCGTCCTCTGTGCACTGGGGCAACTGAAAATAGAACCACTTAAACCACTGAATCCGCATACCCTGGATTTTATAACCCAGGGTTCTTGGATCAATGCAATAACATTTCTCATCATGTCGAGATGGCGACAAAGGATGGCAGTGGCCGCTCTGCTATGATGCAGATTGCACTGCACCACCCTTAGTGTGTCGTCCACCCCTTTAACATCACCTGTTATCCGCGAGTAAACAACCATCACTGTCTTCCAAGTTTTGGCATATGAATGATTTAAGTTGATTTTGTCAATTTCAAATTCACCCAAGCACCTGTATTCTAAAAAATTTAGACGATGTAATAAAATCTGCTTGTTTAGAGTGAAATTCTTCTTAATCAAGGTTTATTTTAAGATATCACTCATGGAAATATCTTTATTCACACAAAAAATATCAGAGAGAAAATTGTAACAAATTGATCCTGTACTTAGAAGCAGGTTTAAGATATTCTAATTATTTGATTAATGTGTGCAATATCGCCTTTAAATTGATATGAATTGAGGATTGTTTTGAGATATCATTCACCAAAATATCTTTATTTATCGAAAAGTTTTGACCTATGAAGTACTTAAGTCGATTTTGTCAATTTCAAGTCCATTCAAGTACCCATATTCCAAAAATTCTAAACATTGAAATGCAATCTGCTTGATTAGAGTGAGATTCTTCTTAATCAAGGTTTATTTTAAGATATTACCCATGAAAATATCTTTATTCGCTCAAAAGATATCAAAGAGAAAATTATAACAAATTGATCCTCTACTGAGAAGGAGGCTTGAAAGATTCTAATTATTTGATTGATGTGCGCAATATCGGCTTTAAATTGATATGAATTGAAGATTCTTTTGAGATATCAATCACCAAACTATCTTTATTTATCGAAAAGTTTTAGCATATGAAGGATTTAAGTCGATTTTGTGAATTTCAAGTTCATCCAAACACCCACATTTCTAAAATTTTGGACGTTGTAATGAAATCTATTAATTTGGAGTGGAGATATCTTTATCTCACACGTTCTCAGACGAACAGAAAATCATAACCGAACCCACTCTTCCATCTTTTAGAATATACCTTAAGTAAGATTCCAAAGCATTTTCATTTTCAATTTAGGTGCAGTGTATATTTGAAAATGTTGTTTTGAAAAGGTTCGCGAAAGTTTTGATAGCGTTAAAGTTTGATGTCGCCAGTTCGGGACAAAGAAAAACGGGAAATGTAAATTCGAAACACAATAAATGTAAATTTTGAAAAGGCGTTTAACTAACCGAACTCCGTCCGACCGTGGAAATGCAATTAAATTACCGACGGGAAATTATAGCGGGCAACTTTTTAATTGGGCGCATCTTTTCCCTGGGAAATCGGAGACGGAAAAACGCCTCGGTGGCGGTGATTCATCGCTGAAACTCCACCGAAACAAGTTCCAGAAACTCTCAAACTATGATCCCCTTTCTGAACTTACGGCAATTACTGGCCCGGCTAATTATTTTACTTTGAAAAGTTTCTGTATTTCGTTTCGAGTTATTTTCGAGAATCCATTCGCGTCGATCTAATCTCTTACGAAAATATTATAAATAATCGATTTAAACTCGCCTAAACATGCATAAAACAACAATCTCAGTACCAAATATGGAGAGGCTTAAGGGTCAAACAAACGCACTTGTTGCTTCTAAAGTCCGATCACATATAAGACGGCTTTTTTTGAGGTCCTTTCAGGTCGTTGACATGGAACATACCACGAGAAAATTGTGAACTCCTTTAAGAAGGTCCGTTGAGGGTTGAAAATAGTCTATAACTAAATTTCGCCGGCGTGAATGTAACCGGACCAGGTTGTCGGGGAAAATCTTATTCTGAAAGGGCTTTTACGTCGTTTTGTGAAACATTTTTTGGTCATTCTTTTCTCAACGACTAAGATATTTTCAAAATTGGATTCTTTCTTTAAGAAGGTTAAATAATAGAATAAAGATATTTCTGTGAGTGATATCTTAAAATAAATCTTGATTAAGAAGAAATTCATTCCAAATTAGTAAATTTCATTAAATCGTCTAAAATGTTTGGGATATGGGTGCTTGGATGAACTTGAAATTAACAAAATCGACTTAAATGCTTCATATGCCACAACTTTTCGATAAATAAAGATATTTTAGTTAGTGATATCTAAAAAGAATCCTCATTTCATATCAATTTATAGCCGATATTGCACACATTAATCAAATAATTATAATCTCTTAAACCTGCTTTTTAGCACGGGATGAATTTGTTCTAATTTTCTCTTTGATTACTTTTGAACGAATAAAGATATTTTCATGAGTGATATCTTATAATAAAGTTTAATTAAAAAAAAATTCACTCCAAATTAGTAGATTTCATTACAACATCTAGAATTTTTTAAATATGGCTGTTTCGATGAAGTTCAAATTGACAAAATCAACTTAAATACTTCGGCCCATTACTACCATCTTTTAGTTAAATTTATCTTATAGATAAACCCATCCACTAGCCAATCAGAATGCGTAAAATAGGCGTAACCATGGTAATAATCTCTTAGATAGTTTAACTAGAAGATGGTAGTAACGAGCCTTCGTATGACAAAACTTTTCGATAAAGATATTTTCATGAGTGATATCTCAAAAGAATCCTCAATTCATATCAATTTAAAGCCGATATTGCGCACATTTATTAAATAATTAGAATCTTTTAAACCTGCTTCTTGGTACAGGATCAATTTGTTATAATTTTCTCTTTGATACTTTTTAAGCGAATAGAGATATTTCCATGAGTTATATCTTAAAATAAAGCTTAATTAAGAGGAAATTTACTCCAAATTTATACACTTCATTACAAAGTCTCAAATTTTTGAAATATGAGTGTTTCGATGAAGTTGAAATTGACAAAATCGACTTTAATAGAAATAAAATTAGAACTAACACTAGCACTAACACTAGAACTATCACTAAAACTATCACTAGGACTAACACTAGATCTAAAACTAGAAACTTTCGGGTTTCGCCGTGCGTTTTTTTGAAAAAACGTTTGACGTTTCGGATGCCATGTTGCAACCTATTTTAATACTTTATATGACAAAACTTTTCGATAAATAAAGATACTTTCGTGAGTGATATCTCAAAAGAATCCTCAATTCATATCAATTTAAAGCCGATATGGCGCACATTAATCAAATAATTAGAATCTCTTAAACCTGCTTCTTCGTACAGGATCAATTTGTTATAATTTTCTCTTTGATACTTTTTGAGCGAATAGAGATATTTCCATGAGTGATATCTTAAGATAAAGCTTAATTAAGAGGAAATTCACTCCAAATTAGTACACTTCATTACATCGTCTCAAATTTTTTAAATATGGGTGTTTCGATGAAGTTGAAATTGAGAAAATCGACATAAATCCTTTATATGACAAAACTTTTCGATAAATAAAGATATTTTCGTGAGTGATATCTCAAAAGAATTCTCAATTCATATCAATTTAAAGCCGATATTGCGCACTTTAATCAAATAATTATAATCTCGTAGACCTGCTTCTTAGCAGGGGACGAATTTGTTATAATTTTCTCTTTGATTGCTTTTGAGCGAATAAAGATATTTTCATGAGTGATATCTTAAAATAAAACTTAATTAAGAAGAAATTTACTCCAAAATAGTAGATTTCATTACAGCATCTAGAATTTTTGAAATATGGGTGTTTCGATGAAGTTGAAATTGACAAAATCGACTTAAATACTTTATATGACAAAACTTTTGGATAAATAAAGATATTTTCGTGAGTAATATCTCAAAAGAATTCTCAATTCATATCAATTTAAAGCCGATATTGCGCACTTTAATCAAATAATTATAATCTCGTAGACCTGCTTCTTAGCAGGGGACGAATTTGTTATAATTTTCTCTTTGATTGCTTTTGAGCGAATAAAGATATTTTCATGAGTGATATCTTAAAATAAAACTTAATTAAGAAGAAATTTACTCCAAAATAGTAGATTTCATTACAGCATCTAGAATTTTTGAAATATGGGTGTTTCGATGAAGTTGAAATTGACAAAATCGACTTAAATCCTTTATATGATAAAACTTTTCGATGAATAGAGATATTTTGGTCAGTGATATCTCAAAAGAATCCTTAATTCATGTCAATTTAATGCCGATATTGCGCAAATTAATCAAATAATTAGAATCTCTTAAACCTGCTTCTTGGTACAGGATTAATTTGTTATAATTTTCTCTTTGATACTTTTTGAGCGAATAGAGATATTTCCATGAGTGATATCTTAAAATAAAGCTTAATTAAGAGGAAATTCACTACAAATTAGTATACTTCATTACATGGTCTCAAATTTTTGAAATATGGGTGTTTCGATGACGTTGAAATTGACAAAATCGACTTAAATCCTTTATATGACAAAATTTTTCGATAAATAAAGATATTTTCATCAGTGATATCTCAAAAGAATCATCAATTCATATCAATTTAAAGCCGATGTTGCGCACATTAATCAAATAATTAGAATCTCTTAAACCTGTTTCTTAGTACAGATTCAATTTGTTATAATTTTCTCTTTGACACTCTTTGAGCGAATAGAGATATTTCCATAACTGATATCTTAAAATAAAGCTTAATTAAGAGGAAATTCACTCCAAATTAGTACACTTCATTACATGGTCTCAAATTTTTGAAATATGGGTGTTTCGATGACGTTGAAATTGACAAAATCGACTTAAATACTTTATATGACAAAATTTTTCGATAAATAAAGATATTTTCATCAGTGATATCTCAAAAGAATCATCAATTCATATCAATTTAAACCCGATATTGCGCACATTAATCAAATAATTAGAATCTCTTAAACCTGCTTCTTGGTACAGGATCAATTTTTTATAATTTTCTCTTTGATACTTTTTGAGCGAATAGAGATATTTCCATGAGTGATATCTTAAAATAAAGCTTAATTAAGAGGAAATTCACTCCAAATTAGTACACTTCATTACATGGTCTCAAATTTTTGAAATATGGGTGTTTCGATGACGTTGAAATTGACAAAATCGACTTAAATCCTATATATGACAAAATTTTTCGATAAATAAAGATATTTTCGTCAGTGATATCTCAAAAGAATCATCAATTCATATCAATTTAAAGCCGATATTGCGCACATTAATCAAATAATTAGAATCTCTTAAACCTGTTTCTTAGTACAGGATTAATTTGTTATAATTTTCTCTTTGATACTTTTTGAGCGAATAGAGATATTTCCATGAGTGATATCTTAAAATAAAGCTTAATTAAGAGGAAATTCACTCCAAATTAGTACACTTCATTACATGGTCTCAAATTTTTGAAATATGGGTGTTTCGATGACGTTGAAATTGACAAAATCGACTTAAATCCTATATATGACAAAATTTTTCGATAAATAAAGATATTTTCATCAGTGATATCTCAAAAGAATCATCAATTCATATCAATTTAAACCCGATATTGCGCACATTAATCAAATAATTAGAATCTCTTAAACCTGCTTCTTGGTACAGGATCAATTTTTTATAATTTTCTCTTTGATACTTTTTGAGCGAATAGAGATATTTCCATAACTGATATCTTAAAATAAAGCTTAATTAAGAGGAAATTCACTCCAAATTAGTACACTTCATTACATGGTCTCAAATTTTTGAAATATGGGTGTTTCGATGACGTTGAAATTGACAAAATCGACTTAAATACTTTATATGACAAAATTTTTCGATAAATAAAGATATTTTCATCAGTGATATCTCAAAAGAATCATCAATTCATATCAATTTAAACCCGATATTGCGCACATTAATCAAATAATTAGAATCTCTTAAACCTGCTTCTTGGTACAGGATCAATTTTTTATAATTTTCTCTTTGATACTTTTTGAGCGAATAGAGATATTTCCATGAGTGATATCTTAAAATAAAGCTTAATTAAGAGGAAATTCACTCCAAATTAGTACACTTCATTACATGGTCTCAAATTTTTGAAATATGGGTGTTTCGATGACGTTGAAATTGACAAAATCGACTTAAATCCTATATATGACAAAATTTTTCGATAAATAAAGATATTTTCGTCAGTGATATCTCAAAAGAATCATCAATTCATATCAATTTAAAGCCGATATTGCGCACATTAATCAAATAATTAGAATCTCTTAAACCTGTTTCTTAGTACAGGATTAATTTGTTATAATTTTCTCTTTGATACTTTTTGAGCGAATAGAGATATTTCCATGAGTGATATCTTAAAATAAAGCTTAATTAAGAGGAAATTCACTCCAAATTAGTACACTTCATTACATGGTCTCAAATTTTTGAAATATGGGTGTTTCGATGACGTTGAAATTGACAAAATCGACTTAAATCCTATATATGACAAAATTTTTCGATAAATAAAGATATTTTCGTCAGTGATATCTCAAAAGAATCATCAATTCATATCAATTTAAAGCCGATATTGCGCACATTAATCAAATAATTAGAATCTCTTAAACCTGTTTCTTAGTACAGGATTAATTTGTTATAATTTTCTCTTTGATACTTTTTGAGCGAATAGAGATATTTCCATGAGTGATATCTTAAAATAAAGCTTAATTAAGAGGAAATTCACTCCAAATTAGTACACTTCATTACATGGTCTCAAATTTTTGAAATATGGGTGTTTCGATGACGTTGAAATTGACAAAATCGACTTAAATCCTATATATGACAAAATTTTTCGATAAATAAAGATATTTTCGTCAGTGATATCTCAAAAGAATCATCAATTCATATCAATTTAAAGCCGATATTGCGCACATTAATCAAATAATTAGAATCTCTTAAACCTGTTTCTTAGTACAGGATTAATTTGTTATAATTTTCTCTTTGATACTTTTTGAGCGAATAGAGATATTTCCATGAGTGATATCTTAAAATAAAGCTTAATTAAGAGGAAATTCACTCCAAATTAGTACACTTCATTACATGGTCTCAAATTTTTGAAATATGGGTGTTTCGATGACGTTGAAATTGACAAAATCGACTTAAATCCTATATATGACAAAATTTTTCGATAAATAAAGATATTTTCGTCAGTGATATCTCAAAAGAATCATCAATTCATATCAATTTAAAGCCGATATTGCGCACATTAATCAAATAATTAGAATCTCTTAAACCTGTTTCTTAGTACAGGATTAATTTGTTATAATTTTCTCTTTGATACTTTTTGAGCGAATAGAGATATTTCCATGAGTGATATCTTAAAATAAAGCTTAATTAAGAGGAAATTCACTCCAAATTAGTACACTTCATTACATGGTCTCAAATTTTTGAAATATGGGTGTTTCGATGACGTTGAAATTGACAAAATCGACTTAAATCCTATATATGACAAAATTTTTCGATAAATAAAGATATTTTCGTCAGTGATATCTCAAAAGAATCATCAATTCATATCAATTTAAAGCCGATATTGCGCACATTAATCAAATAATTAGAATCTCTTAAACCTGTTTCTTAGTACAGGATTAATTTGTTATAATTTTCTCTTTGATACTTTTTGAGCGAATAGAGATATTTCCATGAGTGATATCTTAAAATAAAGCTTAATTAAGAGGAAATTCACTCCAAATTAGTACACTTCATTACATGGTCTCAAATTTTTGAAATATGGGTGTTTCGATGACGTTGAAATTGACAAAATCGACTTAAATCCTATATATGACAAAATTTTTCGATAAATAAAGATATTTTCGTCAGTGATATCTCAAAAGAATCATCAATTCATATCAATTTAAAGCCGATATTGCGCACATTAATCAAATAATTAGAATCTCTTAAACCTGTTTCTTAGTACAGGATTAATTTGTTATAATTTTCTCTTTGATACTTTTTGAGCGAATAGAGATATTTCCATGAGTGATATCTTAAAATAAAGCTTAATTAAGAGGAAATTCACTCCAAATTAGTACACTTCATTACATGGTCTCAAATTTTTGAAATATGGGTGTTTCGATGACGTTGAAATTGACAAAATCGACTTAAATCCTATATATGACAAAATTTTTCGATAAATAAAGATATTTTCGTCAGTGATATCTCAAAAGAATCATCAATTCATATCAATTTAAAGCCGATATTGCGCACATTAATCAAATAATTAGAATCTCTTAAACCTGTTTCTTAGTACAGGATTAATTTGTTATAATTTTCTCTTTGATACTTTTTGAGCGAATAGAGATATTTCCATGAGTGATATCTTAAAATAAAGCTTAATTAAGAGGAAATTCACTCCAAATTAGTACACTTCATTACATGGTCTCAAATTTTTGAAATATGGGTGTTTCGATGACGTTGAAATTGACAAAATCGACTTAAATCCTATATATGACAAAATTTTTCGATAAATAAAGATATTTTCATCAGTGATATCTCAAAAGAATCATCAATTCATATCAATTTAAACCCGATATTGCGCACATTAATCAAATAATTAGAATCTCTTAAACCTGCTTCTTGGTACAGGATCAATTTTTTATAATTTTCTCTTTGATACTTTTTGAGCGAATAGAGATATTTCCATGAGTGATATCTTAAAATAAAGCTTAATTAAGAGGAAATTCACTCCAAATTAGTACACTTCATTACATGGTCTCAAATTTTTGAAATATGGGTGTTTCGATGACGTTGAAATTGACAAAATCGACTTAAATCCTATATATGACAAAATTTTTCGATAAATAAAGATATTTTCGTCAGTGATATCTCAAAAGAATCATCAATTCATATCAATTTAAAGCCGATATTGCGCACATTAATCAAATAATTAGAATCTCTTAAACCTGTTTCTTAGTACAGGATTAATTTGTTATAATTTTCTCTTTGATACTTTTTGAGCGAATAGAGATATTTCCATGAGTGATATCTTAAAATAAAGCTTAATTAAGAGGAAATTCACTCCAAATTAGTACACTTCATTACATGGTCTCAAATTTTTGAAATATGGGTGTTTCGATGACGTTGAAATTGACAAAATCGACTTAAATCCTATATATGACAAAATTTTTCGATAAATAAAGATATTTTCGTCAGTGATATCTCAAAAGAATCATCAATTCATATCAATTTAAAGCCGATATTGCGCACATTAATCAAATAATTAGAATCTCTTAAACCTGTTTCTTAGTACAGGATTAATTTGTTATAATTTTCTCTTTGATACTTTTTGAGCGAATAGAGATATTTCCATGAGTGATATCTTAAAATAAAGCTTAATTAAGAGGAAATTCACTCCAAATTAGTACACTTCATTACATGGTCTCAAATTTTTGAAATATGGGTGTTTCGATGACGTTGAAATTGACAAAATCGACTTAAATCCTATATATGACAAAATTTTTCGATAAATAAAGATATTTTCGTCAGTGATATCTCAAAAGAATCATCAATTCATATCAATTTAAAGCCGATATTGCGCACATTAATCAAATAATTAGAATCTCTTAAACCTGTTTCTTAGTACAGGATTAATTTGTTATAATTTTCTCTTTGATACTTTTTGAGCGAATAGAGATATTTCCATGAGTGATATCTTAAAATAAAGCTTAATTAAGAGGAAATTCACTCCAAATTAGTACACTTCATTACATGGTCTCAAATTTTTGAAATATGGGTGTTTCGATGACGTTGAAATTGACAAAATCGACTTAAATCCTATATATGACAAAATTTTTCGATAAATAAAGATATTTTCGTCAGTGATATCTCAAAAGAATCATCAATTCATATCAATTTAAAGCCGATATTGCGCACATTAATCAAATAATTAGAATCTCTTAAACCTGTTTCTTAGTACAGGATTAATTTGTTATAATTTTCTCTTTGATACTTTTTGAGCGAATAGAGATATTTCCATGAGTGATATCTTAAAATAAAGCTTAATTAAGAGGAAATTCACTCCAAATTAGTACACTTCATTACATGGTCTCAAATTTTTGAAATATGGGTGTTTCGATGACGTTGAAATTGACAAAATCGACTTAAATCCTATATATGACAAAATTTTTCGATAAATAAAGATATTTTCGTCAGTGATATCTCAAAAGAATCATCAATTCATATCAATTTAAAGCCGATATTGCGCACATTAATCAAATAATTAGAATCTCTTAAACCTGTTTCTTAGTACAGGATTAATTTGTTATAATTTTCTCTTTGATACTTTTTGAGCGAATAGAGATATTTCCATGAGTGATATCTTAAAATAAAGCTTAATTAAGAGGAAATTCACTCCAAATTAGTACACTTCATTACATGGTCTCAAATTTTTGAAATATGGGTGTTTCGATGACGTTGAAATTGACAAAATCGACTTAAATCCTATATATGACAAAATTTTTCGATAAATAAAGATATTTTCGTCAGTGATATCTCAAAAGAATCATCAATTCATATCAATTTAAAGCCGATATTGCGCACATAAATCAAATAATTAGAATCTCTTAAACCTGTTTCTTAGTACAGGATTAATTTGTTATAATTTTCTCTTTGATACTTTTTGAGCGAATAGAGATATTTCCATGAGTGATATCTTAAAATAAAGCTTAATTAAGAAGAAATTCACACCAAATTAGTAGATTTCATTACAACATCTAGAATTTTTGAAATATGGGTGTTTCGATGAAGTTGAAATTTACAAAATCGACTTAAATACTTTATATGATAAAACTTTTCGATGAATAAAGATATTTTCGTGAGTGATATCTCAAAAGAATCCTCAATTCATATCAATTTAAAGCCGATATTGCGCACATTAATCAAATAATTAGAATTTCTTAAACTTGCTTCTTGGTACAAGATCAATTTGTTATAATTTTCTCTTTGATACTATTTGAACGAATAGAGATATTTCCATGACTGATATCTTGAAATAAAGCTTAATTAAGAAGAATTTCACTCCAAACTAGCTGATTTTATTACAACGTCTAGAATTTTTGGAATTTGGGTGTTTGTATGAACTTGAATATGCCAAAACTTTCTTCTTCTATTTTCAATCTTATAGTTGATTAAAAAAACTCGATTACAGGTAATGCGTATTACATAGGGGTCACTAAAGCAATTATGGTTTATTGGAGTAGAGATATTCCTGGACAGGGTCCTCTCCCCTAAGATTACAACAAGTTTCAGGACCCTCCCATTCCCTTGCGACCTCCGCGCCAAATACAAGATTTGATGTTGCCCTTTATCAAGTTACGGAAACGGGATAGAATTGCAACTTACCGTCTTATAGACTTATATCCCTCTAACAAATCTTATATTACACACAAAAGGATGTGTAAACTCAGACCTTTTACCTTCTCTTACCTATTATCATTGTTATTATTAACTAGGTAATAAATGAGCATCGTTAAGGGTAATATATCTAACAAGCTCTTATATAATATTCTTGAGTCGCCTCTAAATAATTACGAGTGTACACGGCGGTTTATACATATTTAAGTGACATGTATGTATGCATCTATTACAAATGGCTTCAGATTTACCATATTCCGTTTTGGGTCGGCTAAGGAATGTAATGTCAACGTTTTCCTGCGCAATAAACGCCCAGATGGGGGGAAAATTACCTACATAACTTATATGTAAGGACATAACAAATTACAACGTGTTAATCTTATAAAAATGAAACTTAAATGTTTAATTCTTGAAAATCTTTAATTTTTAAAAATTGTCAACAATTCTTTTTGGCGGGAAACGTTCCATCACCTTTATATCTTGAGATACAACCTATGTTTGTAAAAAAGAAATTGTCCATTTTGATGGTTTTTTAGAAGATTTTAGTTTTGATCATAGAAAAATCAAGAAAATCCGGTATTAATCAAAAATGAATGTAGGAACGTTTGTCATACCGGGTTGGACTATTAAAATTTAAGCGACCTGCAACGGGCGCCCCCTATAAATGGGCGCCGTGCCACGCCGCAGGCCTCGCCATAAATCTTTCGTAAATAATTACTGAGTGCCCCTGAAAGGTGCAGAGGAATTACATCTCGCCATGTTGGGCTCCTCTTGCGGTTATTACCACCTATACGTGTATTAGTGATTTTCCTTCCTTCGGAAACTGCCACCATCATTGATTAAAAACAACTCGAATGGCGAAAAAGAACGGCGCAGCGATTCAATTAAGGGAGATTTCAAAATCGATTTAATTGCACCCGAAAAATTCAACGTGTGACAAAACGGTCGCTTTTTTATTATCGATTTCGAACAGTTTCCGATTCCAATTCGACGATAAAGTCCGTTTTCACGGCTCGGAATGTACGCAATAAAACGGTTTACGTTGAAACGATTTAGGAATGACGTAAAAGTAATCTAAAATTACTTTTAAATCGCAACATTCGTTCGTTTATTAATATATTTCATTATTTTGAGGAGAAATGGGAAAATGGCAAAATGGACAATTTCTTTTTTGGAAACGTAGGTTGTATCCTAAGATATAAAGGTGATGGAACGTTTTCCACGAATAAAAATTATTCGTAATGAATCCATAACATCTAATTTACGGTTGGTTAATGCCTAATGATGCTAGTTCTTGAGATATGTCCCAAGAAATACGAAACTATCAAAAATGAACATTTTGGATTATGACTCAAGATCCAATACTAATAGAAAGCAATCTCTTCCATAAAAATTGTTGGTAATGAACCCAAACTATATAATCTATAATCCGTTAATGCCAAACGGTGACAATTCTTTACATATGTGCTATGGAATAGGCAAATGACAAAATGAATAATTTCTTTTTTAAAAACATGGGTTGTATCTCAAGATATAAAGGTGATGGAACCTTTCCTGCCAATAAAAATTGTTCGTAATATACCCATAATACGTAATTTATGGTTGGTTATTGCCTAACGATGACAGTTCTTGAGATATGCCTCAAGAAATACGAAACTATCAAAATCGACAACTTAGGTTTATGACTCAAGATTCGATACTGATAGAAAGTAACCTCTCCCATAAAAATTGTTCGAAATGTACCCAAATTACATAATCTATAATTGATTAATGCCTAACGGTAACAATTCTTGACATATGTGCCATGAAATAGGCAAATGTTACAATGAACAATTTCTTTTTTACAAACATAGGTTGTATCTCAAGATATAAAGGTAATGGAGCGTCTCCTGCCAATAAAAATTGTTCTTAATGAACCCATAACATCGAATTTATGACCTTTTAATGCCTAACGAAGATAGTTCTCGAGATATGTCCTAAGAAATACGAAACTATCAAAAACGACAAATTTGGTTTATGACTCAAGATCCAATACTGATAAAAAGTAACCTTTCCCATAAAAATTGTTCGTAATGAACCCAAATTACATAATCTTTAATTGATTAATGTCTAACGGTAAGAATTCTTTACATATTTGCCATGAAATAGACAAATGTCAAAATGAACAATTTCTGATTTACAAACATAGGTTGTATCTCAAGATATAAAGGTGATGGAATGTCTCCTGGCAATAAAAGTTGTTCTTAATGAACCCATAACATTGAATTTATGACCGATTAATGCCTAACGATGATAGTTCTCGAGATATGTCCTAAGAAATGCGAAACTATCAAAAACGAAAATTTTGATTTATGACTCAAGATCCAACACTCATAAAAAGTAACCCTTCCCATAAAAATTGTTCGTAATGAACCCAAATTACATAATCTTTAATTGATTAATGCCTAACGGTAACAATTCTTTACATATGTGCCATGAAATAGGCAAATGTCAAAATGAACAATTTCTGTTTTACAAACATAGGTTGTATCTCAAGATATAAAGGTGATAGAATGTCTCCTGGCAATAAAAGTTGTTCTTAATGAACCGACAACATCGAATTTATGACCGATTAATGCCTAACGATGATAGTTCTCGAGATATGTCCTAAGAAATGCGAAACTATCAAAAACGAAAATTTTGATTTATGACTCAAGATCCAACACTGATAAAAAGTAACCCTTCCCATAAAAATTATTCGTAATGAACCCAAATTACATAATCTTTAATTGATTAATGCCTAACGGTAACAATTCTTTACATATGTGCCATGAAATAGGCAAATGTCAAAATGAACAATTTCTGTTTTACAAACATAGGTTGTATCTCAAGATATAAAGGTGATGGAATGTCTCCTAGCAATAAAAGTGGTTCTTATGAACCCATAACATCGAATTTATGACCGGTTAATGCCTAACGATGACAGTTCTTGAGATATGTCTCAAGAAATACGAAACTATCAAAAACGACAATTTTAGTTTATTACTCAAGATCCAACACTGATAAAAAGTAACCCTTCTCATAAAAATTGTTCGTAATGAACCCAAATTACATAATCTATTATTGTTTAATGTCTAACGGTAACAATTCTTGACATATGCGCCATGAAATAGGCAAATGTCAAAATGAACAATTTCTTTTTTACAAATATAGGTTGTATCTCAAGATATAAAGGTGATGGAACGTCTCCTGCCAATAAAAATTGTTCTTAATGAACCCATAACATCGAATTTATGACCGATTAATGCCTAACGATGATAGTTCTCGAGATATGTCCTAAGAAATACGAAACTATCAAAAACGACAATTTTGGTTTATGACTCAAGATCCAACACTGATAAAAAGTAACCCTTCCCATAAAAATTGTTCGTTATGAACGCAAATTACATAATCTATAATTGATTAATGCCTAACGATAACAATTCTTTACATATGTGCCATGATATAGGCAAATGTCAAAATGGACAATTTCTTTTTTACAAACATAGGCTTTATGTCAAGATATAAAGGTGATGGAACGTCCCCTGCCAGTAAAAGTGGTTCTTAATGAACCCATAACATCGAATTTATGACCGGTTAATGCCTAACGATGACAGTTCTTGAGATATGTCTCAAGAAATACGAAACTATCAAAAACGACAATTTTGGTTTATTACTCAAGATCCAACACTGATAAAAAGTAACCCTTCTCATAAAAATTGTTCGTAATGAACCCAAATTACATAATCTATAATTGTTTAATGCCTAACGGTAACAATTCTTGACATATGCGCCATCAAATAGGCAAATGTCAAAATGAAGAATTTCTTTTTTACAAACATAGGTTGTATCTCAAGATATAAAGGTGATGGAACGTCTCCTGCCAATAAAAATTGTTCTTAATGAACCCATAATATCGAATTTATGACCGGTTAATGCCTAATGATGATAGTTCTCGAGATATGTCCTAAGAAATACGAAACTATCAAAAATGACAATTTTGGTTTATGACTCAAGATCCAATATCGATAGAAAGTAACCTCTCCCATAAAAATTGTTTGAAATGTACCCAAATTACATAATCTATAATTGATTAGTGCCTAACGGTAACAGTTCTTGACATATGTGCCATGAAATAGACAAATGTTACAATGAACAATTTCTTTTTTGCAAACATAGGTTGTATCTCAAGATATAAAGGTGATGGAACGTCTCCTGCCAATAAAATTTGTTCTTGATGAACCCATAACATCGAATTTATGACCGGTTAGTGCCTAACGATGATAGTTCTCGAGATATCCTAAAAAATACGAAACTATCAAAAACGAAAGTTTTGGTTTATGACTCAAGATCCTACACTGATAAAAAGTAACCCTTCCCATAAAAATTATTCGTAATGAACCCAAATTACATAATCTTTAATTGATTAATGCCTAACGGTAAGAATTCTTTACATATGTGCCATGAAATAGGCAAATGTCAAAATGAATAATTTCTTTTTTCAAACATAGATTGTATCTCAAGATATAAAGGTGATGGAACGTCTCCTGCCAATAAAAATTGTTCTTAATGAACCCATAACATCGAGTTTATGACCGGTTAATGCCTAACGATGATAGTTCTCGAGATATGTCCTAAGAAACACGAAACTATCAAAAACGACAATTTTGGTTTATGACTCAAGATCCAACACTGATAAAAAGTAACCCTTCCCATAAAGATTATTCGTAATGAACCCAAATTACATAATCTTTAATTGATTAATGCCTAACGGTAAGAATTCTTTACATATGTGCCATGAAATAGGCAAATGTCAAAATGAATAATTTCTTTTTTCAAACATAGATTGTATCTCAAGATATAAAGGTGATGGAACGTCTCCTGCCAATAAAAATTGTTCTTAATGAACCCATAACATCGAGTTTATGACCGGTTAATGCCTAACGATGATAGTTCTCGAGATATGTCCTAAGAAACACGAAACTATCAAAAACGACAATTTTGGTTTATGACTTAAGATCCAACTCTGAGAAACAGTAACCCTTTCCATAAAAATTGTTCGAAATGAACCCAAATTACATAATCTTTAATTGATTAATGCCTAACAGTAACAATTCTTTACATATGTGCCATGAAATAGGCAAATGTCAAAATGAACAATTTCTTTTTTACAAACATAGGTTGTATCTCAAGATATAAAGGTGATGGAACGTTTACCGCCTCTAAAAATTCTTCGTGATGAACCCATAATATCTAATTTATGGCCGGTCAATGCCTAACGATGATAATTCTTGAGATATGTTCCAAGAAATATTAAACCATCAAAAACGACAATTTTGGTTATAAACATAGGTATTAACACGAGAACTAAATCGGTTAGAAGGAAAAGCTTCTACAAAAATTATTCATAATACACTCAAAATGTTTAATCCATAACCAATTAAGTCCTCCGATGGCGATTCTTGATATAACTAATTATTTTAAACAATTTAAGTTAATCTCTTTAATCCAGCATGATCATTAGTCAAACTATGATAAGCCAAGCTACGATTTAATTTAAAAAGCATAACAAGGTATAACCGAAACATTATGGAAAGCGAGAAAAAGAGAAGAAGACGCGTGTGGACAAATTTAAATATAATGGGCCAACGAAGTTCAACGTGGCATAATTTTTCATTCTCCTGCGGGAACTTTTTTATGGATTCCCCGAGTATTATATTACTTTTAGAGTAAACCCGGCCTGTTGCCGTGTTTAATTACACTTTTACTAAAATATACCGTCCGTACGTTCCGTTAATGCGTGCTGCTAAAAAGTTGGTGGTACACCAACAAAAAAAAAATAAAATAAAATAATTCCGTGAGTTGCGGAAACTTCTAATTATTATACCATTATTAATTATAGTTTTTTTTTGGGCTTCACACGTACTATGAAAATGCAATGGAAACGCAACGAGATACGAACGAACCAACCACGAATGAAGCTAAAGGGAGCTAAAGGGGGGAGGTTTTGAGTACCTAGCGTGGGGGCTGTCGTTGAATTTTAATGTTTTTCACCGAGATCTATGCAATTATTCAGATGAGTTTATAAAATATGTAAAATGGGCAGAGCCGCGTGCGATACATAACTATGCAGATTGGTCAAAGCGAGGGGGAGTTCGGAGAATATACAATGACAGGGGGGCTTAGGGTGGTATGGGTCGGACAGGTCATCGGGAGGGAGCTCGAAATGGGGTTGGAACGGTTGACAGAGTCGCAGGAAGGCCGACCATGAGGGTGTGCGGTTACAAGCTGTGTCGACGCCGGTTTCTGCGTTTGACATTTGTGGTGATCTACCAATGATCCATTTGTAATTGATGAAAACTAAACTTTCTCTTTTACTAGATCAGTGTTTCCCAAAGTCTTTTGGCCCACGGACCACTTTTCTTAGTCAAACCTGACTAAGAAAAGTCCAGGAACCTCCAGGATGAAATACTACATTAAATACATTATAGAAAAATGAAGACTTTAACTTTGTTGTCTTAATGGTAAATGGTGACGTAAAAATAAAATATAAAGTAAATATTTTGTTGATTATAACTTTTGTACTAAAATACAATAAAATATTAATGGCTTGTATGAACCTGATGGGATGTTATGAGTTTATTTATGTCCGGCTCGATGTTTGACAAATCCCCCCGATTATTAATTTCCAATCTGTTTCTTTTCTTTGTGACGAGGCTCATACCGGCACTGAATCCACGTTCTACCAAATACGAAGACGGAAGAGCAATCAACAGCTTCTGTACAATAACCCATAATGCTGGATATAAAATTGTTTTTGTAACCAGAAATTTTCGTACCCTTGGTTTCAGCTCCTCATTTGTGGATAATTCAATAAGTTGCTCCTTTGCTGGCATGTACTCATCTGCATTTGTGCTCTGAGTTTGACTACTTACAAAAGGGTTCAACACCCAGTCGGGAATATCCAAGTGAAGAATGTCTTCAAATCTTTGAGTAAGGTCCGAATGGAGTGCTGTTAATTGTTGACAATAAGCAAGCAAATGTTCGTCTCTATTTTGCAATTTTGAAAGATTTGCAAACTGAGAACATTCTCCTCTTCCCAAGTTTTGTTTGTATAGCAAAAGTTTTGCAACAAAGGCAGATATTACACTTTTACTTTTGATTAAATTTAGTGTGTCACCTTGTAGTTTCAAATTAGTCTCGTTGAATCTGGCAAATAAATCAGTCATAATTAATTTATAACGCAAATCATTGTCTTTACTCTCCAGGAATTCCAACACTGAATCAAAAAAGTGTTTGAATCATGCACATATATGTACTTTTTCATCTTTTACTTAATAAATTCAGTTGCTTTTGTTTAAAATAGTCTTTTTCATAACTCACTTCTTGAAAAAAATCATAACTCGGATATTTAGTTAGTTCTTGAGATACGAATTTTTGAAAATTTCTTGATTTTTATCAAACACATATTATATATATTTTGCAGAGTTTTAATCAAAAAATCATATCTCGGAAATTCAAAGATTTGAAGAAAGCAGCTCAAGCACGTTAAATACTAATTAAATTTGCTTCAAATCACTCCTTATTTCAAAGTGATATCTCAATTAGTTCTTGAGATACGATTCTTTGAAAATTTCTTGATTTTTATCAAACACATATAATTATATTTTGCAGAGTTTCAATCAAAAAATCATAACTCGGAGATTTAAATATTTGAAGCAAAAACCTTAGGCACCTTAAATATCAACAAAATTTGCTTCAAGTTGCTCTTTATTTCAGAGCGATATCTCAATTAGTTCTTGAGATACGATTCTTTGAAAATTTCTTGATTTTTATCAAACACATACAATTATATTTTGCAGAGTTTGAATCAAAAAATCATAACTCGGAGGTTTAAATATTTGAAGCAAGAACTTTAGGCACCTTAAATAGCAACAAAATTTGCTTCAAGTTGCTTTTTATTTCAGAGCGATTTTTTAATTTATCTCAATTAGTTCTTGAGATTAGAAAAAAAATCACAACTCAGAAATTTAATTATTTGGAAAGACGATCTTAAGCACGTTAAATAGCAACAAAGTTTGCTTTAAGTTGCTCTTTTTTTCAGAGCGATATCTCAATTAATTCTTGAGATACGATTTTTTGAATACGATCGCATCCATTTTTTTCTTAAAAAATACGATTTTGTTTAAGAATCTTTATCTATTAATCTTTATTAAAAATTAAATGATACATTGAATTACGACGTCTATCATTAAAATGCTGAGGATTTCCTCTATAATTATCACAAATTGCATTGTGATATCTATTTTAAGTAACTACAGTACTTTAACATATAGTATGTATAAATAGTCAATTGCGTATACATACCATATGTATAAATAGCCATATCCTTAAATTTAAGAGATATCAGTTTTATTCAAATATACTCACGTAACGAAAGTACACTATCTGTGTAACAAAACAAAAAATTATACTTTTCTTTGTCCAACACTCGGAAAATCTGTTGTATGCATTTCACACAACGCACAAGACAGAACTAAATTGTTGTATACAAGTGAGTGTCCAGTTGGTGCAGGGATCTATGTTTGTAAAAACGAAATGGTTCATTTTGACATTTTCCTATTACAATTAAATAGGGTAATTACATTACATATGTCAAAAATTATCACCATTAGGCATTAACCAATTGTAGATTATGTAATATGAGGTCATTACGAACAATTTTTATTAAAGAGATTACTTTCTATCAGTATTGCATCTTGAGTTATAAACCAAAATTTTCGTTCTTGATAATTTCGTATTTCTTGGGATATATCTCAAAAACTGTCATCGTTAGGCATTAACCGACCATAAATTCGATGTTATGAATTCATTACGAACAATTTTTATTGGCGGTAAACGTGCCATTACCTTTATATCTTAAGATACAACCTATGTTTGTAGAAAAGAAATTGTCCATTTTAGCATTTGCCTATTTCTTGATACATATGTCAAAAATTGTTACCGTTAGCCATTAACCAATTATAGATTATGTAATTTAGGTTCATTACGAACAATTTTTATGGGAGAGGTTACTTTCTATCAATATTGAATCTTGAGCCATAAACCAAAATATTTGTTTTAGATTGTTTCGCATTTCTTGGGACATATCTCAAAAACTGTCTTCGTTAGGCATTAACCGGCCATATATTAGATATTATGGGCTCATTATGAACAATTTTTATTGGCGGGAAACGTTCCATCATATTTATATCTTGAGATACAACCTATGTTTGTAAAAAAGAAATTGTCCATTTTCACATTTACCTATTTCTTGGTACATATGTCAAAAATTGTCACCAGCATTAACCGATTATAGATTATATAATTCGGGTTCATTATGAACAATTTTTATGCGAGAAGTTACTTTCTATCAGTATTGGATCTTGAGTCATAAACCAAAATTGTCGCTTTTGATAGTTTTGTCTTTCTTCATATATATATATCAAAAACTGTCATAATTAGATATTGACCGATTATAAATTATATAATTTGGATGTATTATAAACAGTTTTTATTAAAAAGATTACTTTCTATCAGGTTAAGATTTTGAACTACAACCTATGTCTCTAAAAACGAAATCGTCCGTTTTCACATGTTCCTATTCCTTAGAAAATATATCAAAAACAATCGCACTTACAACTAAATTGGTTATGGATTATGTGTTTTGAGTTGATTACGAACAACTTTTGTGAGAAAACTTTGTTTCTAACAGTTTTAGTTTTTTAGATACAACCTATGTTTATAAATAAATCCTTCATTCCAATTTTCGCATCTCTTAGCACATGCATCAAAAACTATCATCGTTAGACATTAACTGGTTATGGATTATCTGTTTTGGATCCATTATAAAATATTTTTGTGGGAGAGGTTACTTTCTATCAATATTGAATCTTGGGCCATAAACCAAAATTTTCGTTTTTGATAGTTTCGCATTTCTTGGGACATATCTCAAGAACTGTCATCGTTAGGCATTAACCGGCCATAAATTAGATATTATGGGCTCATTACGAACAATATTTATTGGCGGGAAACATTCCATCACCTTTAAATCTTGAGATACAACCTATGTTTGTAAAAGAGAAGTTGTTCATTTTGACACTTGCCTATTTCTTGGTACATATGTCAAAAATTGTTACCGTTAGCCATTAACTAATTATAGATTATATAATTTGGGTTCATTACGAACAATTTTTATGGGAGAGGTTACTTTCTATCAATGTTGAATCTTGAGCCATAAACCAAAATTTTCGTTTTTGATAATTTCGCATTTCTTGGGACATATCTCAAAAACTGTCATCGTTAGGCACTAGCCGGCCATAAATTAGATATTATGGGCTCATTACGAACAATATTTATTGGCGGGAAACGTTCCATCACTTTTATATCTTGAGAAAAAAATGTTTAAAAAAATGTAGCATTGTCGCAAAATGTTTAGCGACAATGCTACTAATTTTATTTCGGCTGCTAAAACCATAAAAGAGCTTTATATATCTTTACAAACGAAAGATGTACAAAATGAATTTTCTTATTTCTTTGTTAACGAGGGTATTAACTGGAGATAAATTATTTGTAAAACTGGAGTTTTATACCACCAAATTCACCTCACTTTGGTGGTATTTGGGAATCTAATATAAAATCAACAAAGGTTCATTTGAATAAAATATTGGGCGATTGCCATTTAAATTACGAAAAGTTACTTACTGTTTTGACCCAAATTGAATCAATTTTGAATTCTAGACCTCTGTCTCCATTATCCAGTGATCTTAACGATTACCTTCCTTTGACATCTGGCCATTTCCTGATAGGCAAACCTTTAACAACGTTGCCAGAACCTTCGGTGGTCAACATTCCAGTGAATCGTTTGGACCGCTACCAGTACCAACAGTTATTAATTACAAAATTTTGGAATAGATGGTCGAAGGAAGTTTTGCCCGAACTTCAAAAAAGATTAAAATGGAATTCGACAAAGGGATCAGAATTGAAGATTGGGTCCATGGTATTATTATCGGATAACGTCCCTACCAGTAAATGGCCGTTAGCGAGGGTAGAACAACTTCATCCTGGCCGTGATGGTATAGTTCGTGTGGTGACTGTCAGGTTGGGAAATGGAACTTTTCAAGAGACCTATCGTCCGACTGTGTTTGTTACCACATGATTAGATTATATTTATTTTTCTTTGTAACAATTTAATTGAATATTTTCTTTGTTAAAAAAAAAAAAAAAAAAAATTTTTTTTTTTTTCAAGTTTCTTTTTGTTGATTTGGTTGAAATACTTTCTTAGTTTTATTTTGTATTTTTCAAATAGCTTAACTATTTCAAGGTGGCCGGTATGTTAAGGCATTTATTATTTTTTATTATTATTTGGTTTATTTTAAGTTGCTTAGTATAAATTTATATTTTCTGTTTTTTTTTTTGTTTTGTATTTTCGTCGAAAACATGTGGTCGAAGTAGGTTGCTCGGCTCGTGTTATATATATAATGTAAATTTGGAAAAACCGGATTATTCGATTTTGTTCTTTCGAAGCATAACATCAAGATTAAAATTAAAAGTCAATAAAATAAATTTCCAGTGTTTAATTTACTTAAACGATATTCCAACTGAAGAATTTACAAATCAGCGACGAAACACTAGCAGTACATATGTCAAAAATTGTTACCGTTAGCCATTAACCAATTATAGATTATGTAATTTGGTTTCATTACGAACAATTTTTATGGGAGAGTTTACTTTCTATCAATATTGAATCTTGAGCCATAAACCAAAATTTTCGTTTTTGATAGTTTCGCATTTCTTGGGACATATCTCAAGAACTGTCATCGATAGGCATTAACCGGCCATAAATTAGATATTATGGGCTCATTACGAACAATATTTATTGGCGGGAAACGTTCCATCATATTTATATCTTGAGATACAACCTATGTTTGTAAAAAAGAAATTGTCCATTTTAACATTTGCCTATTTCTTGGTACATATGTCAAAAATTGTTACCGATAGCCATTAACCGATTATAGATTATACAATTTGGGTTCATTAGGAACAATTTTTATGGTAGAGGTTACTCTCTATCAATATTGAATTTTGAGCCATAAACAAAAATTTTCGTTTCTGATAGTTTCGCATTTCTTGGGACATATCTCAAAAACTGTCATCGTTAGGCATTAACCGGTCATAAATTAGATATTATGGGCTCATTAAGAACAATTTTTATTGGCGGGAAACGTTCCATCACCTTTATATCTTGAGATACAACTTATGCTTTTAAAAAAGAAGTGGTCCATTTTAACATTTGCCTATTTTTTGGTACATATGACAAAAATTGTTATCTTTAGCCATTAACCGATTATAGATTATGTAAATTGGGTTCATTATGCACATATTTTATGGGAGAGGTTACTTTCTATCAATATTGAATCTTGAGCCATAAACACAAAATGTTCGGTTTTGATAGTTTCGCATTTCTTGGGACATATCTCAAGAACTGTCATCGTTAGGCATTAGCCGGCCATAAATTAGATATTATGGGCTCATTACGAACAATTTTTATTGGCGAGAAACGTTCCATCACCTTTATATCTTGAGATACAACCTATGTTTTTAAAAAGGAAATTGGCCATTTTAACATTTGCCTATTTCTTGGTACATATGTCAAGAATTGTTACCGTTGACCATTAACCAATTATAGATTATGTAATTTGGGTTCATTACGAACAATTTTTATGGGGGAGGTTTCTTTCTATCAATATTGAATCTTGAGCCATAAACCCAAAATGTTCGTTATCGATAGTTTTGCATTTCTTGGGACATATCTCAAGAACTGTCATCGTTAGACATTAACCGGCCATAAATTAGATATTATGGGCTCATTACTAACAATAATTATTTGGGAGAAACGTTCCGTCACCTTAATATCTTGAGATACAACTTATGTTTTTAACAAAGAAATTGTCCCTTTTAACATGTGCCTATTTCTTGGTACATACGTCAAAATTGTTACCTTTAGTCATTAACCGATTATAGATTATGTAATTTGGATTCATTACGAACATATTTTATGGGAGAGGTTACTTTGTATCAGTATTGGATCTTGAGTCATAAACCAAAATTTTCTTTCTTGATAGTTTCGCATTTCTTTGGGCATATCTCAAGAAGTGTCATTGTTAGGCATTAACCGGCCATAAATTAGATATTATGGGCTCATTACGAACAATATTTATTGGCGGGAAACGTTCCATCACCGTTATATCTTGAGATACAACCTATGTTTGTAAAAAAAGAAATTGTTTATTTTGGCATTAGCCTATTTCTTGGCACATGTGTCAAGAATTGTCACCGTTAGCATTAATCTATTATAGATTATATAATTTGGGTTCATTACGAACAATTTTTATTGAGATAGTTACTTTTTATCAGTATTGCATCTTGAGTCATAAAACAAAATTGTCGTTCTTGATAGTTTTGCATTTCTTGGAACATATCTCAAAAACTGTCATCGTTACGCATAACCGGCCTTAAATTAGATATTATGGGTTCATTACGAACAATTTTTATTGACCTGAAACGTTCCATCACCTTTATATCTTGAGATACATACTATGTTCGTAAAATTGTCCATTTTGACATTTTCGTATTTCTTCATAAATAAGTCAAGAATTATCACCGTTAAGCATTAATTGTTTATAGATTATTTAATTTGGATCTCGTAAAACTACAATTTGTATGATTCAAAAATTGCATCAATTCCTAAACTAAAATTAAAAATAAACTAAAATTTTTTTAATCCATAAAAGCCAAGTTGTCTCATTATATTTAGATTTGTCCACACCTTGCTTTCCATAATTTCCCCAAAAATTTTTACACAACCAAAACTTTCTAACCACCCCAAAAAATAAAACTTTTTTGCATACTTAAGCTAAGTTATTTGGGTGAGATGGATATCAAAATTTCACCTCGTAGCTGATCGATACCCAAACAGTTCCGAGTTCCGATTTTATGGTATCTCCAGGTAGAGGAAAACATTAGGTTGGAGATGTGCATCTTCCGAGACGATATCAATTGACACCATCTATGCAAATCCCTCTGGTGAAGGCGGCGAGCTGAGAAACGGGTTTTGGAAGACGAACTCTTCCAAACTGAATTTCAAGCAGGTAAGTGTAGGCTTACAAGGGGTGCATACTAATTCCGGCGGCGACGCCACTTATAAGAAGGTTTACATTTCAATCCTCCCCCATCTTTTCGCCCTCTATATCCCAATACGTAACGTTAAAACTTTAATTCATCACTTTATAAAATCGCATACTTAATAATAATAACCCGTTCCCAAAAATATTCCATCCTGAATTATGTAAGTACCAAAGCAAACTTATTACAATTTAAAAAGGTTCCTCGAGTTCCCATTTTTCCATCCCCACCTCCTCCTCCTCCTCCTCCTCCTCTCACTTCACCCGAAGTGAGGTGAAGAGAGAGGAGACCTTAAGGTGGGGTGAGGTTTTTCGTCCCGCATTAAAATATATTTTCCACGGGCGCCTCGGATTAGGTATGCTAAAAGATGTAAAGACGTCTTGGACCGTAAGAAATTCAATTTTCATGGCCCGACCGTTTTAACATCAAAGGGTGCGTGGAGAACCGTCGTCGGCGCCATCTACCGGCAACGACATCCTACCCCCTTCCCCCCGCCACGCCGCCTTTCCACGTTTTTCGAGGGGCGGCCAGGTACCGTGGAGGCTTTTATCTCGTCCGCCGCCACCGAAAATATTGCGTTTTTAGGACGAACGTGTCGTTGCGGGGGAAATTGAGTAATATTGGAGTTTTCCAATTTTTGTATATTTGTCAGTCTGAAGTTCAGCGTTTCGGGATGGTTTTGTTCGAGAAGATGTTGTTTATTGAGTGGGAGGTGGAATTGAAATGGGGGAGATAAAAATTTTCGAGATTTATCAATTTTAGTTTTTCCATTAAATTTTTAAATTTGGGACATACCGAATTACGGGAACGTTTTTATGGCAATTATAAAAAATTCGTTTTAATTGCTTCATAGTTTATTGCTATATCTCAATTTGTTCTTGAGATATAACCTCTTAAATTTTTGTACTTAAATTTTGCACCATTCAAAATTTGTTGAGTTTAAAAACATAGGTTGTATCTCAAGATATAAAGGTGATGGAACGTTTCCCGCCAAAAAAGAAATTGTTCGTAATAAACCCATAATATCTAATTTATGGACGGCTAATGCCTAACCATGACAGTTCTTGAGATATGTTCCAAGAAATGCGAAACTATCAAAACCGAATATTTTGGGTTTATGACGCAAGATCGAATATTGATAGAAAGTAACCTCTCCCATAAAAATTGTTCGTAACAAATCCAAATTATATAATCTATAATCGGTTAATATGTAACGATAACAATTTTTGACATATGTCCCAAGAAATAGGCGAATGTAAAAATGGACACGTTTTTACAAATATAGGTTGTATCTCAAGATATAAAGGTGATGGAACGTTTCCTGCCAATAAATGTTGTTTGTAATGACACCATAACATCTAATTTATGGCCGGTTAATTCCTAACGATGACAATTCTTGAGATATATTCCAAGAAATACGAAACTATCAAAAACGAGAATTTTGGTTTATGACTCAAGATCGAATATTGATAGAAAGTAACCTCTCCGATAAAAATTGTTCGTAATGAACCAAAATTACATAATCTATGATCAGTTAATGCCTAATGGTGACAATTTTTATCATATGTGCCAAGAAATAAGAAAATGTCAAAATGGACAATTTCTTCTTTACAAGCATAAGTTGTATCTCAAGATATAAAAGTGATGAAACGTTTCCCGCCAAGAAAAATTGTTCGTAATGAACCCAAATTACATATTCTATAATCGTTTAATCTCTAAGTGTAGCAATTTTTGACATATGTACCATGAAAGAGGCAAATGTCAAAATGGGCAATTTCTTTTTTACAAACGTAGGTTATATCTCAGGATACAAAGGTGATGGAACGTTTCCCTCCAATAAAAATTGTTCGTAATGAATCCGTAACATCTAATTTATGGCTGGCTAATGCCTAACAATGACCGTTTTTGAGATATGTCCCAAGAAATACGAAACTATCAAAAACAACATTTTGGGTAAAAACATAGGTTATATCTCAAAATCTAAAACTGATAGAAAGTAATCCCTTTAATAAAAATTATTTGTAATGAACCCAAATTACATAATCTATAATCGGTTAATCTCTAATTGTAGCAATTGTTGACATATGTACCATGAAATAGGCAAATGTCAAAATGGACATTTTCTTTTTTACAAACGTAGGTTGTATCTCAGGATATAAAGGTGATGGAACGTTTCCCTTCAATAAAAATTGTTCGTAATAAATCCATAACATCTAATTTATGGCTGGTTAATGTCTAACGATGATAGTTCTTGAGATACGTTCCAAGAAATACGAAACTATCAAAAACGACAATTTTGGTTTATAGCTCAAGATCCAATACTGATAGCAAGTAACATCTCCGTTAAAAATTGTTCCTAATAGACCCAAATTACATAATCTATAAACCGTTAATGCCTAACGGTAACAATTTTTGATATTTGTACCATGAAATAGGCAAATGTTAAAATGAACAATTTCTTTTTTAAAAACGTAGATTGTATCTCAGGATATAAAGGTGATGGAACGTTTCCCTCCAATAAAAATTGTTCGTAATGAATCCATAATATCTAATTTATGGCTGGTTAATGTCTATCGATGACCGTTTTTGAGATATGTCCCAAGAAATACAAAACTATCAAAAACAACATTTTGGGTATAAACATAGGTTATATCTCAAAATCCAAAACTGATAGAAAGTAATCCCTTAATTAAAAATTATTCACAGTAAATCGAATTTACCTAATCTATAATCAGTTAATGCCTAACTGTAACAATTTTTGACATATGTACCATGAAATAGGCAAATGTCAAAATGGACAATTACTTTTTTACAAACGTAGGTTGTATCTCAGGATATAAAGGTGATGGAACGTTTCCCTCCAATAAAAATTGTTCGTAATGAATCCATAACATCTAATTTATGGCTGGTTAATGCCTAACGATGACCGTTTTTGAGGTATGTCCCAAGAAATACGAAATTATCAAAAACAACATTTTGGGTATAAACATAGGTTGTATCTCAAAATCAAAAGCTTTTAGAAAGTAATCCCTGAATTAAAAATTATTCACAATGGACCCAAATTACCTAATCTATAATCGGTTAATGCCTAACAGTGACAATTTTTGAGATATGTATCAATAAATAGGTATTGTCAAAATGGACAATTTCTTTTTTACAAACATCGGTTGTATCTCAAGATAAAAAGGTGATGGAACGTTTCCCTCCAATAAAAATTGTTCGTAATGAATCCATAACATCTAATTTATGGCTGGTTAATGCCTAACGATGACCGTTTTTGAGATATGTCCCAAGAAAGACGAAACTATCAAAAACAACATTTTGGGTATAAACATAGGTTATATCTCACAATCCAAAACTGATAGAAAGTATTCCCTTAATTAAAAATTATTCACAATGATCCCAAATTACCTAATCTATAATCGGTTAATGCCTAACGGTGACAATTCTTAAGATATGTATCAACAAATAGGCAAATATCAAAATGGACAATTTCTTTTTTCAAATGCAGGTTGTATCTCAGGATATAGAGGTGATGGAACGTTTCCCTCCAATCAAAATTGTTGGTAATGAATCCATAACATCTAATTTATGGCTGGTTAATGCCTAACGATGACCTTTTTTGAGATATGTCCCAAGAAATACGAAACTATCAAAAACAACATTTTGGGTAAAAACATAGGTTATATCTCAAAATCAAAAACTAATAGAAAGTTATCCCTTAATTAAAAATTTTTCACAATAAACCCAAATTAACTAATCTACAATCGGTTAATGCCTAACGGTGACAATTTTAGAGATATGTATCAAGAAATAGGCAAATATCAAAATGGACAATTTCTTTTTTACAAACATAGGTTGTATCTCAAGATATAAAGGTGATGGAACGTTTCCCTCCAATAAAAATTGTTCGTAATGAACCCAAATTACATAATCTATAATCGGTTAATCTCCAATTGCAGTATTTTTTGACATATGTACCATGAAATAGGTAAATGTCAAAATGGACAATTTCTTCTTTACAAGCGTAGGTTGTATCTCAAGATATAAAAGTGATGAAACGTTTCCCGCCAATAAAAGTTGTTCGTAATGAACCCATAACATCTAATTTATTGCCGTTTAATGCCTAACGATAACAGTTCTTGAGATATGTCCCAAAGAATACGAAATTATCAAAATCAACAATTTTGGTTTATGTCTGAAGATCCGATACTGATAGAAAGCAACCTCTCCCATAAAAATTGTTCGTAATGAACTCACATTGTATAATCTATAATCGGTTAATTCCTAACAGTAACAATTATTGACATACGTACCATCAAATAGGCATATGTCAAAATGAACAATTTCTTCTTTAGAAGCATAGGTTGTATCTCAAGATATAAAAGTGATGAAACGTTTCCCGCCAACAAAAATTGTTCGTAATGAATCCATAACATCTAATTTATGGCTGGTTAATGTCTAACGATGATAGTTCTTGAGATACGTTCCAAGAAATACGAAACTATCAAAAACGACAATTTTGGTTTATAGCTCAAGATCCAATACTGATAGCAAGTAACCTCTCCGTTAAAAATTGTTCCTAATAAACCCAAATTACATAATCTATAAACCGTTAATGCCTAACGGTAACAATTTTTGATATTTGTACCATGAAATAGGCAAATGTTAAAATGAACAATTTCTTTTTTACAAGCGTAGATTGTATCTCAGGATATAAAGGTGATGGAACGTTTCCCTCCAATAAAAATTGTTCGTAATGAATCCATAATATCTAATTTATGGCTGGTTAATGCCTATCGATGACCGTTTTTGAGATATGTCCCAAGAAATACGAAACTATCAAAAACAACATTTTGGGTATAAGCATAGGTTATATCTCAAAATCCAAAACTGATAGAAAGTAATCCATTAATTAAAAATTATTCGCAATGAACCCAAATTACCCAGTCTATAATCGGTTAATATCTAACGGTAATAATTTTTGATATATGTACCAAGAAAATGGAAAATGACAAAATGAACAATTATTTTTTTCAAACAAAGGTTATTACTCAACACAGAAAATAATAATCATCTCCAACTAGTTAAACAATTAAAATCCACGAGACTCAAAATTCCAATAACACGAAATTGTTTATGTATCGCACACTTGATTAAAATTTAGTTATTAATTTCGCGCACGATACGAGAATATAAATGCTAAATTCATACACATATTTGGGTGGGACTCCCATATACATATCGGCATAGTCGGTAGTAGCCGAGTTATAAAATCGATTTTTTGAATCGAAAATCAAATTCACTAATTACTTTATTCGCGCGGCCACCGAAAAGATAAAACCGAAATTGCTCATTTACGTTTTCGAAGTTGGTGTCCCATCGAAAATCGGCGGGCGCGGGCGCACAATTAAACGCGAAATTGAGTTGTGAATTCAATTTTGGCCGTGCCGATATTGGCCTTAATTAATGCACGCGCATTAAATGATAATCATATTTTATTAAAATTCGGATCGAAACTGGTATACAATAATATTACGCGAATGCGAATCCGTTTCGATGTTTTACCGTAAATCATGTTGAATTGATTGGGGTTGGATTTATGATGTAGGGTGTTAAGGGTTTTTATTTCTGTCTGTTGCAGTTCTCGAAATACAACCTATGGTTGTAATCAAAATCGTCGATTTTAACATTTTGATATTTCCCCCTACATTCATAAGGAACCATCATAAATAGACTTCATCTGACGCTCAATTATGTATTTTGAGATAATTATGAACAACTTGTTTTAATTACTTTTATATCTATCTATTTTAGTTCTCGAGATACAACCTATGCTTATAACGAAAAATTTCGATTCTGACATTTTGATATTTCCCCCTACATTCATAAGGAACCACAATGATTAGACTTCGTATGATGCTCGGTTAAGTTTCTTGGGATAATTATGAACAATTTTCTTTAATAACTTTTATTTATATCTATTTTAGTTCTCGAGTTACAACCTATGCTTGTAATAAATACTCTGATGGTAATTATAACACAGATTACATTTAGGTGGACGTAATCTGGTATTGTCCCATCATGATCTGATTAGCACGTAATTATTATTAACATTATTGAATAGTTCATTAGTACGTAGTAACCGTAATGAACCATATTCACGGCTCATTATATCCGAGTGCAAAATCGTTGTTGAACAGTTGTCGTCGCGGGATTACAACAATGCATATTTTGCCCAAAATCACCCTTCATTGTATGTCACGTCCATTTACAGCAAACCGACAGCGACTCAACAATTTAAAAATCAAAACAAAAATAATATCCGACGTTAATCAAATCGATTTTGGTGTATAATCAAAATATAGCTTCTAAATCAAAATTGGTTATAACTAAATCAAATCTTTTTATAGGTTCGATTTTTATTATTAAAAATAAGCAATTTATGTATAAAAACTTTTTTTCCATCGCTTTTATTTTTTAAGATTTGATTGGGTTATTTCAAAATCATGGATTTTAGTGTATAATCAAATTAAAGCTTCTAAATCAAAAACGGTTATAATTAAATCAAATCTTTTTATGGATTCGCTTTTTATGATATTTTTATGATAAAAAATAAGCAATTTATATCTAAAAAGTTTTTTTCCATCGCTTTTGTTTTTTAAGATATGATTGAGTCATTTGAAAATCAACGATTGTGGTGTATGATAAAATTATAGCTTCTAAATCAAAAACGGTTATAATTCAATTAAATCTTTTTATATATTCGATTTTTATGATATAAAATAAGCAATTTATGTATAAAAAGTTTTATTCCATCGCTTTTATTTTTTAAGATTTGAATGCGTTATTTGAAAATCAACGATTTTGGTCTATGATCAAATTATAGCTTCTTAATCAAAAACGGTTACAATTAAATCAAATCTTTTTATAGATTCGATTTTTATGATTAAAAATAATCAATTTATGTATAAAAAGTTTTTTTCCATCGCTTTTATGTTTTAAGATTTGACTGAGTTATTTGAAAATCAACGATTTTGGTGTATAATCAAATTATAGCTACTAAGTCAAAAACGGTTATAATTAAATCAGGCCTTTTTATAGATTCGACTTTTATGATTAAAAATAAGCAATTTATGTATAAAAAGTTTTTTTCCATCGCTTTTATTTTTTAAGATTTGATTGAGTTATTTGAAAATCAACGATTTTGGTGTATAATCAAATTATAGCTTCTAAGTCAAAAACGGTTATAATTAAAACAAATCTTTTTATAGATTCGTTTTTTGTGATTAAAAATAAGCAATTTATGTATAAAAAGTTTTTTCCATTACTTTTATTTTTTAAGATTTGATTGGTTCATTTCAAAATCAACGATTTTGGTGTATAATCAAATTATAGCTTCTAAATCAAAAACGGTTATAATTAAATCAAATCTTTTTATAGATTCGTTTATTATGATTAAAAATAAGCAATTTATGTATAAAAAGTTTTTTTCCATTACTTTTATTTTTTAAGATTTGATTGGGTCATTTCAAAATCAACGATTTTGGTGTACAATCAAATTATAGCTTCTAAATCAAGAACGGTTATAATTAAATTAGGCCTTTTTATAGATTCGACTTCTATGATTAAAAATAAGCAATTTATGTATAAAAAGTTTTTTTCCATTACTTTTATTTTTTAAGATTTGATTGTTTCATTTCAAAATCAACGATTTTGGTGTATAATCAAATTATAGCTTCTAAATCAAAAACGGTTATAATTAAATCAGGCCTTTTTATAGATTCGACTTTTATGATTAAAAATAAGCAATTTATGTACAAAAAGTTTTTTTCCATAGCTCTTATTTTTTAAGATTTTATTGGGTTAGTTGAAAATCAACGATTTTGGTGTATAATCAAATTATAGCTTCTAAGTCAAAAACGGTTATAATTAAATCAAATCTTTTTATAGATTCGATTTTTATTATTAAAAATAAGCAATTTATGTATAAAAAGTTCTTTTCCATAGCTCTTATTTTTTAAGATTTGACTGAGTTATTTGAAAATCAACGATTTTGGTGTATAATCAAATTATAGCTTCTAAATCAAAAACGGTTATAATTAAATCAAACCTTTTAATACATTCGATTCTTATAATTAAAAATAATCAATTTATGTATAAAAAGTTTTTTTCCATCGCTTTTACTTTTTAAGATGTGATTGAATTATTTGAAAATCAACGATTTTGGTGTACAATCAAATTATAGCTTCTAAATCAAAGACGGTTATAATTAAATCAAATCTTTTTATAGATTCGTTTTTTATGATTAAAAATAAGCAATTTATGTATAAAAAGTTTTTTTCCATTACTTTTATTTTTTAAGATTTGTTTGGGTCATTTCAAAATCAACGATTTTGGTGTATAATCAAATTATAGCTTCTAAATCAAAAACGGTTATAATTAAATCAAATCTTTTTATAGATTCGTTTTTTATGATTAAAAATAAGCAATTTATGTATAAAAAGTTTTTTTCCATTACTTTTATTTTTTAAGATTTGATTGGGTCATTTCAAAATCAATGATTTTGTTGTATAATCAAATTATAGCTTCTAAATCAAAAACGGTTATAATTAAATCAAATCTTTTTATAGATTCGACTTTTATGATTAAAAATAAGCAATTTATGTATAAAAAGGTTTTTTCCATTACTTTTATTTTTCAAGATTTGATTGGTTCATTTCAAAATCAACGACTTTGGTGTTTAATCAAATTATAGCTTCAAAATCAGAAACAGTTATAATTAAATCAATTTTCTTGGTGGATTCGTTTTTTATGATTAAAAATAAGCAGTTTATGTATAAAAAGTTTTTTTCCATAGCTCTTATTTTTTAAGATTTGACTGAGTTATTTGAAAATCAACGATTTTGGTATATAATCAAATTATAGCTTCTAAGTCAAAAACGGTTATAATTAAATCAAATCTTTTTATATATTCGTTTTTTATGATTAAAAATAAGCAATTTATGTATAAAAAGTTTTTTTCCATTACTTTTATTTTTTAAGATTTGATTGGGTCATTTCAAAATCAACGATTTTGTTGTATAATCAAATTATAGCTTCTAAATCAAAAACGGTTATAATTAAATCAAATCTTTTTATAGATTCGACTTTTATGATTAAAAATAAGCAATTTATGTATAAAAAGGTTTTTTCCATTACTTTTATTTTTCAAGATTTGATTGGGTCATTTCAAAATCAACGACTTTGGTGTTTAATCAAATTATAGCTTCAAAATCAGAAACAGTTATAATTAAATAAATTTTCTTGGTGGATTCGTTTTTTATGATTAAAAATAAGCAGTTTATGTATAAAAAGTTTTTTTCCATCGCTTTTACTTTTTAAGATGTGATTGAATTATTTGAAAATCAACGATTTTGGTGTACAAACAAATTATAGCTTCTATATCAAAGACGGTTATAATTAAATCAAATGTTTTTATAGATTCGATTTTTATGACTAAAAATAATCAATTTATGTATAAAAAGTTTTTTTCCATCGCTTTTATTTTTTAAGATTTGACTGAGTTATTTGAAAATCAATGATTTTGGTGTATAATCAAGTTATAGCTTCTAAATCAAAAACGGTTATAATTAAATCAAATCTTTTTATAGATTCGATTTTTATGACTAAAAATAATCAATTTATGTATAAAAAGTTTTTTTCCATCGCTTTTATTTTTTAAGATTTGACTGAGTTATTTGAAAATCAACGATTTTGGTGTATGATCAAATTATAGCTTCTAAATCAAACACGGTTATAATTAAATCAAATCTTTTTATAGATTCGTTTTTTATGATTAATAATAAGCAATTTATGTACAAAAGATATTTTTCCATCGGTTTTATTTTTTGAGTTATGATGCGTCATTTCAAAATCAACAATTTTGCTTATTTAGAGTAGCATGAAAACCGATAAAAGTCTTCGTTTACATTAACCACATTATGCAAAGATGCATATTCAAGAGAACTGTATACACTAGTGTGGAACGCGATGCATACAAAGACGTCGTCATCACGTATGCATCGTGAATTTGCAGAAATGGAGTTGTTCTTGGTATATGGTTACGAATAGGAATGTTGTAATTAGAAAAGATATGGAACAAGTCTTGATAATTCAGAATCAAATGGTTAATTAGCCATTAAGAATCGTAACTTTATAAAGACTTAACAGGAATAATGTTTTTTCTCCTCTTTCTCTTTGTGTTTAGTTATGGATGAAAAAACTTTGAAAACGGCGTCAAAGGTTAAAGTTGGTTACAGTAAAAGGGCGGTTCTCCCTCAAAACCGGTTTAGACAACTTTTCGTATTTAAAAGTTTAAAGAAAGTGGCCACGCCGATTTCGCGGTGTTTTGCTATGAGAGCGACCTCTATAGTGTTGGAGTTAAGGTTCAAGAAATAAAACGACCCTTTAATTAAACTTCCTTAGAGAACGTTAAGTTTAAGGGAGGCCGGAAAACACTTTCCAAATTTCTTGGACAAGTCAAATTGATGACAACTCAGCTTTGCTTCAAATTCATCATAAGAAGTTAATCATCATAGAAGGTAACTCAAGAACTAAAAGCGATGCAAAGAAACTTTTTATACATAAATTGCTTATTTTTAATCATAAAAAAGGAATCCATAAGAAGATTTGATTTAATTATAACCGTTTTTGATTTAGAAGCTATAATTCGATTATACACCAAAATCGTTGATTTTAAAATGACCCAGTCAAATCTTAAAAAATAAAAGCGATGGAAAAATATTTTTTGTACGTAAATAGCTTATTTTCTAATCATAAAAAACGAATCCATAAAAAAATTTGATTTAATTATAACCGCTTTTGATTTAGAAGCTATAATTTGATTATACACCAAAATCGTTGATTTTAAAATGACCCAATTAAATCTTAAAAAATAAAAGTTATGGAAAAAAACTTTTTATACATAAATTACTTATTTTTAATCATAAACAAAGAATCTATAAAAAGATTTGATTTAATAATAACCGTTTTTGATTTAGAAGCTATAATTTGATTATACAACAAAATCGTTGATTTTGAAATAACCCAATCAAATCCTAAAAAAATAAAGCGATGGAAAAAAACTTTTTATACATAAATTGCTTATTTTTAATCATAAAAAACGAATCCACAAAGAAAATTGATTTAGTTGTAACCGTTTTTGATTTTGAAGCTATAATTTGATTATATAACAAAATCGTTGATTTTGAAATAACCCAATCAAATCTTAAAAAATAGAAGCGATGGAAAAAAAGTTTTTATACATAAACTGCTTATTTTTAATCATAAAAAACGAATCCAAGAAGAAAATTGATTTAATTATAACCGTTTTTGATTTTGAAGCTATAATTTGATTATACAACAAAATCGTTGATTTTGAAATAACCCAATCAAATCTTAAAAAATAGAAACAATGGAAAAAAACTTTTTATACATAAATTGCTTACTTTTAATCATAAAAAACGAATCCACAAAGAAAATTGATTTAATTATAACCGTTTTTGATTTTGAAGCTATAATTTGATTATACAACAAAATCGTTGATTTTGAAATAACCCAATCAAATCCTAAAAAACTAAAGCGATGGAAAAAAAGTTTTTATACATAAACTGCTTATTTTTAATCATAAAAAACGAATCCAAGAAGAAAATTGATTTAATTATAACCGTTTTTGATTTTGAAGCTATAATTTGATTATACAAAAAAATCGTTGATTTTTAAATGACCCAACCAAATCTTAAAAAATAAAAGCGATGGAAAAAAACTTTTTATACATAAATTGCTTATTTTTAATTATAAAAAACGAATCCACAAAGAAAATTGATTTAGTTATAACCGTTTTTGATTTTGAAGCTATAATTTGATTATACAACAAAATCGTTGATTTTGAAATAACCCAATCAGATCTTAAAAAATAGAAGCAATGGAAAAAAACTTTTTATACATAAATTGCTTATTTTTAATCATAAAAATCGAATCTAAAAAACGATTTGATTTAAGTATAACCGTTTTTGATTTACAAGCTATAATTTGATTATACAAAAAAATCGTTGATTTTTAAATGACCCAACCAAATCTTAAAAAATAAAAGCGATGGAAAAAAACTTTTTATACATAAATTGCTTATTTTTAATCATAAAAAACGAATCCACCAAGAAAGTTGATATAGTTATAACCGTTTTTGATTTTGAAGCTATAATTTGATTATACAACAAAATCGTTGATTTTGAAATAATCCAATCAAATCATAAAAAATAGAAGTGATGGAAAAAAACTTTTTATACATAAATTGCTTATTTTTAATCATAAAAAACGAATCTGTAAAAAGAGTTAATTTAATTATAACCATTTTTGACTTAGAAGCTTTAATTTGATTATACGCAAAAATCGTTGATTTTCAAATTACACATTCAAATCTTAAAAAATAAAAGCGATGGAAAAAAACTTTTTATACATAAATTGCTTATTTTTAATCATGAAAATCGAATCTATAAAATGATTTGATTTAACTATAACCGTTCTTGATTTACAACCTATAATTTGATTATACAAAAAAAATCGTTGATTTTGAAATAACCCAATCAAATCTTAAAAAGTAGAAGCGATGGAAAAAGACTTTCTAAACATAAATTGCTTATTTTTAATCATAAAAAACGAATCTGTAAAAAGAGTTAATTTAATTATAACCATTTTTGACTTAGAAGCTTTAATTTGATTATACACAAAAATCGTTGATTTTCAAATTACACATTCAAATCTTAAAAAATAAAAGCGATGGAAAAAACTTTTTATACATAAATTGCTTATTTTTAATCATAAAATCGAATCTATAAAATGATTTGATTTAACTATAACCGTTTTTGATTTACAAGCTATAATTTGATTATACAAAAAAATCGTTGATTTTTAAATGACCCAACCAAATCTTAAAAAATAAAAGCGATGGAAAAAAACTTTTTATACATAAATTGCTTATTTTTAATTATAAAAAACGAATCCACAAAGAAAATTGATTTAGTTATAACCGTTTTTGATTTTGAAGCTATAATTTGATTATACAACAAAATCGTTGATTTTGAAATAATCCAATCAAATCATAAAAAATAGAAGCGATGGAAAAAAACTTTTTATACATAAATTGCTTATTTTTAATCATAAAAAACGAATCTGTAAAAAGAGTTAATTTAATTATAACCATTTTTGACTTAGAAGCTTTAATTTGATTATACGTAAAAATCGTTGATTTTCAAATTACACATTCAAATCTTAAAAAATAAAAGCGATGGAAAAAAACTTTTTATACATAAATTGCTTATTTTTAATTATAAAAAACGAATCCACAAAGAAAATTGATTTAGTTATAACCGTTTTTGATTTTGCAGCTATAATTTGATTACACAACAAAATCGTTGATTTTGAAATAACCCAATCAAATCTTGAAAAATAGAAGCAATGGAAAAAAACTTTTTATACATAAATTACTTATTTTTAACCATAAACAAAGAATCTATAAAAAGATTTGATTTAATAATAACCGTTTTTGATTTAGAAGCTATAATTTGATTATACAACAAAATCGTTGATTTTGAAATAACCCAATCAAATCCTAAAAAATTAAAGCGATGGAAAAAAACTTTTAATACATAAATTGCTTATTTTTAATCATAAAAAACGAATCCACAAAGAAAATTGATTTAGTTATAACCGTTTTTGATTTAGAAGCTATAATTTGACTATACAACAAAATCGTTGATTTTGAAATAACCCAATCAAATCCTAAAAAATTAAAGCGATGGAAAAAAACTTTTAATACATAAATTGCTTATTTTTAATCATAAAAAACGAATCCACAAAGAAAATTGATTTAGTTATAACCGTTTTTGATTTTGAAGCTATAATTTGATTATACAACAAAATCGTTGATTTTGAAATAGCCCAATCAAATCTTAATTTAATATAATTATAACCATTTTTGACTTAGAAGCTTTAATTTGATTATATGCAAAAATCGTTGATTTTCAAATTACACATTCAAATCTTAAAAAATAAAAGCGATGAAAAAAAACTTTTTACACATAAATTGCTTATTTTTAATTATAAAAATCGAATCTATAAAATGATTTGATTTAACTATAACCGTTCTTGATTTACAAGCTATAATTTGATTATACAAAAAAATCGTTGATTTTGAAATAACCCAATCAAATCTTAAAAAATAGAAGCGATGGAAAAAACTTTTTATACATAAATTGCTTATTTTTAATCCCAAAAAACGAATCTGTAAAAAGAGTTAATTTAATTATAACCATTTTTGACTTAGAAGCTTTAATTTGATTATACATCAAAATCGTTGATTTTCAAATTACACATTCAAATCTTAAAAAATAAAAGCGATGGAAAAAAACTTTTTATACATAAATTGCTTATTTTTAATTATAAAAAACGAATCCACAAAGAAAATTGATTTAGTTATAACCGTTTTTGATTTTGCAGCTATAATTTGATTACACAACAAAATCGTTGATTTTGAAATAACCCAATCAAATCTTGAAAAATAGAAGCAATGGAAAAAAACTTTTTATACATAAATTACTTATTTTTAACCATAAACAAAGAATCTATAAAAAGATTTGATTTAATAATAACCGTTTTTGATTTAGAAGCTATAATTTGATTATACAACAAAATCGTTGATTTTGAAATAACCCAATCAAATCCTAAAAAATTAAAGCGATGGAAAAAAACTTTTAATACATAAATTGCTTATTTTTAATCATAAAAAACGAATCCACAAAGAAAATTGATTTAGTTATAACCGTTTTTGATTTAGAAGCTATAATTTGATTATACAACAAAATCGTTGATTTTGAAATAACCCAATCAAATCCTAAAAAATTAAAGCGATGGAAAAAAACTTTTAATACATAAATTGCTTATTTTTAATCATAAAAAACGAATCCACAAAGAAAATTGATTTAGTTATAACCGTTTTTGATTTTGAAGCTATAATTTGATTATACAACAAAATCGTTGATTTTGAAATAGCCCAATCAAATCTTAATTTAATATAATTATAACCATTTTTGACTTAGAAGCTTTAATTTGATTATATGCAAAAATCGTTGATTTTCAAATTACACATTCAAATCTTAAAAAATAAAAGCGATGAAAAAAAACTTTTTACACATAAATTGCTTATTTTTAATTATAAAAATCGAATCTATAAAATGATTTGATTTAACTATAACCGTTCTTGATTTACAAGCTATAATTTGATTATACAAAAAAATCGTTGATTTTGAAATAACCCAATCAAATCTTAAAAAATAGAAGCGATGGAAAAAACTTTTTATACATAAATTGCTTATTTTTAATCCCAAAAAACGAATCTGTAAAAAGAGTTAATTTAATTATAACCATTTTTGACTTAGAAGCTTTAATTTGATTATACATCAAAATCGTTGATTTTCAAATTACACATTCAAATCTTAAAAAATAAAAGCGATGGAAAAAATCTTTTTGTACATTAATTGCTTATTTTTAATCATAAAAAACGAATCCGTAAAAAGATTTGATTTAATTATAACCGTTCTTGATTTAAAGCTATAATTTGATTATACACCAATATCGTTGATTTTCAAATAACTCAATCAAATCTTAAAAAATAAAAGCAATGGAGAAAAGCTTTTTATACAAAAATTGCTTATTTTTAACCATAAAAAACGAATCCATAAAAGGATTTGATTTAATTATAACAGTTTTTGATTTAGAAGCTATAATTTGATTATACACCAAAATCGTTGATTTTCAAATAACTCATTATAACTCAAAAACTAAAAGCGATGAAGTAAAACTTTTTATACATAAATTATTTATTATTAATCATAAAAAGCGAATCCATAAATCGTTTTCCTCAAAGATAGACACAAACGAATATCCTTAGCTTATTTGGCATGACTGCTTAGTGCATTATATAAATCTATTAGTATAACGAGATACCATCTATATCAGTCTCTTTAATTTGCATAATCCCACAAGCTTGAACTCACGTTAATAAATTAACCGAGTTCCCAACAATGCGTTAAAAAGATTCGTTTATTTCATGTAAATTCCCAGCGTTTCAAAGAGATAAGTATGAATATATTATTAGCTTGATGGACGTTAAGTCCATTTACGGTGATTATTAATTCTTAAAGATTTTACAAAATTTATGTTCTTATTTAATAAGATTTATTTGAATATAAATTTTGCAACGAACGAAGATTATTTAAAATCCCGATTTAAATCCATAAATCATTATTAGAAGAAGAACAAAACGATACAGATAATTTTTGTGATAATTCCTTGATCTGGTGCGTTTCTCATGCGTGCTTAACGGTCGTTTAATAATCGAAACGTTATCATACAAACCGCAAACGTCAACATTCCAACAATTGAGTCATGCGAACCAAACTCTTGGTTTGTTTCAGAACGCAACGTGATATATATGAAATTCGAACTACTTTGAAGTTGAACCGTAGTAAACCACAAAGTTTATTAAATGCGATAAATCTAAAATCTTATTATTAACTCTTAAATCATCAATAATGATTAAATTTTATATTTAAAAAACAATTTAAATTGATTAAAACAACAAGAAATTCGTAAAAATCAGAAAATTTTATCCTAATTTGATGTATCACACCACATATCCATCATAAAATCGACGCTTAAAGTTATAAACGTCACTCGTTATTAGTGTTTTGTTTTCGGCCATCTTGATTTTATTAAAAAAATGATATCTCGAAAAGTATATCACCGAAATATGTCGTGTTTGGACTCATTTTAACGGATTTTTCATCAGGATTAAAAATGTGATAAAATTAAACTTAACATTTATAACTACAAGTAGCTATATTTAAAAAAAAACAATTAAAATCGATCAAAATAATAAGAAATTTGTAAAGATTAGAAAATGTTAACCCAATTTGATGTATCACACCCCATATTTACCATAAAATCGACGTTTAAAGCTGTAAATGTCATTCGTTATTAGTGTTTTGTTTTCGGCCATCTTGATTTTATTAAAATAATGATATCTCGAAAAGTATATCATCGAAATATGTCGTGTTTGGACTCATTTTGATGGATTTTTCATCAGGATTAAAAATGTGATAAAATTAAACTTAACATTTATAACTACAAGTAGCTATATTTAAAAAAAGTAATTAAAATCGATCAAAACAATAAGAAATTTGTAAAGATTAGAAAATTTTAATCCAATTTGATGTATCACATCCTATATTTACCATCAAAGCGACGTTTAAAGTTATAAATGTCACTTGTTGTTAGTGTTTTGTTTTCGGCCATCTTGATTTTATTAAAATAATGATATCTCGAAAAGTATATCATCGAAATATGTCGTGTTTGGACTTATTTTGACGGATTTTTCATCAAGATTAAAAATGTGATAAAATTAAACTTAACATTTATAACTACAAGTAGCTGAATTTAAAAAAAAAACAATTAAAATTGATCAAAATAATAAAAAATTTGTAAAGATTAGAAAATTTTAACCCAATTTGATGTATCACACCCCATATTTACCATAAAATCGACCTTTAAAGCTATAAACGTTATTCGTTATTAGTGTTTTGTTTTCGGCCATCTTAATTTTGTTAAAATGATGATATCTCGAAAAGTATATCATCGAAATATGTCGTGTTTGGACTCATTTTGACGGACTTTTCATCAAGATTAAAAATGTGATAAAATTAAACTTAAAATTTATAACTACAAGTAGCTATATTAAAAAAAAAAACAATTAAAATCGATCAAAATAATAAGAAATTCGTAAAGATTAGAAAATTTTAACCCAATTTGATGTATCACACCCCATATTTACCATAAAATCCACCTTTAAAGCTATAAATGTCATTCGTTATTAGTGTTTTGTTTTCGGCCATCTTGATTTTATTAAAATAATGATATCTCGAAAAGTATATCATCGAAATATGTCGTGTTTGGACTCATTTTGATGGATTTTTCATCAGGATTAAAAATGTGATAAAATTAAACTTAACATTTATAACTACAAGTAGCTATATTTAAAAAAAGTAATTAAAATCGATCAAAACAATAAGAAATTTGTAAAGATTAGAAAATTTTAATCCAATTTGATGTATCACATCCTATATTTACCATCAAAGCGACGTTTAAAGTTATAAATGTCACTCGTTGTTAGTGTTTTGTTTTCGGCCATCTTGATTTTATTAAAATAATGATATCTCGAAAAGTATATCATCGAAATATGTCGTGTTTGGACTTATTTTGACGGATTTTTCATCAAGATTAAAAATGTGATAAAATTAAACTTAACATTTATAACTACAAGTAGCTGAATTTAAAAAAAAACAATTAAAATTGATCAAAATAATAAAAAATTTGTAAAGATTAGAAAATTTTAACCCAATTTGATGTATCACACCCCATATTTACCATAAAATCGACCTTTAAAGCTATAAACGTCATTCGTTATTAGTGTTTTGTTTTCGGCCATCTTGATTTTATTAAAATGATGATATCTCGAAAAGTATATCATCGAAATATGTCGTGTTTGGACTCATTTTGACGGACTTTTCATCAAGATTAAAAATGTGATAAAATTAAACTTAAAATTTATAACTACAAGTAGCTATATTAAAAAAAAAACAATTAAAATCGATCAAAATAATAAGAAATTCGTAAAGATTAGAAAATTTTAACCCAATTTGATGTATCACACCCCATATTTACCATAAAATCCACCTTTAAAGCTATAAATGTCATTCGTTATTAGTGTTTTGTTTTCGGCCATCTTGATTTTATTAAAATAATGATATCTCGAAAAGTATATCATCGAAATATGTCGTGTTTGGACTCATTTTGACGGATTTTTCATCAAGATTAAAAATGCGATAAAATTAAACTTAACATTTCTAACTACAAGTAGCTATATTTAAAAAAAACAATTAAAATCGATAAAAATAATAAGAAATTCGTAAAGATCAGAAAATCTTAACCCAATTTGATGTATCACACCCCATATTTACCATAAAATCGACGTTTAAAGCTATAAATGTCATTCGTTATTAGCGTTTTGTTTTTGGCCATCTTGATTTTATTAAAAAAATGATATCTCGAAAAGTATATCACCGAAATATGTCGTGTTTGGACTCATTTTGACGGATTTTTCATCAGGATTAAAATTGTGATAAAATTAAACTTAACATTTATAACTACAAGTAGCTATATTTAAAAAAACAATTAAAATCGATCAAAATAATAAGAAATTTGTAAAGACTAGAAAATTTTAACCCAATTTGATGTATCACACCCCATATTTACCATAAAATCGACGTTTGAAGTTATAAATGTCACTCGTTGTTAGTGTTTTGTTTTCGGCCATCTTGATTTTATTAAAATAATGATATCTCGAAAAGTATATCACCGAAATATGTCGTGTTTGGACTCATTTTGAGGGATTTTTCATCAAGATTAAAAATGTGATAAAATTAAACTTAACATTTATAACTACAAGTAGCTATATTTAAAAAAACAATTAAAATCGATCAAAATAATAAGAAATTCGTAAAGATTAGAAAATTTTAATCCAATTTGATGTATCACATCCTATATTTACCATCAAAACGACGTTTAAAGTTATAAATGTCATTCGTTATTAGTGTTTTGTTTTCGGCCATCTTGATTTTATTAAAATAATGATATCTCGAAAGGTATATCATCGAAATATGTCGTGTTTGGACTCATTTTGACGGACTTTTCATCAAGATTAAAAATGTGATAAAATTAAACTTAACATTTCTAACTACAAGTAGCTATATTTAAAAAAAACAATTAAAATCGATAAAAATAATAAGAAATTCGTAAAGATCAGAAAATCTTAACCCAATTTGATGTATCACACCCCATATTTACCATAAAATCGACGTTTAAAGCTATAAATGTCATTCGTTATTAGCGTTTTGTTTTTGGCCATCTTGATTTTATTAAAAAAATGATATCTCGAAAAGTATATCACCGAAATATGTCGTGTTTGGACTCATTTTGACGGATTTTTCATCAGGATTAAAATTGTGATAAAATTAAACTTAACATTTATAACTACAAGTAGCTATATTTAAAAAAACAATTAAAATCGATCAAAATAATAAGAAATTTGTAAAGACTAGAAAATTTTAACCCAATTTGATGTATCACACCCCATATTTACCATAAAATCGACGTTTGAAGTTATAAATGTCACTCGTTGTTAGTGTTTTGTTTTCGGCCATCTTGATTTTATTAAAATAATGATATCTCGAAAAGTATATCACCGAAATATGTCGTGTTTGGACTCATTTTGAGGGATTTTTCATCAAGATTAAAAATGTGATAAAATTAAACTTAACATTTATAACTACAAGTAGCTATATTTAAAAAAAACAATTAAAATCGATCAAAATAATAAGAAATTCGTAAAGATTAGAAAATTTTAATCCAATTTGATGTATCACATCCTATATTTACCATCAAAACGACGTTTAAAGTTATAAATGTCATTCGTTATTAGTGTTTTGTTTTCGGCCATCTTGATTTTATTAAAATAATGATATCTCGAAAGGTATATCATCGAAATATGTCGTGTTTGGACTCATTTTGACGGACTTTTCATCAAGATTAAAAATGTGATAAAATTAAACTTAAAATTTATAACTACAAGTAGCTATATTAAAAAAAAAAACAATTAAAATCGATCAAAATAATAAGAAATTCGTAAAGATTAGAAAATTTTAACCCAATTTGATGTATCACACCCCATATTTACCATAAAATCCACCTTTAAAGCTATAAATGTCATTCGTTATTAGTGTTTTGTTTTCGGCCATCTTGATTTTATTAAAATAATGATATCTCGAAAAGTATATCATCGAAATATGTCGTGTTTGGACTCATTTTGACGGATTTTTCATCAAGATTAAAAATGCGATAAAATTAAACTTAACATTTCTAACTACAAGTAGCTATATTTAAAAAAAACAATTAAAATCGATAAAAATAATAAGAAATTCGTAAAGAGCAGAAAATCTTAACCCAATTTGATGTATCACACCCCATATTTACCATAAAATCGACGTTTAAAGCTATAAATGTCATTCGTTATTAGCGTTTTGTTTTTGGCCATCTTGATTTTATTAAAAAAATGATATCTCGAAAAGTATATCACCGAAATATGTCGTGTTTGGACTCATTTTGACGGATTTTTCATCAGGATTAAAATTGTGATAAAATTAAACTTAACATTTATAACTACAAGTAGCTATATTAAAAAAAAAACAATTAAAATCGATCAAAATAATAAGAAATTCGTAAAGATTAGAAAATTTTAATCCAATTTGATGTATCACATCCTATATTTACCATCAAAACGATGTTTAAAGTTATAAATGTCACTCGTTATTAGTGTTTTGTTTTCGGCCATCTTGATTTTATTGAAATAATGATATCTCGAAAAGTATATCACCGAAATATGTCGTGTTTGGACTCATTTTGACGGATTTTTCATCAAGATTAAAAATGCGATAAAATTAAACTTAACATTTATAACTACAAGTAGCTATATTTAAAAAAACAATTAAAATCGATCAAAATAATAAGAAATTTGTAAAGACTAGAAAATTTTAACCCAATTTGATGTATCACACCCCATATTTACCATAAAATCGACGTTTGAAGTTATAAATGTCACTCGTTGTTAGTGTTTTGTTTTCGGCCATCTTGATTTTATTAAAATAATGATATCTCGAAAAGTATATCACCGAAATATGTCGTGTTTGGACTCATTTTGAGGGATTTTTCATCAAGATTAAAAATGCGATAAAATTAAACTTAACATTTATAACTACAAGTAGCTATATTTAAAAAAACAATTAAAATCGATCAAAATAATAAGAAATTCGTAAAGATTAGAAAATTTTAATCCAATTTGATGTATCACATCCTATATTTACCATCAAAACGACGTTTAAAGTTATAAATGTCATTCGTTATTAGTGTTTTGTTTTCGGCCATCTTGATTTTATTAAAATAATGATATCTCGAAAGGTATATCATCGAAATATGTCGTGTTTGGACTCATTTTGACGGATTTTTCATCAGGATTAAAAATGTGATAAAATTAAACTTAACATTTATAACTACAAGTAGCTATATTTAAAAAAAACAATTAAAATCGATAAAAATAATAAGAAATTCGTAAAGATCAGAAAATCTTAACCCAATTTGATGTATCACACCCCATATTTACCATAAAATCGACGTTTAAAGCTATAAATGTCATTCGTTATTAGCGTTTTGTTTTTGGCCATCTTGATTTTATTAAAAAAATGATATCTCGAAAAGTATATCACCGAAATATGTCGTGTTTGGACTCATTTTGACGGATTTTTCATCAGGATTAAAATTGTGATAAAATTAAACTTAACATTTATAACTACAAGTAGCTATATTTAAAAAAACAATTAAAATCGATCAAAATAATAAGAAATTTGTAAAGACTAGAAAATTTTAACCCAATTTGATGTATCACACCCCATATTTACCATAAAATCGACGTTTGAAGTTATAAATGTCACTCGTTGTTAGTGTTTTGTTTTCGGCCATCTTGATTTTATTAAAATAATGATATCTCGAAAAGTATATCACCGAAATATGTCGTGTTTGGACTCATTTTGAGGGATTTTTCATCAAGATTAAAAATGTGATAAAATTAAACTTAACATTTATAACTACAAGTAGCTATATTTAAAAAAAACAATTAAAATCGATCAAAATAATAAGAAATTCGTAAAGATTAGAAAATTTTAATCCAATTTGATGTATCACATCCTATATTTACCATCAAAACGACGTTTAAAGTTATAAATGTCATTCGTTATTAGTGTTTTGTTTTCGGCCATCTTGATTTTATTAAAATAATGATATCTCGAAAGGTATATCATCGAAATATGTCGTGTTTGGACTCATTTTGACGGACTTTTCATCAAGATTAAAAATGTGATAAAATTAAACTTAAAATTTATAACTACAAGTAGCTATATTAAAAAAAAAAACAATTAAAATCGATCAAAATAATAAGAAATTCGTAAAGATTAGAAAATTTTAACCCAATTTGATGTATCACACCCCATATTTACCATAAAATCCACCTTTAAAGCTATAAATGTCATTCGTTATTAGTGTTTTGTTTTCGGCCATCTTGATTTTATTAAAATAATGATATCTCGAAAAGTATATCATCGAAATATGTCGTGTTTGGACTCATTTTGACGGATTTTTCATCAAGATTAAAAATGCGATAAAATTAAACTTAACATTTCTAACTACAAGTAGCTATATTTAAAAAAAACAATTAAAATCGATAAAAATAATAAGAAATTCGTAAAGAGCAGAAAATCTTAACCCAATTTGATGTATCACACCCCATATTTACCATAAAATCGACGTTTAAAGCTATAAATGTCATTCGTTATTAGCGTTTTGTTTTTGGCCATCTTGATTTTATTAAAAAAATGATATCTCGAAAAGTATATCACCGAAATATGTCGTGTTTGGACTCATTTTGACGGATTTTTCATCAGGATTAAAATTGTGATAAAATTAAACTTAACATTTATAACTACAAGTAGCTATATTAAAAAAAAAACAATTAAAATCGATCAAAATAATAAGAAATTCGTAAAGATTAGAAAATTTTAATCCAATTTGATGTATCACATCCTATATTTACCATCAAAACGATGTTTAAAGTTATAAATGTCACTCGTTATTAGTGTTTTGTTTTCGGCCATCTTGATTTTATTGAAATAATGATATCTCGAAAAGTATATCACCGAAATATGTCGTGTTTGGACTCATTTTGACGGATTTTTCATCAAGATTAAAAATGCGATAAAATTAAACTTAACATTTATAACTACAAGTAGCTATATTTAAAAAAACAATTAAAATCGATCAAAATAATAAGAAATTTGTAAAGACTAGAAAATTTTAACCCAATTTGATGTATCACACCCCATATTTACCATAAAATCGACGTTTGAAGTTATAAATGTCACTCGTTGTTAGTGTTTTGTTTTCGGCCATCTTGATTTTATTAAAATAATGATATCTCGAAAAGTATATCACCGAAATATGTCGTGTTTGGACTCATTTTGAGGGATTTTTCATCAAGATTAAAAATGCGATAAAATTAAACTTAACATTTATAACTACAAGTAGCTATATTTAAAAAAACAATTAAAATCGATCAAAATAATAAGAAATTCGTAAAGATTAGAAAATTTTAATCCAATTTGATGTATCACATCCTATATTTACCATCAAAACGACGTTTAAAGTTATAAATGTCATTCGTTATTAGTGTTTTGTTTTCGGCCATCTTGATTTTATTAAAATAATGATATCTCGAAAGGTATATCATCGAAATATGTCGTGTTTGGACTCATTTTGACGGATTTTTCATCAGGATTAAAAATGTGATAAAATTAAACTTAACATTTATAACTACAAGTAGCTATATTTAAAAAAAAAAAACAATTAAAATCGATCAAAATAATAAGAAATTTGTAAAGATTAGAAAATTTTAACCCAATTTGATGTACCACATCCCATATTTACCATAAAATCGACGTTTAAAGCTATAAATGTCATTCGTTATTAGTGTTTTGTTTTCGGCCATCTTGATTTTATTAAAAAAATGATATCTCGAAAAGTATATCACCGAAATATATCGTGTTTGGACTCATTTTGACGGATTTTTCATCAAGATTAATAATCTGACGTAATTAAATTTAACATTTATAATCGGAAGCATCTAAATTCAAAACAGAATTGTAATCGGTCAAAATAACAAGGAATATAACTTAATTATAACTTTTAGTACGATTTCAATTTTCTTAGTTTGAAAAGAAAAAAATTTCAAGTCATAACTTGTAATTCCCATCACGTTCTCGAATTGTTATTGGTTTCCGAACGGGCAGTCGACATGAAATACCCTCAAAAATAAGGGATGGGTTTCCTTTCCCCATTCCGTTGCATTCCACGTGTACTACGAGGGTAAAAAAAACTTAAGCAGCAGGAAACCAGACGTGGAGGTGGAGGTGGAGAAAGAGAAGGGAATTTTTTGTGGGACTCACTTTTTCCTTTTATCGTTTTTCCCCTTTAACATTAAGGGATCGAGAAAGAAATCCGATTTTTTTCGATGCACGAAAGTGAGATTTAAAAATCTAAAATATTGATTATTTTTTTTTGAGTTTGAAACGAGTTAAATAGAAGAAATAAGAGTCTTGTTGAAACGGTCAGCTTACAAATCTTTCGGTGCTGTCACCAGGGCAATTAATACCAACTCCTATAAATTCCCCTGTCAAGGACAAACCCCCTACGAAGAGATCCACCCTTCTCGTTTCCCCAATCGGAAAAACAAAATCTGGTCAAGCTCTCGCTTCAATAAGCCCCCTTTTGTTGGATCCATTCAACTCGAAACTATAAGATCTCAAAATCTTTTCTGCACCAAAACATGAAAAGAAAAAAATCATCTCAGTGCTAATAATTAGCTAAAAACTTGACCTTTAAATCTGTCACATTTTCGCAGTTAACTTTAACTTATCACTTTTAATAAAAGATTTTTGGAAATACATAACGGGGTGTCGACGCGATGGGGAAGAGGTATTTTGTGAAAGGGGAGTTTTCGAGGCAAACTACTTGCCTCTTATACCCGGTTCGGACCAGTAATTTATGTACAGTTAAAATGGGAAAGGTTTATGGCTGTATTTATGGGGCCAATATAGCGCGGTACACTTCTAACAAATCGCCTCTTGTTCAAGCTAAAGGGCCAGTTAAAAAAAGGAACGGGTTTCTTGGTGTAGTTATTACGTGGCCACTACTTTACTCGACGTTAACTTTAAGACTTTGCAACTACCAACTGTAACTACCACCTTTGGAAGGGGCTCGTTTTCTCTAATACAACCTCGTACTGTTTCCAAAAGACTTAAAAATCTTCCAAACGGTTCAGTTCGAGGGCTAATTCAAGGTCTACTTCATATTATTTTTAATCTTGAGAAAAAATCCGTCAAAATGAGTCCAAACACGACATATTTCGGTGATATACTTTTCGAGATATCATTATTTCAATAAAATCAAGATGGCCGAAAACAAAACACTAATAACAAGTGACATTTATAATTTTAAGCGTCGATTTTATTATGGATATGGGGTGTGATACATCAAATTGAGTTAAAATTATCTGATTTTTACGAATTTATTGTTATTGTGATAGATTTCAATTGTTTTTTATATATAGCTATTTCTAATTACAAATATTAAATTTAATTCTATAACACTTTTAATCTTGATGAAAAATCCGTCAAAATGAGTCCAAACAAGACATATTTCGGCGATATACTTTTCGAGATATCATTATTTTAATAAAATCAAGATGGCCGAAAACAAAACACTAATAACAAGTGACATTTATAATTTTAAGCGTCGATTTTATTATGGATATGGGGTGTGATACATCAAATTGAGTTAAAATTATCTGATTTTTACGAATTTATTGTTATTGTGATAGATTTCAATTGTTTTTTATATATAGCTATTTCTAATTACAAATATTAAATTTAATTCTATAACATTTTTAATCTTGATGAAAAATCCGTCAAAATGAGTCCAAACAAGACATATTTCGGTGATATACTTTTCGAGATATCATTATTTCAATAAAATCAAGATGGCCGAAAACAAAACACTAATAACGAATGACATTTATAACTTTAAACGTCGATTTTATGGTAAATATGGGGTGTGATACATCAAGTTGGGTTAAAATTTTTTAATCTTTACGAATTTCTTATTATTTTGATCGTTTTAATTGTTTTTTTTTAATATAGCTACTTGTAGTTATAAATGTCATGTTTAATTTTATCACATTTTTAATCTTGATGAAAAATCCGTCAAAATAAGTCCAAACACGACATATTTCGGTGATATACTTTTCGAGATATCATTATTTTAATAAAATCAAGATGGCCGAAAACAAAACACTAACAGCGAGTGACATTTATAACTTTAAACGTCGCTTTGATGGTAAATATGGGGTGTGATACATCAAATTGGGTTAAAATTTTCTAGTCTTTACAAATTTCTTATTATTTTGATCGATTTTAATTGTTTTTTTAAATATAGCTACTTGTACTTATAAATGTTATGTTTAATTTTATCACATTTTTAATCTTGATGAAAAAACCATCAAAATGAGTCCAAACACGACATATTTCGGTGATATACTTTTCGAGATATCATTATTTTAATAAAATCAAGATGGCCGAAAACAAAACACTAACAACGAGTGACATTTATAACTTTAACCGTCGATTTTATGGTAAATATGGGGTGTGATACATCAAGTTGGGTTAAAATTTTTTAATCTTTACGAATTTCTTATTACTTTGATCGATTTTAATTGTTTTTTTTTAATATAGCTACTTGTAGTTATAAATGTCATGTTTAATTTTATCACATTTTTAATCTTGATGAAAAATCCGTCAAAATGAGTCCAAACACGGTATATTTCGGTGATATACTTTTTGAGATATCATTATTTTAATAAAATCAAGATGGCCGAAAACAAAACACTAATAACGAGTGACATTTATAACTTTAAACGTCGACTTAATGGTAAATATGGGGTGTGATACATCGAATTGGGTTACAATTTTCTAATCTTTACAAGTTTCTTATTATTTTGATCGATTTTAATTGTTTTTTTTAATATAGCTACTTGTAGTTATAAATGTTAAGTTTAATTTTATCACATTTTTAATCTTGATGAAAAATCCCCCAAAATGAGTCCAAACACGACATATTTCGGTGATATACTTTTCGAGATATCATTATTTTAATAAAATCAAGATGGCCGAAAACAAAACACTAACAGCGAGTGACATTTATAACTTTAAACGTCGATTTTATGGTAAATACGGGGTGTGATACATCAAATTGTGTTACAATTTTCTAATCCTTACAAATTTCTTATTATTTTGATCGATTTTAATTGTTTTTTAAATATTGCTACTTGTAGTTATAAATGTTGAGTTTAATTTTATCACATTTTTAATCTTGATGAAAAATCCGTCAAAATGAGTCCAAACACGTCATATTTCGGTGATATACTTTTCGAGATATCATTATTTTAATAAAATCAAGATGGCCGAAAACAAAACACTAACAGCGAGTGACATTTATAACTTTAAACGTCGATTTTATGGTAAACATGGGGTGTGATACATCAAATTGGCTTACAATTTTCTAATCTCTACAAATTTCTTATTATTTTGATCGATTTTAATTGTTTTTTTAAATATAGCTACTTGTACTTATAAATGTTATGTTTAATTTTATCACATTTTTAATCTTGATGAAAAAACCGTCAAAATGAGTCCAAACACGACATATTTCGGTGATATACTTTTCGAGATATCATTATTTTAATAAAATCAAGATGGCCGAAAACAAAACACTAACAACGAGTGACATTTATAACTTTAAACGTCGATTTTATGGTAAATATGGGGTGTGATACATCAAATTGGGCTAAAATTTTCTGATGTTTACGAATTTCTTATTATTTTGATCGATTTTAATTGTTTTTTTAAATATAGCTACTTGTAGATATAAATGTTAAGTTTAATTTTATCACATTTTTAATCTTGATGAAAAATCCGTCAAAATGAGTCCAAACACGACATATTTCGGTGATATACTTTTCGAGATATCATTATTTTAATAAAATCAAGATGGCGGAAAACAAAACACTAATAACGAGTGACATTTATATCTTTAAACGTCGCTTTTATGATGGATATGGGTTGTGATACATCTAATTGGGCTAAAAATGTTTGATCTTTATGAATTTCTTATTATTTTGATCGATTTTAATTGTTTTTTTTAATATAGCTACTTGTAGTTATAAATGTTAAGTTTAATTTTATCAGATTTTTAATCTTGATGAAAAATCCGTCAAAATGAGTCCAAACACGACATATTTCGGTGATATACTTTTCGAGATATCATTATTTTAATAAAATCAAGATGGCCGAAAACAAAACACTAACAACGAGTGACATTTATAACTTTAAACTAAGATTTTATGATAAATATGGGTTGTAATACATCAAGTTGGGCTAAAATTTTCTGATTTTTACGGATATCTTATTATTCTGATCGATTTCGTTTGTTTTTTAAATATAGCTAATTCCGGTTATAAATGTTAAGTTTAATTTCGTTATATTAACATTAATCTTGATGAAAATCCGCCGAAATGATTAGATAAGATACGTTTATTAACGTCAAATTGAAATGGTTGTATCTCGAAAACTAATTGAGATATCAAGATGTAATAAACATCATTTTGTGGGAAATTTAATCTAATTTAAGTGTACTAAAAATAATTCTTTCGATTCCATAAATTTTTATGTTGCAATTTTTTTAATTCTCTCCTCATCACTTTTGAGATAATCTTGATTTAACTCAAATTCAAAATATCATATCTCAAGAACTAATTGAGACATCAAAATGAAATAAACACCATTTTGTAGCAAATTGAATCTAGTTTTAGTGCACCAAAAATTTTTCTTTCGATTCCACAAATCTCGACGATGCATTTTTTTAAAATCATCTCTTAATAGTTATTAATTTATTCACTTTAATATATAACATATTTTTTTCATAAACTCTCCCAAATTTCATTTGACATCTTAAAAAACCAATTTTAAAACAATTTTTAAGTTAATTTATCGATTAGATTGTGAAAAAAAAAATATTTAAGCTCAACACAAATTTATTAAAACGTTAACGAAGGCGAAAAATGATTTCACGCTGCGTTTACGATCTTTTTTATTTGTAACTGCCACATCGTACACGTGGGGATTGTGGGGATCGTGGGGCACGTGGGGAACGTGGGGAACTTGGGGTACGTGGCTTCATCGTCCAGTTTAAGAAAATGATTAATAGACCTGTAGATGTATCGCGTGATTTATGGTAAGATTATCTCGAATGTGAGTTATGAACGGTTTAATTAAGCGTCCTAAACAAAATTAAAACATTTTTGGGATCGCTGAATCAATTTATATCCCTTTGTCTACTTTACAACCTTCCCCAGCAAAATCAACCTTCACCAACACACAATTTTCTCTGTGATCAGAGTCACGCAGTCCGCATTACAGGTAATTGCTTTTATTTGTTTTCGATTTCGTGTAAGATATTCTTTCAAACCATGGGGTAATTGCTCGAAACAGAAGTTCGTTTCCTTTATTTGTCACAAATTGGTCGACTTCGAATTCGACTTCGACTTCGACAGTATTCTAGGAAATTGGAGTCTTTCAAAAACGAATGGCGTGCTTATAATTACCAATACATTCATGAAATTTACCCCAAATAACCCCAAAGAAAGTTAAGCCAAATCATTTAAAATCGCTTTTTAATTGGTGTATGTAACAAGATAGGGTTGTTTAAGTATTCACCCCTTTTCGACTTACCCAAAACATCCGAACCTAAAACCTTATTAAATAAAATATTCATGGAACGTATGGAACCGCATCATAGCTCATGGTATAAAACAATTAAGCGACCCCTTTGCTTCTTAGATATCCCCGTATCCCCAAGGAACCGTTTACAATTAACGAGATGATGAGCTCTCATAAGAACTTAATAATTCATCATTTCATCGAAACGAAATCGAGCAATAAAAAAGATGGCCCAAAAAGAATTTATGGCCAATCACTTAAAATGAAACGGTCTTAAAATAAAACTTTGAGATGATGTTCACTCATGAAAATTCAACTGGACGATGAATTAATTTAAGAGCACAGTCTCTTTTATTGCTGCAAGAAGCTGGGAGTTTGCTCGAAGGGTGAAATTGAATAAGGGATGCATCAGAGGGACAAAACAGGACGTCGACGTCAATCGACGATTGTGTCAGCTCAAGATGGTGCACTCTCATGTACGAGGATATGACCCTGTCACCATCCAAAAAGGCTAAAACGGAATTTGTGACTCACTCAATTACTTACAAAAATTCTTAATTCGAAGGAATTATTTTTGGTACACTAAAATTAGGTTAAATTTCCTTCAAAATGGTATTTATTTCATTTTGATATCTCAATTAGTTCTTGAGATTTGACGTTTTAATTTTGAGTCATATCAAGATTATCTCAAAAGCGATGAGGAAGAAATGAAAAAAATTGCAACATAACAAATTATGAAATCGAAAAAATTATCTTTGGTACACTTAATCTAAATTAAATTTTCTACAAAATGGTGTTTATTTCATCTTGATATCTCAATTAGTTTTTGAGATACAACACGTTAATAAAGGTATCTCTTTAAGTAAAGTTGCAGAGGTGAATTGAAACGATTATAACGACGAAAATTATGGGAATGAAGAAACGATTTTTATAACGATTAATAATGATTAAATTTGCTTTAAAATGTTTTTTATTTCGTTGCGATGCACCGCTTAGTTCTTGAGATATGATATTCTGAATTTGAGTTATATTAAGATTATCTCAATATTGATGAGGGGAAATTAAAAAAATCGCAACATTATAAATTATAGAATCGAAAGAAATATTTTTGATACACTCAAACTAGATTAAATTTGCTTCAAAATGGTGTTTATTTCATCTTGATATCTCAATTAGTTCTTGGGATACAACACGTTAATGAAGGTATCTCTTTAAGTAAAGTTGCAGAAGTGAATTGAAACGATTATAACGACGAAAATTTTGGGAATGAAGAAACGATTTTTATTGCGATTAATAATGATTTAATTTGTTTTCAAATGCTTTTTATTTCGTTAAGATATCGCGCTTAATTCTTGAGATATGATATTTTGAATTTGAGTTATATCAAAATTATCTAAAAAGCGATGAGGAGAAAATTAAAAAAATCGCAACATTACAAATTATAGAATCGAAAGATGTATTTTTGATACATTTAAACTAGATTAAATTTCCTACAAAATGGTGTTTATTTCATCTTGATATCTCAATTAGTTCTTGAGATACAACACGTTAATAAAGGTATCTCTTTAAGTAAAGTTGTAAAGATGAATTGAAACGATTATAACGACGAAAATTTTGGGAATGAAGAAACGATTTTTATAACGATTAATAATGATTAAATTTGCTATCAAATGCTGTTTATTTCGTTAAGATATCCCGTTTAATTCTTGAGATATGATATTTAGAATTTGAATTACATCAAGATTATCTCAAAAGCGATGAGGAGAAAATTAAAAAAATCGCAACATTACAAATTACAGAATCGAAAGAAATATTTTTGATGCACTTAAACTAGATTAAATTTCCTACAAAATGGTGTTTATTTCATCTTGATATCTCAATTATTTTTTGAGGTACACCACGTTAATAAAGGTATCTCTTTAAGTAAAGTTGCAGAGGTGAATTGAAACGATTATAACGACGAAAATTTTGGCAATGAAGAACCCATTTTTATAACGATTAATAATGATTAAATTTGCTTTCAAATGCTTTTTATTTCGTTAAGATATTCCGCTTAATTCTTGAGATATGATATTTTGAATTTGAATTACATCAAGATTATCTAAAAAGCGATGAGGAGAGAATTAAAAAAATCGCAACATTACAAATTATAGAATCGAAAGAAATATTTTTGATGCACTTAAACTAGATTAAATTTCCTACAAAATGGTGTTTATTTCATCTTGATATCTCAATTAGTTTTGGAGATACAACACGTTAATAAAGGTATCTCTTCATGTAAAGTTGCAGAGTTGAATTGAAACGATTATAACCACGAAAGTTTTGGGAATGAAGAAACGATTTTTAAAACGATTTATGCTAATTAAATTTTCTTTAAAATGCTTTTTATTTCGTTAAGATATCCCGCTTAATTTTTGAGATATGATATTTTGAATTTGAATTACATCAAGATTATCTCAAAAGCGATGAGGAGGAAATTAAAAAAATCGCAACATAACAAATTATGAAATCGAAAGAATTATTTTTGGTGCACTTAAACTAGATTAAATTTCCTACAAAATGGTGTTTATTTCATCTTGATATCTCAATTAGTTTTTGAGATGCAACACGTTAATAAAGGTATCTCTTTAAGTAAAGTTGCAGAGGTGAATTGAAAAGATTAAAACGACGAAAGTTTTGGGAATGAAGAAACGATTTTTAAAACGATTTATGCTGATTAAATTTCCTTTAAAATGCTTTTTATTTCGTTAAGATATCCCGCTTAATTCTTGAGATATGATATTTTGAATTTGAATTACATCAAGATTATCTCAAAAGCGATGAGGAGGAAATTAAAAAAATCGCAACATAACAAATTATGAAATCGAAAGAATTATTTTTGGTGCACTTAAACTAGATTAAATTTCCTACAAAATGGTGTTTATTTCATCTTGATATCTCAATTAGTTTTTGAGATACAACACGTTAATAAAGGTATCTCTTTAAGTAAAGTTGCAGAGGTGAATTGAAACGATTAAAACGACGAAAGTTTTGGGAATGAAGAAACGATTTTTAAAACGATTTATGCTGATTAAATTTCCTTTAAAATGCTTTTTATTTCGTTAAGATATCCCGCTTAATTCTTGAGATATGATATTTTGAATTTGAATTACATCAAGATTATCTCAAAAGCGATGAGGAGAAAATTTAAAAAATCGCAACATTACAAATTATAGAATCGAAAGAAATATTTTTGATGCACTTAAACTAGATTAAATTTCCTACAAAATGGTGTTTATTTCATCTTGATATCTCAATTAATTTTTGAGGTACAACACGTTAATGGAGGTATCTCTTTAAGTAAAGTTGTAAAGATGAATTGAAACGATTATAACGACGAAAATTTTGGGAATGAAGAAACGATTTTTATAACGATTAATAATGATTAAATTTGCTTTCAAATGCTTTTTATTTCGTTAAGATATCCCGCTTAATTCTTGAGATACGATATTTTGAATTTGAATTACATCAAGATTATCTCAAAAGCGATGAGGAGAAAATTTAAAAAATCGCAACATTTCAAATTATAGAATCGAAAGAAATATTTTTGATGCACTTAAACTAGATTAAATTTCCTACAAAATGGTGTTTATCTCATCTTGATATCTCAATTAGTTTTTGAGATACAACACGTTAATAAAGGTATCTTTAAGTAAAGTTGCAGAGGTGAATTGAAACGATTATAACGACGAAAATTTTGGGAATGAAAAAACGATTTTTATAACGGTTAATAATGATTAAATTTGCTTTCAAATGCTTTTTATTTCGTTCAGATACTCCGCTTAATTCTTGAGATATGATATTTTGAATTTGAATTACATCAAGATTATCTAAAAAGCGATGAGGAGAAAATTTAAAAAATCGCAACATTACAAATTATAGAATCGAAAGAAATATTTTTGATACACTTAAACTAGATTAAATTTTCTACAAAATGGTTTTATATCATCTTGATATCTCAATTAGTTTTTGAGATACAACACGTTAATGTAGGTATCTCTTTAAGTAAAGTTGCAGAGGTGAATTGAAAAGATTAAAACGACGAAAATTTTGGGAATGAAGAAACGATTTTTATAGCGATTGATAATAATTAAATTTGCTTTCAAACGATTTTTATTTTGTTAAGATACCTCGCTTAATTCGTGAGATATGATATTTTGAATTTGAATTACATCAAGATTATCTAAAAAGCGATGAGGAGAAAATTAAAAAAATCGCAACATTACAAATTATAGAATCGAAAGAAATATTTTTGATACACTTAAACTAGATTAAATTTCCTACAAAATGGTGTTTTTTTCATCTTGATATCTCAATTAGTTTTTGAGGTACAACACGTTAATAGAGGTATCTCTTTAAGTAAAGTTGCAGAGGTGAATTGAAACGATTATAACGACGAAAATTTTGGGAATGAAGAAACAATTTTTATAGCGATTGATAATAATTAAATTTGCTTTCAAACGATTTTTATTTCGTTAAGATATCCCGCTTAATTCTTGAGATATGATATTTTGAATTTGAATTACATCAAGATTATCTCAAAAGCGGTGAGGAAAAAATTTAAAAAATCGCAACATTACAAATTATAGAATCGAAAGAAATATTTTTGATACACTTAAACTAGATTAAATTTTCTACAAAATGGTGTTTATTTCATCTTGATATCTCAATTAGTTTTTGAGGTACAACACGTTAATGGAGGTATCTCTTTAAGTAAAGTTGCAGAGGTGAATTGAAACGATTATAACGACGAAAATTTTGGGAATGAAGAAACGATTTTTATAACGATTAATAACGATTAAATTTGCTTTATTTTTTTATTTCGTTAAGATATAATTCTTGAGATAATCATATTGAAACTAACTCATCATTTTTATTTTTGGTTAGAATCAAATTTTGTCTTTGCAATTGTTGTTTCGAAATTAAATAATTAGTTATATGATATATTTTGTGAATTTTCCCTAAAATAGATCGATTTGGCAATGAAAATTTAGGAAGGGGGTTTATTCCTCACAAGAGAATTGCCATCTCATCCGATTCGAAGCCGTTAGATTTGATTAAGAAAATTTTACCAATAAAAGAAACGACCCTTCCACTTCTCTCCAACCCTCGACGTCATAGGTGCACTTTCAAACTCTTAACTACCTCTCCTCCAGCCCCATTCATTATCCACCATCGACTTCCATTCCCTCCATACCTTCCTCAAATTCAAGACGGTATAAATTTTTTGAGCACACAAAAAAGTTAGATGGTTCATTGCAAAGGCGTGTCTTTCGAGTACCACAACGAAAGACCCCATTTTTATAAACCAACCCACCGACAACCCTTTCATGGTGGAGTGCTCAAAAGATATTCAAGATGTCCAACGTTGAACGTAGAGAGAGAAAAAAAATGTAAGGAACTAAGAACAAGATCGATAGCTCATTTCGAAAGAGGTCATAAAGCTCCGAATCTTAATTGGAACGTCTTATCGCGAAAATATTTAAATAATATTTTCCGGGATAATTAAGGATGATGGACCAAAATTTATTTTTGTTTTAAACGTAACAAGTTTAAAACGAAAAAGCTCTCGTCCTCCCCCTAAGTGGAACGTTCCTCTTCGTCCAACGTTACAACATTTTTATTTTTGTAACTGATCAAAACGTTTTAAGCTCGCCCCGGCGATCAAAGCTACAAAGTACTCCCCGTTACAAAGTATTGGTGTTCAACATTGATCCTTTTTCGTGCTTTAAGCTCACCCTTTTCCGCCTAATATCGCCGTTGTTTCCGATAAATAAGCGGATTATGGCGAAAAAAATTAATTAATTTTATAAATTTTTAAACGAAACGAAGCAAATTATGGTTGGAAAAATAAAAATGGGCTTCCCGGTAATTATTTTCGAATAATTTTTTTATGGGGTTTGTTTTGGCGTCGCTGGTCTTTGTTCTTCGTCTCGTGCTAACCCCCATAATTGCATCCGCGTCTGCCTCGGTGTCTGCACGCACCTTTATCGTGTCGACAAATGATTTCTAATCGAAAACTGACATCGTTAACAGGATGAAGAAAAAAACATTAAAATATATCATTTTGATTAAAAAAATCGACTTAAATGCTTCATATGCCAAAACTTTTAGATATATAAAGATATTTTAATGAGTGATATCTTAAAATAAACCTTGATTAAGAAGAATTTCACTTCAAATTAGCAGATTTCATTACAATGTCTAGAATTTTTGTAATATTGGTACTAGGACTAACATGAAATTGACAAAATCGACTTAAAAACTTAATATGCCAAAACTTTTGGATAAATAAAGATATTTTGGTGATTCATATCTCAAAAGAATCCTCAATTCATATTCATTTAGAACCTATATTGCGCATATTAATCAAATAATTAGAATCCCTTAATCCTGCTTCTTAGTACAGGGTGAATTTGTTATAGTTTTCTCTTTGACACCTTTTGAGCGGATAAAGATATTTCTATGAGTAATATCTTAAAATAAACCTTGGTTAAGAAGGATTTCACACCAAACTAGTAAATTTCAGTACAAAGTCCAGAATTTTTGGAATATGAGTGCTTGTATGAACTTGAAATTGACAAAATCGACTTAAATACTTCACATGTCAAAACTTTTAGATCAATAAAGATATTCTAATGAGTGATATATCAAAAGAATTCTCAATTTATATCAATTTAAATCCGATATTGCTCACATTAATCAAATAATTAAAATTTCTAAAATCTGGTTCTTAGTACAGGATGAATTTGTTATAATTTTGTCTTTGATACCTTTTGAGAGAATAAAGATATTTTTATGAGTGATATCTTAAAATAAAGCTTGATAAAGAAGAAATTTACTTCAAACAAGCAAATTTTATTACAGCCACTAGAATTTTTGGAATTAGGGTGTTTCATTGAAGATGAAATTGACAAAATCGACTTAACTCTTTCATATGACAAAACTTTTCGATAAATAAAGATATTTTGGTGATTGATATCTCTAAAGAATTCTCAATTCATATCAATTTAAAGCTGGTATTGCGCACATTCATCAAATAATTGGAATTTTTAAAATCTGCTTCTTAGTACAGAATCAATTTGTTATAATTTCTTCATCGATACATTTTGAGCGAATAAAGATATTTTTATGGGTGATATCTTAACATAAACCTTGATTAAGAATAATTTCACTCTAAGCTAGGAAATTTCGTTAGAACGTCTAGAAATTTTTGAATATGGATGCTTCGATGAACTTGAAATTGACAAAGTCGACTTAAATCATTCATATGCCAAAACTTTTGGATAAATGAAGATATTTTGGTGAGTGATATCTCAAAAGAATCCTCAATTCATATCAATTTAATTCTGATATTGCTCACATTAATCAAATAATTGGAATTTTTAAAATCTGCTTCTTAGTACAGGATCAATTTGTTATAATTTTCCCTTTGATACCTTTTGAGGGAATAAAGATATTTCTATGAGTGATATCTTAATATAAACCTTGATTACGAAGAATTTCACTCCAAATTAGCAGATTTCATTACAACGTCTCAAATTATTGAAATTTGGCTGTTTCGATGAGGTTAAACCTCATCGAAACAGCCTCTTAAACCTGCTTCTTAGTACAGGATGAATTTGTTATAATTTTCTCTTTGACACCTTTTGAGCGAATTAAGATATTTCCATTAGTGATATCTTAAAATAAACCATGATTAAGAGCAATTTCACTCCAAATTAGCAAACTCCATTACAACGTTTAGAATTTTTAGAATATGAATCTGTCGGTTAAGCTGAAATTAACAAAGTCGACTTAACTCCTTCATATGCCAAAACTTTTTGATAAATAAAGATATTTTGATGATTAATATCTCAAAAGAATCCCAAATCCATACCAATTTAAAGCCGATATTGCTTGTATTAACCAAATAATTAGAATCTCTCAAATCTGCTTCTTAGTACAAGTTTGTTAGAATTATTTACATTTTTATTTCAAGGAAGTTTCCATAAATTTAGAAATTTTTTTAATTTAGCTTCGATACTTCAAAATTTGCAGAACATAGAGAGAATAAGTATATCGTAGATTAAAGGGAACGAAGCCGTAGAATATTTCGTAATAGGGATGAAAGGGGGGAGAGTTGGAAATCCGAAATTGTCTTTGTGGTTAAGAGGGGAACTGTTCCAAATTAGTAATAATTTCGCCGTCGCTGATTAAAGGCATTGTTTTAGGAATTGATTATTTGAGGCGAAGTGGTGCGAAAACGCGCCCCCCATCCTCGGGGAGGGCAACGGGGGAGGATGTTTAAGCGCGTCCGTTCGCAACGGAATTATGGAATTCCAATTAAAATTTTCCAGAACCGAAACGGCATCGTTCTAGGAACGAGGGGAACCCCCTATATCGAGTACCATTCCGAACCAAAACGGTCCGGTCAGGGAGAGGCATTTTGCGGTTTTCAAAGTACCAGTAATGACATTAGTTCCTCAAACTAATTTATTTTCGACTTTTTTTTATGTGAGGAAATCACGTGATTGGATCATTTTAATTTTGATATGCGGAAACATAAATCAATTTTTATGGACTTTGGGGGGGGCATATAGTGTCTTTTTTAATATCTCCGGGTATGGTTTGTATGGTTTTGTGTGGTTTTATGCGGTCGACTCTTCCATGGATGACGTTGTTAACGGTAAACAAAAGAACGCAGCCCCGGTGTCGCCACCTATGAACGTTAACGGCGATAATGCGAGCGTTACAGCGAAACCGATAGGAGAAGGCTTTGTTTTCGTTTTAATAATGGCGTTTCGAGGTGATTGCACCTCGGGTTTGTGGTATTTGTTGTACCAACAATTTTTTTTCGACTATATTTTCATCAACTTGGATACAATAAATACTTCGAATCCCATCTCTTTTCAACATAAGAAGATTTAGCATTAAAGTTCATCCAAAAATCGTTTTGAGATATGGACTGTAAAAATATCTTTAATTATCCAAATGTTTGGGCATATAATGGATTTAAGTCGATTTTGTCAATTTCAGGTTCATTCAGATACCCATATTAGAGTGAAATTCTTCTTAATCAAGGTTTACTTTAGGATATCACTCATGAAAATATCTTTATACACTCAATAGGTATCAAAGAGGACATTATAACAAATTAATCCAGCACTAAAACGTAAATTTAAGAGATTCTAATTATTTGATTAATGTGCGCAATATCGGCTTTAAATTGATTTGAATTGAGGCATATGAAGGATTTAGGTCGATCTTGTCAATTTCAAGTTCATTGAAGCATCCATATTCCAAAAATTCTGGACGTTCTAACGAAATATCCTAGCTTAAAGTGAAATTATTCTTAATCAAGGTTTATTTTAAGATATCACTCATAAAGATATCTTTATTCGCTCAAAAGGTGTGGATGAGAAAATGATAACAAATTGACCCTGTACTGAGAAGCAGCTTTAACAGACTTTAATTATTTAATTAATTTGCGCTACACCGGCTTTAAATTGATATGAATTGAGGATTCTTTTGAGATATTACTCACTAAAATATCTTAATTTATCGAAAAGTTTTGCCATATGAAGTATTTAAGTCGATTTTGTCAATTTCAAATTCATCGAAGCATCCATATTTCAAAAATTCTGTACGTTCTAACGAAATTTCCTAGCTTAGAGTAAAATTATTATTAACCAAGGTTTATTTTAAGATATTAGTCATAAAAATATCTTCATTCGCTCAAAAGGTATCGATGAGGAAATTATAACAAATAGATCCTGTACTGAGAAGCAGCTTTAAGAGACTTTAATTATTTAATTAATTTGCGCTACACCGGCTTTAAATTGATATGAATAGAGGATTTTTTTGGGATATTACTCACTAAAAATCTTAATTTATCGACAAGTTTTGCCATATGAAGGATTTAAGTCGAATTTGTCAATTTCAGCTTCATCGAAACACCCAAATTCCAAAAATTCTAGCCGCTCTAATAAAATTTGCTAGTTTGGAGTAAAATTCTTCTTTATCAAGGTTTATTTTAAGATATCACTCATAATAATATCTTTATTTGCCCAAAAGGTACCGATGAGGAAATTGTAACAAATTGATCCTATACTAAGAAGCAGGGTTAAGAGCTTCTAATTGTTTGATTAATGTGCGCAATATCAGCTTTAAATTGATATGAATTGAGAATTCTTTTGAGATATCAATCACCAAAATATCTTTATTTATCGAAAAATTTTGTCATATGAAGGATTTAAGTCGATTTTGTCAATTTCATTTTCAACGAAACACCCTAATTCCAAAAATTCTAGTGGCTGTAATAAAATTTGCTAGTTTAGAGTAAAATTCTTCTTAATCAAGATTTATTTTAATATATCACTCATAAAAATATCTTTATTCATTCAAAAGGTATCAGAGAGAAAATTATAACAAATTGATCTAAATTCTAATTAATTGATTAATGTCAGCAATACCGGAATTAAATTAATATTGATTGAAGATTCTTTTGAGATATTACTCACCAAAATATCTTTATTTATCCAAAAGTTTTGGCATATGAATGATTTAAGTCGACTTTGTCAATTTCAAGTTCATCGAAGCATCCATATTCAAAAACTTCTAGACGTTCTAACGAAATTTCCTAGCTTAGAGTGAAATTATTCTTAATCAAGGTTTATTTTAAAATATCACTCATAAAAATATCTTTATTCGCTCAAAATGTATCGATGAGGAAATTATAACAAATTGATCCTGTACTGAGAAGCAGCTTTAAGCGATTTTAATTATTTAATTAATTTGCGCCACACCGGCTTTAAATTGATATGAATTGAGGATCTTTTTGAGATATTACTCACTAAAATATCTTAGTTTATCGAAAAGTTTTGCCATATGAAGGATTTAAGTCGATTTTGCCAATTTCAATCTCATCGAAACAGCCAAATTTCAATAATTTGAGACGTTGCAATGAAATTTGCTAATTTGGAGTGAAATTCTTCGTAATCAAGGTTTACATTAAGATATCACTCATAAAAATATCTTTATTCGCTCAAAATGTATCGATGAGGAAATTATAACAAATTGATCCTGTACTAAAAAGCAGATTTTAAAAATTCCAATTATTTGATTAATGTGCGCAATATCAGTTTTAAATTGATATGAATTGAGAATTCTTTTGAGATATCAATCACCAAAATATCTTTATTTATCGAAAAGTTTTGTCATATGAACGAGTTAAGTCGATTTTGTCAATTTCATCTTCAACGAAACACCCAAATTCCAAAAATTCTAGTGGCTGTAATAAAATTTGTTTGTTTGGAGTAAAATTCTTCTTTATCAAGCTTTATTTTAAGATATCACTCATAAAAATATCTTTATTCTCTCAAAAGGTATCAAAGACAAAATTATAACAAATTCATCCTGTACTAAGAACCAGATTTTAGAAATTTTAATTATTTGATTAATGTGAGCAATATCGGATTTAAATTGATATGAATTGAGGATTCTTTTGAGATATCATTCACCAAAATATCTTTATTTATCCAAAAGTTTTAGCATATGAAGGATTTAAGCCGATTTTGTCAATTTCAAGTTCATCGAAATATCCATATTCCAAACATTCTAGACGTTCTACCGAAATTTCCTAGCTTAGAGTGAAATTATTCTTAATCAAGGTTTATTTTAAGATATCACTCATAAAAATATCTTTATTCGCTCAAAATGTATCGATGAGGAAATTATAACAAATTGATCCTGTACCGAGAAGCAGCTTTAAGAGATTTTAATTATTTAATTAATTTGCGCTACACCGGCTTTAAATTGATATGAATAGAGGATTCTTTTGAGATATTACTCACTAAAACATCTTAATTTATCGAAAAGTTTTGTCATATGAAGGATTTAAGTCGATTTTGTCAATTTCATCTTCATCGAAACACCTAACTTCCAAAAATTCTAGCCGCTGTAATAAAATTTGCTAGTTTGGAGTAATATTCTTCTTTGTCTAGGTTTATTTTAAGATATCACTCATAAAAATATCTTTATTTGCCTAAAAGGTATCGATAAGGAATCTCAATATCACAATATCAGCTTTAAGTTGATATGAATTGAGAATTCTTTTCAGATATCAATCACCAAAATATCTTAATTTAACGAACAGTTTTGTCATATGAAGGCGTTACGTCGAATTTTTCAATTTCGGCTTCATCGAAACACCCAAATTCCAAAAATTCTAGCCGCTGTAATAAAATTTGCTAGTTTGGAATAAAATTCTTCTTTATCACGGTTTATTTTAAGATATACTCATAAAAATATCTTTATTTGCCCAAAAGGTATCGATGAGGATGTTATAACAAATTGATCCTGCACTAAAAAGCAGATTTAACAGATTCTAATTATTTGATTAATGTACGCAATATCGGCTATAAATTGATTTGCATTAAGGGTTCTTTTCACTCACCAAAATATCTTTATTTATCAAAAAGTTTTGGTGTATGTAGGATTTAAGTCAATTTTGTCAATTTCAATTTTATCCAAACATTCAAATCTCAAGCATTTTAAACGTTGTAATAAAATCTGTTAATTTTGAGTTAAATTCTTTTTAATCAAGGTTTATTTTAAGATATCACTCATGGAAATATCTTTATTCGCTCAAAAGGAATCAAAGAGAAAATTATAACCAATTGATCCTTTACTAAGAAGCAGGTTTAAGAGATTCTAATTATTTGATTAATGTGCGTAATATCGGCTTTAAGTTGATTTGAATTGAGGATTCTTTTGAGATATCAATCACCAATAGTACATTACAGTACAAGTGAGGAAACTAAGGTTTTTTACTCACGCGTATGTCAGATTTCCAAGACATACAAGTGAATGGAAAATATTGGTTTCTTATGTGTGCTGTATAGCGTATTGTTCAATCCTACTATTTAGAGAAAATTCGGTCTTAAAATTCGTTAATTCTTGGCTAATGTCATGTCGATATGTCGGAGACATAGGAAATATTTAATACTTGTATAGAAGCATTTCTCCCCTCTATTTTAACGACCACGTTGAAAATAGCGCCACCTAGGGGATTGTTATAAAAGTAATTTCAATAAACCCTGAAATTTGAATGCTATATAGCTTACATATTTATGTATATTTAGATTTCTACTTCTAACTTTAATTGATAAAAACCACAATGGGTTATTAAACAAGTTTTATTTCTTTTCTCTTTAAACAATGATTACCAACGATTACTGGAAGAAACATTGTCATAATCTTGGACACGCTGTCTTCATCATATGCCTCCATAGTACGTAACAAAATTTTTGCAAGCAATTCACCTCTTCGCAAATACTCATTGATCGTCGGCCGGACTGCCTGATCTCTGCAAGTTTCTTTCTGGACTGACAATGAGTGAAAACTGTGAAAACGTGGATACTCATAAATATCGGGCGTTACCTTCAATTTCTTATGTTTTTATGCACCTCCAGTTATACATTTTTTTTGATATTACCGTTCCACACTACTATCAATTACTGTAGACATAAATGAAATAAAACAAAAGTCAATTATGACAATTAATTATTAACGGTTGATTGCTAACGTAGATTGCAAGATGCTAGCGAATTGTGTAGGCAGCACCTAATGGATTGTAATAATAAATAAAATTCCGTCGTTATTTTATACCTATCAAGAAAGCCTACCCTGGTCGGAGACAACACTTTTTGACATTGTTATCCTCGTCATCGATTGATAAACAACCAGTTGTATCAAATTGTGAAACTTTTTAACGTTGTCATACTCTTAATTGATTGATAAACAACCAATTGTGTCAAATTGTTAATTGTCATCATTGCGCAAATTAATTAAGATTAATAATTTATACAAGTAAAATACTTCATTTAATTTTCCTTGTGTGTTCTCTACCGTTTTTTAGTTCACATGCGTTACGTTTAAACAAAGAGTTGTACCTCTAAAGGTTTAAATTTCGCTAACAGTGGATGAAGAAAATTAGAGTGGCTGAAAAATATTTTCACTCACCCGTTGTTATAAATGTAAGCAGAGCGAGTGAAAATAACAACTTTCAACACTCGTATCTACGTTAGAAACTGGCAATTTCAAAGGTAGGATTGAACAAAATATTTTTGCTTATCGAAAAATTTTGGCATATGAAAGATTTAAGTCGATTTTGTCAATTTCAAACACATCCAAGCTAAATTCTAGACATTCCATACATGTGCGTAATATCAGCTTTAAATTGATATGAATTGAGAATTCTTTTGAGATATCAATCACCAAAATATCTTTATTTATCGAAAAGTTTTGTCATATGAAGAATTTAAGTCGATTTTGTCAATTTCATCTTCATCGAAACAACCAAATTCCAAAAATTCTAGTGGCTGTAATAAAATTTGCTTATTTGGAGTAAAATTCTTCTTTATCAAGCTTTATTTTAAGATATCACTCATAAAAATGTCTTTATTCTCTCAAAAGGTATCAAAGACAAAATTATAACAAATTCATCCTGTACTAAGAACCAGATTTGAGAAATTTTAATTATTTGATTAATGTGAGCAATATCGGATTTAAATTGATATGAATTGAGGATTCTTTTGAGATATCATTCACCTAAATATCTTTATTTATCCAAAAGTTTTGGCATATGAAGATTTAAGTCGATTTTGTCAATTTCAAGTTCATCGAAACATCCATATTCCAAACATTCTAGACGTTCTACCGAAATTACCTAGCTTAGAGTGAAATTATTCTTAATCAAGGTTTATTTTAAAATATCACTCATAAAAATATCTTTATTCGCTCAAAATGTATCGATGAGGAAATTATAACAAATTGATCCTGTACTAAAAAGCAGATTTTAAAAATTCCAATTATTTGATTAATGTGCGCAATATCAGTTTTAAATTGATATGAATTGAGAATTCTTTTGAAATATCAATCACCAAAATGTCTTTATTTATCGAAAAGTTTTGTCATATGAACGAGTTAAGTCGATTTTGTCAATTTCATCTTCAACGAAACACCCAAATTCCAAAAATTCTAGTGGCTGTAATAAAATTTGCTTGTTTGGAGTAAAATTCTTCTTTATCAAGCTTTATTTTAAGATATCACTCATAAAAATATCTTTATTCTCTCAAAAGGTATCAAAGACAAAATTATAACAAATTCATCCTGTACTAAGAACCAGATTTTAGAAATTATAATTATTTGATTAATGTGAGCAATATCGGATTTAAATTGATATGAATTGAGGATTCTTTTGAGATATCATTCACCAAAATATCTTTATTTATCCAAAAGTTTTGGCATATGAAGGATTTAAGTCGATTTTGTCAATTTCAAGTTCATCGAAACATCCATATTCCAAACATTCTAGACGTTCTACCGAAATTTCCTAGCTTAGAGTGAAATTATTCTTAATCAAGGTTTATTTTAAAATATCACTCATAAAAATATCTTTATTCGCTCAAAATGTATCGATGAGGAAATTATAACAAATTGATCCTGTACTAAAAAGCAGATTTTAAAAATTTCAATTATTTGATTAATGTGCGCAATATCAGTTTTAAATTGATATGAATTGAGAATTCATTTGAGATATCAATCACCAAAATATCTTTATTTATCGAAAAGTTTTGTCATATGAAGTATTTAAGTCGATTTTGTCAATTTCATCTTCATCGAAACAACCAAATTCCAAAAATTCTAGTCGCTGTAATAAAATTTGCTAGTTTAGAGTAAAATTCTTCTTAATCAAGATTTATTTTAATATATCACTCATAAAAATATCTTTATTCATTCAAAAGGTATCAGAGAGAAAATTATAACAAATTGATCCAATACTTTTAAAAATTTTAATTAATTGATTAATGTGAGCAATACCGGAATTAAATTGATATGGATTGAAGATTCTTTTGAGATATCACTCACCAAAATATCTTTATTTATCCAAAAGTTTTGGCATATGAAGCATTTAAGACGACTTTGTAAATTTCAAGTTCATCGAAGCATCCATATTCCAAAAATTCTAGACGTTCTAACGAAATTTCCTAGCTTAGAGTGAAATTATTCTTAACCAAGGTTTATTTTAAGATATCACTCATCAAAATATCTTTATTCGCTCAAAAGGTATCGATGAGGAAATTATAACAAATTGATCCTGTACTGAGAAGCAGCTTTAAGAGATTTTAATTATTTAACTAATTTGCGCTACACCGGCTTTAAATTGATATGAATTGAGGATTTTTTTGAGATATTAATCACTAAAATATCCTAATTTATCGACAAGTTTTGCCATATGAAGAATTTAAGTCGATTTTGTCAATTTCATCTTCATCGAAACACCCAAATTCAACAAATTCTAGCCGCTGTAATAAAATTTACTAGTTTGGAGTAAAATTCTTCTTTATCAAGGTTTATTTTAAGATATCACTCATAAAAATATCTTTATTCACTCAAAAGCTATCAAAGAGAAAATTATAACAAATTGATCCTGTACTAAGAAGCAGATTTTAGAAATTCTTATTATTTGATTAATGTGAGCAATATCGGATTTAAATTGATATGAATTCAGGATTCTTTTGAGATATCACTCACCAAAATATCTTTATTTGTCCAAAAGTTTTGGCATATGAAGGATTTAAGTCGACTTTGTCAATTCCAAGTTCACCGAAGCATCCATATTCCAAAAATTCTAGATGTTCTAACGAAATTTCCTAGCTTAGAGTGAAATTATTCTTAACCAAGATTTATTTTAAGATATCACTCATAAAAATATCTTTATTCGCTCAAAAGGTATCGATGAGGAAATTATAACAAATTGATCCTGTACTGAGAAGCAGCTTTAAGAGATTTTAATTATTTAACTAATTTGCGCTACACCGGCTTTAAATTGATATGAATTGAGGATTTTTTTGAGATATTAATCACTAAAATATCTTAATTTATCGACAAGTTTTGCCATATGAAGGATTTAAGTCGATTTTGCCAATTTCAACCTCATCCAAACAGCCAAATTTCAATAATTTGAGACGTTGTAATGAAATTTGCTAATTTGGAGCGAAATTCTTCGTAATCAAGGTTTACATTAAGATATCACTCATAAAAATATCTTTATTCTCTTAAAAGGTATCAAAGAGAAAATTATAACAAATTGATCCTGTACTAAGAAGCAGATTTTAAAAATTGCAATTATTTGATTAACGTGTGCAATATCAGCTTTAAATTGATATGAATTGAGAATTCTTTTGAGATATCAATTACCAAAATATCTTTATTTATCGAAAAGTTTTGTCGTATGAAGGATTTAAGTCGATTTTGTCAATTTCATCTTCATCGAAACACCCAAATTCCAAAAATTCTAGTCGCTGTAATAAAATTTGCTAGTTTGGAGTAAAATTCTTCTTTATCAAGGTTTATTTTAAGATATCACTCATAAAAATATCTTTATTTGCCCAAAAGGTATCGATGAGGATATTATAACCAATTGATCCTTTACTTAGAAGCAAGTTTAAGAGATTCTAATTATTTGATTAATGTGCGTAATATCGGCTTTAAATTGATTTGAATTGAGGATTCTTTTGAGATATCAATCACCAAGAGTATATTACAGTACAAGTGAGGAAACTAAGATTTTTCACTCACGCGTATGTGATGATCTCATGTGTGCTGTATAGCGTTTTGTTTTTTGATTGATAAACAACCAATTGTGTCAAATTGTTAATTGTCATCATTGCGCAAATTAATTAAGATTAATAATTTATACAAGTAAAATACTTCATTTAATTTTCCTTGTGCTCTCTCTGCCGTTTTTTAGTTCACATGCGTTTCGTTTAAAGAAAGAGTTGTACCTTTAAAGGTTTAAATTTCGCTAATAGTGGATGAAGAAAATTGCAGTGAGTGAAAAATATTTTCACTCACCCGTTGCTATGAATGTAAGCATAGTGAGTGAAAATAACAACTTTCAACACTCGTATCTACGTTAGAAACTGGCAATTTCAAAGGTAGGATTGAAGAAAATATTTTTACTTATCGAAAAATTTTGGCATATGAAAGATTGAAGTCGATTTTGTCAATTTCAAATACATCCAAGCTAAATTCTAGACATTCCAACGAAATTTTCTGGTTTGGAGTGAAATTCCTCTTAATCAAGGTTTATCTCAAGATATCTTAATCTGAATTCTATCAGAATTAAGCTAGAAACGAGATTCAAACTTAAACTAAATGTAGCACAATGAAGTTGGTGCACATAAAATCTAGAATACACCTAAGAGAAGTTAAAACATGGCAAGCTGCGATCCGTGGCGTCGTTCCGACACTAGCGCCCCCCTCTTCACCGTTCCTTCCTTTCGAACTCGAACAGTTCAGCCAGTTCGGCTCCGACCACCGGCGGGAACGGTTGTGCAGCCCTTCACTGAAATGTTCTGTATAAAACACGGCGATCACCATCAAATCGTGTTCGAACCATAAAAACAAAAGATAACCAAGTTTTGACGTTTTGGTGCTTCACCGACCAAAAAACCACCCTGTATGCGGTGACTTAAAAATCATTTTAAACGCGTCTTTTGTGTTCGTTTCCGTTTTAAAGGATCGGAACGAAGTTTTCTGATCTGACCCGGGGTATCGTCCGAGTTGAGTTTGTGAAACCCGTTTCGTGGTTTTTTTTTGTTTTTTTTTGTTTTGTTTTGGGTTTTTGTTTTTTGATTTTTTTTTTGTGGGGTATCGGCGATTGGTTGTTTTTTTTGTTTGTTGAGAGTGTGCCCAAAAGGAAGTTTTATAACGAAAAAGTTGAGAGGGAAGTTGGTGAAAAAGTTTTGAAAGCTGCGTTATCCACGTGCTCCACGCCACCCTCACTTGTTTACAAACAAAATGGCGCGCGGCGAGAAATTTTCTGGCGCGTTGGTGATCATCAGGAGCATCGTGCAGCTGCTGCTCGTTTTTCTTCTGTTTATTGCTACCGGAGCGGACGCTGACTTTGAAAATAGTTGGACCATGTACATGGAGCAACCTTGCTGTTCTGGAACCGGAAATCATCACGTTAGACATCATAGAGGTTTGAATTTTTTAAAAAATTATTACTATTCGAGAATGTTGACCGAAAATTAAGTCAAAAAAGTGCTTTTAAAATGATTCCAGAATAGGGCTTATTTATGAAAGCTGAGGAATAATCATTGCACCAAATTAAAGCTTAAATCTTCCTCTTTTTAAAGCTCAAATTTTGTTCTTTCAAAAAAAATAAAGCTCATTGTTTCAAAATTAATACGGTCTTGTAAAAAAAATGTAAAGTAATGAGGTGATTTTGCAGTTTTAGATAAATCGAAAAAAAATGATGAAATTCAAAAACTTGGGGAGGTCGTATTTATAAAAACTAAGAAATAATTCTTCTGTTAAATTAAAGCTCGAATCTTCATCTTTTAGAAAAAATAAAGCTTTTTGTTTCAAAATTAAAATTGTCTTAGCAAAAAATTATTTAAAATAATGATGTGATTTTGACGTTTTGGGGAAAAACGATTAAATTCGATTTATTGTTTATGTTATATTTATGAAAGCTAAGGAATAAGTCTTGTATCAAGTTAAAGCTCAAATCCTGTTCTTTCAAAAAAGATAAAGCTCAATGTTTCGAAATTTATACGGTGTTGTAAAAAAAATTTAAAGTAATGATGCGATTTTGCAATTTTAGATAAATCGAATAAAAATGATGAAATTCAAAAACTTGGGGAGGTCGTATTTATTAAAACTAAGAAATAATTCTTGTGTTAAATTAAAGCTTGAATCTTCATCTTTTAGAAAAAATAAAGTTTTTTGTTTCAAAATTAAAATTATCTTGGCAAATAAATATTTAAAGTAATGCTGTGATTTTGACGTTTTGGGGAAAAGCGATTAAATTTGATTTATTGTTTATGCTATATTTATGAAAGCTAAGGAATAAGTCTTGTACCAAATTAAAGCTCAAATCTTGCTCTTTCAAAAAAGATAAAGCTCAACGTTTCGAAATTAATACGGTCTTGTAAGGAAAATTTAAAATAACGATGCAATTTTGCAATTTTAGATAAATCGAAAAAAAATGATGAAATTCAATCTTATTTATGAAAGCTAAGAAATAATTCTTGTATTAAATTAAAGCTTGAATTTTCCTTTTTCAGAAAAAATAAGGCTCATTGTTTCAAAATTAAAATTGTCTTGTCAAGAAAGTTTTAAAGTAATGATTTGATTTTGACGTTTTGGGGAAAAACGATTAAATTCGATTTGCTGCTTATGTTATATTTATGAAAGCTAAGGAATAACTCTTGTACCAAATTAAAGCTCAAATCTTGTTCTTTCAAAAAAAATAAAGCTCATTGTTTCGAAATTAATACGGTCTTGTAAAAAAAATTTAAAGTAATGATGCGATTTTGTAATTTTAGATAAATCGAAAAAAAATGATGAAATTCAATCTTATTTATGAAAGCTAAGAAATAATTCTTGTGTTAAATTAAAGCTTTCTTTTCTTTCAGAGAAAATAAAGCTTTTTGTTTCAAAATTAAAATTATCTTAGCAAAAAAATATTTAAAGTAATGATGTGATTTTGACGTTTTGGGGAAAAGCGATTAAATTTGATTTATTGTTTGTTATATTTATGAAAGCTAAGAAATAATTCTTGTGTTAAATTAAAGCTTGAATTTTCCTCTTTCAGAGAAAATAAAGCTTTTTGTTTCAAAATTAAAATTATCTTAGCAAAAAAATATTTAAAGTAATGATGTGATTTTGACGTTTTGGGGAAAAGCGATTAAATTTGATTTATTGTTTGTTATATTTATGAAAGCTAAGAAATAATTCTTGTGTTAAATTAAAGCTTGAATTTTCCTCTTTCAGAGAAAATAAAGCTTTTTGTTTCAAAATTAAAATTATCTTAGCAAAAAAATATTTAAAGTAATGATGTGATTTTGACGTTTTGGGGAAAAGCGATTAAATTTGATTTATTGTTTGTTATATTTATAAAAGCTAAGAAATAATTTTTATGTTAAATTAAAGCTCGAATCTTCATCTTTTAGAAAAAATAAAGCTTTTTGTTTCAAAATTAAAATTATCTTAGCAAAAAAATATTTAAAGTGATGATGTGATTTTGACGTTTTGAGGAAAAGCGATTAAATTTGATTTATTGTTTATGCTATATTTATGAAAGCTAAGGAATAAGTCTTGTACCAAATTAAAGCTCAAATCTTGTTCTTTCAAAAAAGATAAAGCTCATTGTTTCGAAATTAATACGGTCTTGTAAACAAAATTTAAAGTGATGATGCGATTTTGCAATTTTAGATAAATCGAAAAAAAAAAATGATGAAATTCAATCTTATTTATGAAAGCTAAGAAATAATTCTTGTGTTAAATTAAAGCTTAAATTTTCCTCTTTCAGAAAAAATAATGCTTTTTGTTTCAAAATCAAAATTGGTTTGGCAAAAAAATATTTAAAATGATGTGATTTTGACGTTTTGGGGAAAAGCGATTAAACTTGATTTATTGTTTATGATATATTTATGAAAGTTAAGGAATAAGTCTTGTGCCAAATTAAAGCTAAAACCTTGTTCTTTCAAAAAAGATAAAGCTTATTGTCTCGAACTTAATACGGTCTTGTAAAAAAAATTTAAAGTAATGATGCGATTTTGCAATTTTAGATAACTCGAAAAAAAATGATGAAATTCAATCTTATTTACGAAAGCTTAGAAATAATTCTTGTATTAAATTAAACCTCGAATTCTCCTCTTTTAGAAAAAATAAAGCTTTTTGTTTCAAAATTAAAATTATCTTGGCAAAAAAATATTTAAAATAATGATGTGATTTTGACGTTTTGGGGAAAAGCGATTAAATTTGATTTATTGTTTATGATATATTTATGAAAGCTAAGGAATAAGTCTTGTGCCGAATTAAAGCTCAAATCTTGTTCTTTCAAAAAAGATTAAGCTCATTGTTTCGAAATTAATACGGTCTTGTAAAAAAAATTTAAAGTAATGATGCGATTTTGCAATTTTAGATAAATCGAAAAAAAAATGATGAAATTCAATCTCATTTATGAAAGCTAAGAAATAATTCTTGTGTTAAATTAAAGCTTGAATCTTCATCTTTTAGAAAAAATAAACCTTTTTGTTTCAAAATTAAAATTATCTTGGCAAAAAAATATTTAAAATAATGATGTGATTTTGACGTTTTGGGGAAAAGCGATTAAATTTGATTTATTGTTTATGCTATATTTATGAAAGTTAAGGAATAAGTCTTGTACCAAATTAAAGCTCAAATCTTGTTCTTTCAAAAAAGATAAAGCTCAATGTTTCGAAATTAATACGATCTTGTAAAAAAAATTCAAAGTAATGATGCGATTTTGCAATTTTAGATAAATCGAAAAAAAAAAAGATGAAATTCAATCTTATTTATGAAAGCTAAGAAATAATTCTTGTGTTAAATTAAAGCTTGAATTTTCCTCTTTCAGAGAAAATAAAGCTTTTTGTTTCAAAATTTAAATTATCTTAGCAAAAAAATATTTAAAGTGATGATGTGATTTTGACGTTTTGGGGAAAAGCGATTAAATTTGGTTTATTGTTTATGCTATATTTATGAAAGTTAAGGAATAAGTCTTGCACCAAATTAAAGCTCAAATCTTGTTCTTTCAAAAAAGATAAAGCTCAATGTTTCGAAATTAATACGGTCTTGTAAAAAAAATTTAAAGTGATGATGCGATTTTGCAATTTTAGATAAATCGAAACAAAAATGGTGAATTTCAATCTTATTTATGAAAGCTAAGAAATAATTTTTATGTTAAATTAAAGCTCGAATCTTCATCTTTTAGAAAAAATAAAGCTTTTTGTTGCAAAATTAAAATTGTCTTGGCAAAAAAATATTTAATATAATGATGTGATTTTGACGTTTTGGGGAAAAGCGATTAAATTTGATTTATTGTTTATGTTATATTTATGAAAGCTAAGGAGTAAGACTTGTGCCAAATTAAAGCTCAAATCTTGTTCTTTCAAAAAAGATAAAGCTTATTGTTTCGAAATTAATATGGTCTTGTAAAAAAAATTTAAAGTAATGATGCGATTTTGCAATTTTAGATAAATCGAAAAAAAAATGATGAAATTCAAAAAATTGTGGAGATCGTATTTTTTAATATTAAGAAATAAATTTGGTATCAAATTAAAGCTTAAATCTTGGTCATTCAGAAAAAATAAAGCTCATTGTTTCGAAATTAAAATAATCTTGCCAAAAAAAAAAAATTGAAAGTAATGATGTGATTTTGCAATTTTAGATAAATCGAAAAAAATATTATAAAATTCAAAGAATTGTGTAGGTCGTATTTTTTAATGTCAAATTAAAGCTTAAACTTTACTATTTAAGACTTAATATACATTTTCGTTTCAATTTGGAGCGAATTGTCTATTCATTTTTAAAATATAATAATAATAATAATAATAATAAATCAATTATTGTTCATAACTTAATAGCAAAAACTTCTATAACATTCTTTATAATAAAAAACCATAAAGTATGAACGGTGTTGTTCGATATTCCTTATCGTTCTTCCACAAACACCAACAAAAACAAAAATATTAACAAAAGAAAAGAAATTATACACAAAGTAACCTATTAATACAAAAAAATATATATATATATACAATTACAAAACAGTAACCATAACAATAATTCCTGTAATAAGTACTTATGTCTGATATTCTGTAAAGCGCATTGAGCCGAGAACAAAACCGTTCGGTATCGACGCCTAAAAACCCCAACGGACGTGCACAGTCTCATAACTTTAAAGATTTCATTCATTAATTGAGTAATTTTGTAAGAATAACATTTTTTGAAAAACTGCCGCTTATGTATAAGCGGTGTAAGTGTTCCTTTATATCTTATATTAAGGGTGTGCACGTCCGTTCTGAACTGTATCTTTTGATAAAGGTAGGAAGAGCGCTACTACACTATAATGTTGAAGTAAGTTGTCGCACAATGCAATTTTCTACGATTTACCATGTTCAACCAATTTACTTGAACCAATTTGTGACTGATGTGTTCTCGTCGTCTTATCCCGAAAATGAGTCGAAGGCATGTAATTTGTTTGCTATTCGCTTTGAAAGAAAAGGGGAATACAAGGCATCTCCATAATTGAAAACTGACAGCACCAAGCTTTCACATAGCAAACGTCTACTGCTGCCAGACAGAAAATGACGAGCATTATAAATAATTTTCAATTGATTGTGAGAAGAACGGATCTTTTTATTGATGTATTCATTGAAAGTTAGGTTTTCATCAATGATCGCACCAAGACTCTTCACTGAGTTTTTGCACGTCAATTGTTAGTCCCCCATTCTTATGTCGATTCTATCTTTAATCCTTTCTCTAAGTTTCTTTGGACCAAAAACAATAACGTCTGTTTTTGATTGGTTAAGTAACAGATTATGATGACCAGACACCTCCATAAGAGTGTCCAGATCGGCACTAACACGCGCACAGCCCTTCTCCACCTCGGTCTCCCCAAAAGATCCATATAACTGTGTGTCATCTGCATATTGGTGTGTTTTACAGAAAGAAACAGATTTATAGAAATCGCATGTATAGATTGAAAATAAAAGTGGGGAAAGTACCGACCCCTGTGGTACACCAATCCCTACAGGTAACTTCTCAGACTCCCGGTCGTCCAAGCCAATGCACTGCATCCTACCGCCCAGGAAGCTGTTTAGCATGTTAATCGCCTTATCCTTCAAACCAATATAATGCAACTTTGCCAATAAAATTTTGTGACTTAAGGTATCGAAGGCCTTGGAGTAGTCAAGAAGGCAGAGGAGAGTGGCTTTACCATCATCCATCGCGCTCACCACATCGTCCACGATATCTAGCAAAGCAGTAACGCAGCTGAAACCCTGACGAAAGCCAGATTGCCGATTAGGTAGAATGTTATTATTCATAATATAATCGTTTAGTTGTTCAAACAAAATCCTCTCCATCACCTTGGACAGAACCGGAAGAATACTAATCGGTCTTAGATCCGTCATCTTCTATGGATTATTAATCTTGGGAAGGGGATTTCTTAACGATATTTTCCATGCTGCTGGAAAAAGACTAGTCCCAATTGCGCAATTTATAATATGCCTAATATATGGTATAACATGTGGGCAACATAGTTTAATAATTTGCATGTTTAATTTATCATAACCTGCGGCGTTACTCTTTATCCGTCGCATCGTTTCCTCCACTCCAACATCTTCAATATCATTAAATTCAAAAACAGCACCACGTATTGTTCCATTTAAATAATGATTATAGAGGTCTACATCACACTCCAAGGTACATCCCCCTGCAAAATGTTTATTTAATTTATTCACGTTTCTGATGTGTGCGGATATTGATATCTGCTTTTTATTATAAAGTCCGGCCTTTATTAGCGCTGTCCACTTATTGTCCACATTTCCTATTTCTAGTTCAAGATAAATTCTACGTTTTGTACGGATAGCTTCCGTGACTATTTTTCTCATAACTTTGTAAAAAGCCCATTTATGTGGTAATTTAGATGCTCTAAAATCACGATATGCTTTATCTCTAAGCTTTTGCATGGATCTGATAGTGTCAGTAATCCATGGTGACTGGGGTTTTACAAATTTACAGGTCCTTAGTGGACAATGCACCTCCAGAACACTAAGTATGGCGCTGCTTAGGAAATCTATCTTAGTGTCGACATCTGGTATGTCAAAAATACAAAAGAATGAAATCTTGTACAGATCCTCCATGAATCCATCATATTGAAAATTACCGAAACAGCGAATGGTCCTGACTATGGGCGCCCTTGGCGGAGACTTTAACTTCAATTTACCTTAAATTAAAAAGTGATCAGAGAGAGATCTCTGATTGAAGTTGATGTTCAGGAGGAGACTGAGAAGCCTCCTCCTGAACATCAACTTCCTCCACCATGTCGACGTCGGACACCAGTATTAAATCAATCAAGGTAGAAGACCAGACACCTCCATATGAGTGTCCAGATCGGCACTGACACGCGCACAGGCCTCCTCCATCTCGTTCTCCCCAAAAGATCCATATAACTGTGTGTCATTTGCATATTGGTGTGTTTTACAGAAAGAAACAGATTTATAGAAATCGCATGTATAGATTGATGAAAAAGTACCCACCCCTGTGGTACACCAACCCCTACAGGTAACTTCTCAGACTCCCGGTCGTCCAAGCCAACGCACTGCATCCTACCGCCCAGGAAGCTGTTTAGCATGTTAATCGCCTTATCCTTCAAACCAATATAATGCAACTTTGCCAATAAAATTTTGTGACTTAAGGTATCGAAGGCCTTGGAGTAGTCAAGAAGGCAGAAGACAGTGGCTTTACCATCATCCATCGCTCAAAATTCACCTCAAAATAGGAAGTGTGGACAATAAGTGGACACACTTATTGTCCACACTTCCTATTTGTAGTTCAAGATAGATTCTACGTTTTGTACGGATAGCTTCCGTGACTGTTTTTCTCATAGCTTTGTAAAAAGCCCATTTATGTGGTAATTTAGATGCTCTAAAATCACGATATGCTTTATCTTTAAGCTTTTGCATGGACCTGATAGTGTCAGTAATCCATGGTGACTGGGGTTTTACAAATTTACAGGTCCTTAGTGGACAATGCACCTCCAGAACACTAAGTATGGCGCTGCTTAGGAAATCTATCTTAGTGTCGACATCTGGCATGTCAAAAATACAATAGAATGGAATCTTGTACAGATCCTCCATGAATCCATCATATTGAAAATTACCGAAACAGCGAAGGGTCCTGACTATGGGCGCCCTTGGCGGAGACTTTAACTTCAATTTACCATAAATTAAAAAGTGATCAGAGATCTCAGCCTCCTCCTGAACATCAACTTCCTCTACCATATCGACGTCGGACACCAGTATTAAATCAATCAAGATAGAAGACGAATGTGTTACACGTGTCGGTTTATTTACTATTTGACACAATCCAACCGAGCACAACAGATCCTGCAATGCCCTAATCTTTCGATCAGTTATGTCCATCATATCAATGTTCAAGTCACCAAGAATTATCACTCTATCTACCACAGGCAATACAACGGAGAGGGAGTTTTCCAACTCATCAATAAACAAGCCATAATTGCAACTACGCGGTCTATATCCAGCCATACCTTAATCCACAACTGCTCCACTTCATCGTTCATATCAAACACAGTAGCCCTCACCTCCCTTTTTACATATAGCGTAACCCCACCCGCTCTAGTTTCTCTATCTTTTCGAAATAAGTTGTACCCGTCTACCATTATAGTGCCATCATCAACCCCACCAGACAGCCACGTCACGCTCAACGCAAATATACAATAATTGCCATCACTTAGTAATGTTTTAAATTCATCGAAAGATGCCAACAAGGACCTAACATTCAGATGCGCAAAACTAAGCATTTGACCTACTTACAGAAACTATGTAAAGTTTATATGTATATACAAAACTAAATCAAAACACAAATATAGAAAAAAACAAATCAAGAAACAAAAACAAATCAAAAAACAAAAACAAATCAAACATAAAAAATATGATTTAACAAAATTTTCAACAAATAAAATATGATGATTTTCAAAAAATCGTCCTGTCCGAATTTATTTGAATTAAAAAATAATTCTTAATTTAAATGAAAACTTAAAGTATCTACTTTAATTCGGATATTAACGAATAATTTTTGCATCATCATTAAGCAAGAGATACAAGGATTATAATTAATCCACCTCTAATTAATATCAATTATCGTTCGTATAATTCGCAGCAATTATCATCGGAATAAATCAAGTTAAAGTGATGCATAATGACACTTTAGAACGTTAATAACTATCTAATCCGAAATGATAAACGTCCATTCTAAACTCGCATCCAATATTTTTATTTTTTATATCAAAATTTAATTAATTTTTAATTTTAAATTTTCCCTCGATTTAAGCGATTTGTTATTCGTGTCATTAATCAACGAGTTTGTGCAAGTCCATAGACGAGATACTACAAATTAGCGGACAATTAAGTAATAAATCACGACGTGGGGGTGAGGGGGAAAGATCGATTTTGAAGGATGACGAAGCAGCCCGTTATGGGTGTGCAAAAAAATTCATCTTTACCTAAACGTGATGGGAGTTTAATTAAAATGTTTAGCTTGACGTTATCGTTTTGTTCAATTTTATCATTGTTAACACGAACGTTTTGTGGTTAGAAGAAATTCCTCCAACGTTAGGTATGCAGCCAGAAAATAATCCACCTCGATTATCCGAGCTAACAATCCGGAGAAGAGACCCCAAGAGAAACCAGTCTATACATAGAGTAAGAAGGAGAACCTTCCTGTGTAAGTGTGCGTTCTCGAAACGTATCATTATTCTTTGTATGGAGTTCTTCACTCCCCATAGAGGAGGTGAGGTTATTCCCGTTCGAAGACCATCTTAACACAGATCCAACAAAAAGAAGTTAAAATAAATCAATTAAACGAACGTATAGGTGCAGCCAAAAGAAACCGATTCGACAATAAAATTATTTATTTCACTTATTACAGTTATCGTTCGTAATTACTCCTTAATTAAAGTTGATGCGAAACGTTCACGTTTCGTAACTCGACTTTATGGAACTAAAATGAACCGTATGATTCATCTCGGTTTTATAACTCTTCATGGGTGAAGAAGAAGAATTTTTGAGCTTAGCCTCGTAGGTGTGTCATCTTTAAACATTTTATTTCCCATAGAATTCTAATGTCCCATGACGCGTTTTACATAACTCGGAGTTGTCTGAAACGCCCACCCTGTATTTGGAGAAAAAATGATTTTATTATAATTGTTGGTATCCAAAAAAAAAGTAGATAATTTAAGCTTTGATTTAAATTAAAGATTATTTTTTAATTCAAATAAATTCGGGCAGGACGATTTTTTGAAAATCAACAATTTTTATTTTTTTTAAATTTTGCTAAATCATATCTCAAGAATAAATCGACAATTCGCCCCAAATTGAAACGCAAAGTCATATTAAGTCTTAAATAATAAAGTGTAAGCTTTAATTTGATACCAAATTTATTTCTTAATATTCAAAAATACGGCCTCCACAATTTTTTTAATTTTATAATATTTTTTTTCGATTTATCTAAAATTACAAAATCACATCATTACCTTAACTTTTTTTTGACAAGATCATTTTAATTTCGAAATAATGAGCTTATTTTTTCTGAAAGATGAAAATTTAAGCTTTAATTTGCTACCAAATTTATTTCTTAATATTCAAAAATACAACCTCCACAATTTTTTGAATTTTGTCTTATTTTTTGCGATATATTTGAAATGTCGAAAATCGCATCTTTACTTTAAATTTTTTTGACAAGACAATTTTAATTTCGAAACAATGTGCTTTATTTTTTCTGAAAGATGTAAATTTAAGCTTTAATTTGACACCTAATTTATTTCTTAATATTCAAAAATACAACGTCCACAATTTTTTGAAATTTGTCTTATTTTTTGCGATTTATTTGAAATATCGAAAATAGCATCATTACTTTAATTTTTTTTTGACAAGACCGTATTAATTTCGAAACAATAAGATTTATTTTTTCTGAAAGAGGAAGATTTAAGCTTTAATCTGTCCCAAGAATTATTTCTTATCTTTCATAAATAAGATTTGTTATAAATCGAGACATTGAGTATATGTAATTATACGAAAAGAATGAATTTTAAACTGTTATATCTCAAGAATTACTTAAGATATCGCAATAAAATAACAATCATTTTAAATTATATTTAATAAATTTAATTTAATCACAAAAAAAAATTATTGTTTCATTTCTATAAATTGAGTCGTAATTTTTTAAATTTAACTATTCAGTTTCGATTTAATAAAATAAATCGTATCTCAAGAACGAAATAAGATATCGTCATGAATCAAAAATCATTTTGAAGGAAATTTAATTAATATTTAATGTGATGATGCTCATTTCTTCGTTTTTATAAATCGAGACGTTACGATTTTTTGAATACATTCGAGGATATGTTATTATAGGAAAATAATCGATCTTTAATAAATCGTATCTCAAGAACGAAATGAGATATCATCATAAATCAAAAATCATTTTGAAGGAAATTTAATTAATATTTAATGTGATAATGCTCATTCCTTCGTTCTTATAAATCGAGACGTTACGATTTTTTGAAGACATCCGAGGATATGTTATTATAGGAAAATAATCGATATTTAATAAATTGTATCTCAAGAATGAAATGAGATATCATCATGAATCAAAAATCATTTTGAAGGAAATTTAATTAATATTTAATGTGATAATGCTTATTTCTTCGTTCTTATAAATCGAGACGTTACGATTTTCTGAATACATCCCAGTATATTTAATTATAGGAAAATAATCGATTTTTAATAAATCGTATCTCAAGAACGAAATGAGATATCATCATGAATCAAAAATCATTTTGAAGGAAATTTAATTAATATTTAATGTGGTAATGCTCATTCCTTCCTTCTTATAAATCAAGACGTTACGATTTTTTGAAGACATCCGAGGATATGTTATTATAGGAAAATAATCGATCTTTAATAAATTGTATCTCAAGAACGAAATGAGATATCATCATGAATCAAAAATCATTTTGAAGGAAATTTAATTAATATTTAATGTGATAGTGCTTATTTCTTCGTTCTTATAAATGGAGACGTTACGATTTTTGAATACATCCGAAGATATGTTATTATAGGAAAATAATCGATTTTTAATAAATCGTATCTCAAGAACGAAATGAGATATCATCATGAATCAAAAATCATTTTGAAGGAAATTTAATTAATATTTAATGTGATAATGCTCATTTCTTCGTTCTTATAAATCGAGACGTTACGATTTTTTGAATACATTCGAAGATATATTATTATAGGAAAATAATCGATTTTTAATAAATCGTATCTCAAGAACGAAATGAGATATCATCATGAATCAAAAATCATTTTGAAGGAAATTTAATTAATATTTAATGTGGTAATGCTCATTCCTTCCTTCTTATAAATCAAGACGTTACGATTTTTTGAAGACATCCGAGGATATGTTATTATAGGAAAATAATCGATATTTAATAAATTGTATCTCAAGAATGAAATGAGATATCATCATGAATCAAAAATCATTTTGAAGGAAATTTAATTAATATTTAATGTGATAATGCTTATTTCTTCGTTCTTATAAATCGAGACGTTACGATTTTCTGAATACATCCCAGTATATTTAATTATAGGAAAATAATCGATTTTTAATAAATCGTATCTCAAGAACGAAATGAGATATCATCATGAATCAAAAATCATTTTGAAGGAAATTTAATTAATATTTAATGTGGTAATGCTCATTCCTTCCTTCTTATAAATCAAGACGTTACGATTTTTTGAAGACATCCGAGGATATGTTATTATAGGAAAATAATCGATCTTTAATAAATTGTATCTCAAGAACGAAATGAGATATCATCATGAATCAAAAATCATTTTGAAGGAAATTTAATTAATATTTAATGTGATAGTGCTCATTTCTTCGTTCTTATAAATGGAGACGTTACGATTTTTGAATACATCCGAAGATATGTTATTATAGGAAAATAATCGATTTTTAATAAATCGTATCTCAAGAACGAAATGAGATATCATCATGAATCAAAAATCATTTTGAAGGAAATTTAATTAATATTTAATGTGATAAGGCTCATTTCTTTGTTCTTATAAACCGAGACGTTACGATTTTTTGAATACATCCCAGTATATTTGATTATAAGAAAAGAATCGATCTTTAATAAATCGTATCTCAAGAACGAAATGAGATGTCATCATGAATCAAAAATCATTTTGAAGGAAATTTAATTAATATTTAATGTGATAAGGCTCATTTCTTTGTTCTTATAAACCGAGACGTTACGATTTTTTGAATACATCCCAGTATATTTGATTATAAGAAAAGAATCGATCTTTAATAAATCGTATCTCAAGAACGAAATGAGATATCATCATGAATCAAAAATCATTTTGAAGGAAATTTAATTAATATTTAATGTGATAAGGCTCATTTCTTTGTTCTTATAAATCGAGACGTTATGATTTTTTGAATACATCCCAGTATATTTGATTATAAGAAAAGAATCGATCTTTAATAAATCGTATCTCAAGAACGAAATGAGATATCGTCATGAATCAAAAATCGTTTTGAAGGAAATTTAATTAATATTTAATGTGATGATGCTCATTTCTTCGTTCTTATAAATCGAGACGTTACGATTTTTTGAATACATCCGAGGATATGTTATTATAGAAAAACAATCGATCTTTAATAAATTGTATCTGAAGAACGAAATGAGATATCATCATGAATCAAAAATCATTTTGAAGGAAATTTAATTAATATTTAATGTGATAATGCTCATTTCTTCGTTCTTATAAATCGAGACGTTACGATTTTTTGAATACATTCGAAGATATATTATTATAGGAAAATAATCGATTTTTAATAAATCGTATCTCAAGAACGAAATGAGATATCATCATGAATCAAAAATCATTTTGAAGGAAATTTAATTAATATTTAATGTGGTAATGCTCATTCCTTCCTTCTTATAAATCAAGACGTTACGATTTTTTGAAGACATCCGAGGATATGTTATTATAGGAAAATAATCGATCTTTAATAAATTGTATCTCAAGAACGAAATGAGATATCATCATGAATCAAAAATCATTTTGAAGGAAATTTAATTAATATTTAATGTGATAGTGCTCATTTCTTCGTTCTTATAAATGGAGACGTTACGATTTTTGAATACATCCGAAGATATGTTATTATAGGAAAATAATCGATTTTTAATAAATCGTATCTCAAGAACGAAATGAGATATCATCATGAATCAAAAATCATTTTGAAGGAAATTTAATTAATATTTAATGTGGTAATGCTCATTCCTTCCTTCTTATAAATCGAGACGTTACGATTTTTTGAAGACATCCCAGTATATTTAATTATAAGAAAAGAATCTATTTTTAATAAATCGTATCTCAAGAACGAAATGAGATATCGTCATGAATTAAAAATCATTTTAACGGAAATTTAATCAATATTTAGTGAGATAATGCTCATTTCCTCGTTTTTATAAATCGAGACGTTACGATTTTTTGAATACGTCCTAGTATATGTTATTATAAGAAAATAATCGATTTTTAATAAATCGTATCTCAAGAACGAAATGAGATGTCGTCATGAATTAAAAATCATTTTAACGGAAATTTAATTAATATTTAATGAAATAATACTCATTGCTTCTTTCCTATAAATTTAAACGTTACGATTTTTTAACTCAATTTACTTCCTGTACATTAGATAATATGAGGAATTTACTTTAATCCCAGAGTCCCCATTTTCTTCTTATCGTTGATTTCTCGTTAAGGCGACATCTGGCGTCTGCAGAACCTTAATTAAGACGAATGTTGCGAGAGGACGTTCATTTAGACCCTATTCATCGAAAATTTTATGACGAATCAAAGGGGACAATTAACTTTAATGCAATTGTAAATTTCGTTCCTCCTCTATCTTTATCCAATACATTCTCTTGTACATATAAATGTTTTAAAAGAGAAATCTTTTAATTTTACAACAATAAGAGAATTTTGGTTATTAAAAAGAAAGCAATTAATACGAGGGGTTCTTTGTGTTGCATTTTCTTTGTCTTAAGATATTTTCGAGCATAAGTAATCATCTTTATGGGCATAAGGAAAAAGGGGGGGTGAAAAACAACGTTTTGTGGTAATATCGTTTAGAAAGGTGTTTATCCACGAAAGAGAGAAAGCTAAAAGCCATTGATTTATTGACACGTCGTTAGGGCAATCTGGTTAAAGCGACATTAGGGGCTGTTTGCTTGGAAATGGGGTGGCATAAAGTAAACTACCTTAGCAATAATAATCACCGCGATATGGATCTTGAGATTGTTTATGATGCAATTTGGTAAAATACTGCTTTTATGGTGATTTTGGCGTTAATGTATATTTTATGGAATGGTTAAAAATCTTTCGTTTTACATCCGGGCATTGTTCCCTCCAATTAGTGCTGCATCCTGGGCGCTTTGTTTCCTTTTCAAAGACTTGAGGAGCAGAGGACAAAGAATTTATTTCATTTCTGGGAAATATTTTGTGCCGGATAATAAGGAGGTTTATTTATGTTGATTAAAATCGAAGTTGTATCTCGGCTTACTGGGCAGATCGCGTGCAGCTTTAGAAAGTTCACACTACGGGTGTTCCAACTACCAGAGTAAAAGCTCGGTTCGGTAAAGCTCTTTAGGCGCAGTCATCGTATTAGCAAACGGATTACTCGGGTCTCTGTATTGTTTTGTGCCATAATGTAGTTTCAGTTTAATCGTAACCAACTCAAAGCACGCACCTCTCCTTTCCTTAACCATTATTATCATTATTACCCAACAAAATCATAAACCCACCCAACCTAAAATGAAATAAAAAAATAAAACGTTCCTTTAGGTGTGATATACAGCATCCAGTGGCCGAAGAGATTTCCAGCACTTATCGCAAACTTTCCTAACTCAATCCCCTTGCAACGTTATGGCCAGTAAGAAAGTCCATAAGCGAGAAAGTGTCGGCGACTGAAAGCGAAAAATAAGTGCCCTGAGGAGATCCTCGGACCCTGCTGGTCATAAAAATCGCTTTTATTTCGCAGACCGTTTCGGCTTAAACGTGCCACTTCCATGACACGTGCTATCTGTTACAAAAGAGCTAATCAAAATTTATATTTGAAATCATCTCAAAGTTACAATGTAAACATGGAAATAAATGGTATGGATGAGAATTCTTATGGAAAAGAAAATTACCATAAAATCTATTAAGTTAAATTGATGTCAAAGATCTTCCTTATTTTTGAAGATAGAAAGAAAATGAATGCATCATTAGAAGATTGATATTTTCTACATTAACAATCGTCATATAAAAAAACATATAAAAAACATCAACTTATTCAAAAAATCGTAACGTCTCGATTTATAGGAACGAAGGAACGGGCATTATCACATTAAATATTAATTAAATATCCTTCAAAATGATTTTTGATTCATGATGATATCTCATTTCATTCTTAAGATACGATTTATTACAGATCGATTATTTTCTTATAATTAAATATACTGGGATGTATTCAAAAAATCGTAACATCTCGGTTTATAAGAACGAAGAAATGAGCATTATCACATTAAATATTAATAAAATTTCCTTTAAAACGATTTTTAATTCATGACGATATCTCATATCGTCCTTGAGATACGATTTATTACAGATCGATTATTTTCCTAAAATTACACAAACTCGGATGTATTCAAAAAATCGTAACGTCTCGGTTTATAAGAATGAAGAAATAAGCATCATTTCATTAAATATTAATTAAATTTCCTTCAACACGATTTTTGATTCATGACGATATCTCATTTCGTTCTTGAGATACGATTTATTAAATATCGATTATTTTCCTATAATAACATATCTTCGAATGTATTCAAAAAATCGTAACGTCCTGATTTATAAGAACGAAGAAGTGAGCATTATCACATTAAATATTAATTAAATTTCCTTCAAAATGATTTTTGATTCATGATGATATCTCATTTCGTTCTTGAGATACGATGTATTAAAAATCGATTATTTTCCTATAATTAAATATACCGGGATGTATTCAAAAAATCGTAACGTCTCGATTTATAAGAACGAAGAAATGAGCATTATCACATTAAATATTAATTAAATTTCCTTCAAAACGATTTTTGATTCATGACGATATCTCATTTCGTTCTTGAGATACGATTTATTAAATATCGATTATTTTCCTATAATAACATATCTTCGAATGTATTCAAAAAATCGTAACGTCCTGATTTATAAGAACGAAGAAATGAGCATTATCACATTAAATATTAATTAAATTTCCTTCAAAATGATTTTTGATTCATGATGATATCTCATTTCGTTCTTGAGATACGATGTATTAAATATCGATTATTTTCCTATAATTAAATATACCGGGATGTATTCAAAAAATCGTAACGTCTCGATTTATAAGAACGAAGAAATGAGCATTATCACATTAAATATTAATTAAATTTCCTTCAAAACGATTTTTGATTCATGACGATATCTCATTTCGTTCTTGAGATACGATTTATTAAATATCGATTATTTTCCTATAATAACATATCTTCGAATGTATTCAAAAAATCGTAACGTCCTGATTTATAAGAACGAAGAAATGAGCATTATCACATTAAATATTAATTAAATTTCCTTCAAAATGATTTTTGATTCATGATGATATCTCATTTCGTTCTTGAGATACGATTTATTACAGATCGATTATTTTCCTAAAATTACACATACTCGGATGTATTCAAAAAATCGTAACGTCTCGGTTTATAAGAATGAAGAAATAAGCATCATTTCATTAAATATTAATTAAATTTCTTTCAACACGATTTTTGATTCATGACGATATCTCATTTCGTTCTTGAGATACGATTTATTAAAAATCGATTATTTTCCTATAATTAAATATACTGGGATGTATTCAAAAAATCGTAACGTCTCGGTTTATAAGAACGAAGAAATGAGCATCATCACATAAAATATTAATAAAATTTCCTTTAAAACGATTTTTAATTCATGACGATATCTCATTTCGTTCTTGAGATACGATTTATTACAGATCGATTATTTTCCTAAAATTACACATACTCGGATGTATTCAAAAAATCGTAACGTCTCGGTTTATAAGAATGAAGAAATAAGCATCATTTCATTAAATATTAATTAAATTTCTTTCAACACGATTTTTGATTCATGACGATATCTCATTTCGTTCTTGAGATACGATTTATTAAATATCGATTATTTTCCTATAATAACATATCTTCGAATGTATTCAAAAAATCGTAACGTGCTGATTTATAAGAACGAAGAAATGAGCATTATCACATTAAATATTAATTAAATTTCCTTCAAAATGATTTTTGATTCATGATGATATCTCATTTCGTTCTTGAGATACGATTTATTAAATACCGATTATTTTCTTATAATTAAATATACTGGGATATATTCAAAAAATCGTAACGTCTCGATTTATAAGAACGAAGAAATGAGCATCATCACATTAAATATTAATTAAATTTCCTTCAAAACGATTTTTGATTCATGACGATATCTCATTTTATTCTTGAGACACGATTTATTAAAGATCAATTATTTTCCTATAATAACATATCCTCGGATGTATTCAAAAAATCGTAACGTCTCGGTTTATAAGAACGAAGAAATGAGCATCATCACATTAACTATTAATTAAATTTCCTTCAAAACGATTTTTGATTCATGACGATATCTCATTTCGTTCTTGAGATACGATTTATTAAAAATCGATTATTTTCCTATAATAACATATCCTCGGATGTATTCAAAAAATCGTAACGTCTCGATTTATAAGAACGAAGAAATGAGCATCATCACATTAAATATTAATTAAATTTCCTTCAAAACGATTTTTGATTCATGACGATATCTCATTTCGTTCTTGAGATACGATTTATTAAAAATCGATTATTTTCCTATAATAACATATCCTCGGATGTATTCAAAAAATCGTAACGTCTCGATTTATAAGAACGAAGAAATGAGCATCATCACATTAAATATTAATTAAATTTCCTTCAAAACGATTTTTGATTCATGACGATATCTCATTTCGTTCTTGAGATACGATTTATTAAATATCGATTATTTTCCTATAATAACATATCTTCGAATGTATTCAAAAAATCGTAACGTGCTGATTTATAAGAACGAAGAAATGAGCATTATCACATTAAATATTAATTAAATTTCCTTCAAAATGATTTTTGATTCATGATGATATCTCATTTCGTTCTTGAGATACGATTTATTAAATACCGATTATTTTCTTATAATTAAATATACTGGGATATATTCAAAAAATCGTAACGTCTCGATTTATAAGAACGAAGAAATGAGCATCATCACATTAAATATTAATTAAATTTCCTTCAAAACGATTTTTGATTCATGACGATATCTCATTTCATTCTTGAGACACGATTTATTAAAGATCAATTATTTTCCTATAATAACATATCCTCGGATGTATTCAAAAAATCGTAACGTCTCGGTTTATAAGAACGAAGAAATGTGCATCATCACATTAAATATTAATAAAATTTTCTTCAAAACGATTTTTAATTCATGACGATATCTCATTTCGTTCTTGAGATACGATTTATTAAAAATCGATTATTTTCCTAAAATTACATATACTCGGATGTATTCAAAAAATCGTACCATCTCGGTTTATAAGAACGAAGAAATGTGCATCATCACATTAAATATTAATAAAATTTTCTTCAAAACGATTTTTAATTCATGACGATATCTCATTTCGTTCTTGAGATACGATTTATTAAAAATCGATTATTTTCCTAAAATTACATATACTCGGATGTATTCAAAAAATCGTACCATCTCGGTTTATAAGAACGAAGAAATGAGCATCATCACATTAAATATTAATAAAATTTTCTTCAAAACGATTTTTAGTTCATGACGATATCTCATTTCGTTCTTGAGATACGATTTATTAAAAATCGATTATTTTCCTAAAATTACATATACTCGGATGTATTCAAAAAATCGTACCATCTCGGTTTATAAGAACGAAGAAATGTGCATCATCACATTAAATATTAATAAAATTTTCTTCAAAACGATTTTTAATTCATGACGATATCTCATTTCGTTCTTGAGATACGATTTATTAAAAATCGATTATTTTCCTAAAATTACATATACTCGGATGTATTCAAAAAATCGTACCATCTCGGTTTATAAGAACGAAGAAATGAGCATCATCACATTAAATATTAATAAAATTTTCTTCAAAACGATTTTTAGTTCATGACGATATCTCATTTCGTTCTTGAGATACGATTTATTAAAAATCGATTATTTTCCTAAAATTACATATACTCGGATGTATTCAAAAAATCGTACCATCTCGGTTTATAAGAACGAAGAAATGTGCATCATCACATTAAATATTAATAAAATTTTCTTCAAAACGATTTTTAATTCATGACGATATCTCATTTCGTTTTTGAGATACGATTTATTAAAAATCGATTATTTTCCTATAATTAAATATACTGGGATGTATTCAAAAAATCGTAACGTCTCAATTTATAAGAACGAAGAAATGAGCATTATCTCATTAAATATTAATTAAATTTCCTTCAAAACGATTTTTGATTCATGACGATATCTCATTTCGTTGTTGAGATACTATTTATTAAAAATCGATTATTTTCTTATAATCAAATATACTGGGATGTATTCAAAAAATCGTAATATCTCTATTTATAAGAACCAAGAAATTAGCACCATCACATTAAATATTAATTAAATTTCTTTCAAAACGATTTTTGATTCATGACGATATCTCATTTCGTTCTTGAGATCCGATTTATTAAAGATCGATTAATATGGGGTATAAAAATGATTAACTTTAAAAATTTTTATAAAATCTGATTTAATTTTTTTTTAAATTTTTATCGATTATAAACGAAAATGTGCCCTTTTCAATAAAAATATCGGCTTTGAGAAATCACATTTAGTTTTTGAGATATTTATTTTTGAAATTGAGATTAATACGAATCCCTCTTATTTTCTTAACATTATCATATCATTTATTGAATTTTATTGATAAAACACATTTATCAAAGTATAAACATTCCCGATGTATGTATTAAACGTTTCGTTCATTCCATCCTCGCGTTATTACACCACGTTCGTTGCACTTAAACTCCATTTAAATAATTTTCAACGTTACTTTTAAAAATTATTTTTAGAGATTTCTTTTAAATTCCTTTAAGCCACTCTGACGATAACGAAAAACACGTTCGGTGTTTACTGGACGTATTAAGACATTTAAGAGGTAGTTTAGATTATGTCTCGTTTATATTTTAGCTCGTATTGATACGAAATCCAAAGTACCAGTGGTAATAAAATCAATTTCTTCATCCAAAAAAAAAAGAGAGAAGGGGATGACCAACATATGTTCGTTTTAGTGACTCATATAAGTAATCGTATATTACTAATAAACCATGACCCCCCCTCTTAGGGTTGTTGAGTAATCTCGTTCAAAAATATTTGATTATGGATTAAAATTAAAATCGAAATGAAATTTACCACACAAGTTGGTCCCAATACGAATAATAAATCAATACATAATTGATACTATTGAAGTTATCGTCGTCGTAACTCAAACATAATGTGATAAAACTTTCTCTAATTGGCGTGTTTCGTTTTGACCCGAAACGTGTTGCAGAACCGTAAAGTATACGATTAGTTTTCTTAGCAACATCGTCCCTGACAATTTTCTTTTTTATCACCCCGAGGGGTGAACACCACCAGGTTTATTATACCTACAAGGGGAAGTTTTGGAACGCCAGGTGGTTAGACCGTAATTCTTGGAAGGACAGGTGGTGGAAGAGATGTACATTTTCCCTAATAAACCTATCATAAACCTATAATAAACTTCCCTCCAGTTGCTATGAACAATCTTTATCAAAACCCCCCAAAAAAAGGAAAAAGAAGGTAAAGAATTAAAATTGCAAAAAAAATCATCAAATTTAACTCATTATCAGATGTTTTTATTGAAAATAACTAATTTTGTTTTAATTAAATTAAAAAAAATTTCCCATCGATTCAAATTTGGCGTGCACTTTTAAAGTTAATCGGCTTTTTTGTTTAAATCGGAATGAAATGGAAATAAACTTCAATAATTTATACTCCAAAAAGAAAAATTAAAAATTAGTTGTTTTTCAAAGCGTTCGAAGTCCATCAAAATAAATAAAAGTTTTTTTTCTAAAACCTTCCTTTCTTCCTTAATAAAATTGGAATTAGAAAGCTTCATGAAACTTCGATGAAAGTTATTCGGAACAATTGGAGGTAATTTATAGTGATTAGAAGTCATTGAATATGTTATTGATTGATGTTATTAGATGATTAGAAACTTTCAGTTATTACCGTGCGTTTTTTGAAAAAGCTACTCTTTCTTTTGCGCAACTGATCGGCCAAAATGGATTTGTCAAGCATTAGATACTAAAATATACAGGGTGATTCAAAACACCGTTGACAGACTTCTAGGACTGGTGATACATGACAAATTTGGATGATAAGTCTTAATATATTAACATATATATAAAAATATATCTCGTTAAGTATTAACGAGATGTATTTTGGGGTTCTGAAAACTCACATGTGATTGTCGAAAAACGAATGCATCCACAACGTGTCATTATTTGGTGTGGATTTTGGGCTGGAGGTATAATTTGACTATACTTTTCTGAAAATGAAGATGGTTAAACAGTGACTGTTACTGGTACTCGATATTGTGACATGATTGATGAAATTGGTTGATTTTGATGTGGCCAATATGTGGTTTCAATGAGCCGGTATCATATGTTATACAGCTCGTGAAATACTTCAATTGTTGCATGAAACATTTCCAGGTCGTGTACTCTCTCGTGTCAGTGATCAGAATTGGCCTCTTAGATCGTGTGATTTAATGCTATTAGATTTGAAATTTTTACAAAAATCGTCCATTTTAGAAGATTGTAGCGCCTCGCCCTCAAACGATCTCGACGGAGTGAGAATACAATCGTCTGATAGGATATCTTATATATTTACAAGGAAGATATACTAAGATATACAAGGAACGATTTCGCCTCAAATCGCCGAGGTCGCTTGCGGGTGAGGCGCCGGATGTAAAATATTTACATCAAATCGTTCATTTTAGAAAATGTAGCGCCTCGCCCGCAAACGACCACGGCGAAGTAGAGAAAAATCGTCTTATAGGAGCCTATATATTTACTAAGCTATACAAAGAACGATTTCATCTCAAATCGCCGAGGTCGCTTGCGGGCGAGGCGCTGGATGTAAAATATTTAAACCAAATCGTTCATTTTTGGAAGAATGTAGCGCCTCGCCCGCAAGCGACCTCGGCGGAGTGAGGAAAAATCGCCTTATAGGAGACTTTGTATATTTACTAAGGTATACAAGGAACGATTTCATCTCAAATCGCCGAGGTCGCTTGCGGGCGAGGCGCTGGATGTAAAATATTTACTCCAAATCGTTCATTTTGCAAGAATGTAGCGCCTCGCCCGCAAGCTACCTCGGCGAAGTGGAGAAAAATCGATTTATAGGAGCCTGTATATTTACTAAGCTATACAAGGAACGATTTCATCTCAAATCGCCGAGGTCGCTTGCGGGCGAGGCGCTGGATGTAAAATATTTACATGAAATCGTTCATTTTGGAAAATGTATCGCCTCGCGCGCAAGCGACCTCGGTGGAGTGAGGAAAATCGCCTTATAGGAGACTCTGTATATTTACTAAGAATAAAATATACAAGGAACGATTTCATCTCAAATCGTCGAGGTCGCTTGCGGGCGAGGCGCTGGATGTAAAATATTTAAACCAAATCGTTCATTTTTGGAAGAATGTAGCGCCTCGTCCGCAAGCGACCTCGGCGGAGTGAGGAAAAATCGCCTTATAGGAGACTTTGTATATTTACTAAGGTATACAAGGAACGATTTCATCTCAAATCGCGGAGGTCGCTTGCGGGCGAGGTGCTGGATGTAAAATATTTACTCCAAATCGTTCATTTTGCAAGAATGTAGCGCCTCGCCCGCAAGCGACCTCGGCGGAGTGAGGAAAAATTGTCTTATAGGAGACTTTATATATTTGTATATTGTATCGCCTCGCGCGCAAGCGACCTCGGTGGAGTGAGGAAGATCGCCTTATAGGAGACTCTGTATATTTACTAAGAATAAAATATACAAGGAACGATTTCATCTCAAATCGTCGAGGTCGCTTGCGGGCGAGGCGCTGGATGTAAAATATTTACACCAAATCGTTCATTTTGAAAGAATGTAGCGCCTCGCCCACAAGCGACTTCGGCGGATTGGAGAAAAATCCTGTTATAGGAGCTTATATACAGGGTGAGTCAATAGTGCGAGGACGGAAAATTATGGCGTTTAATATATTGCAATTTATGCATCTTATCATATATTATCTATGCATCTTGTTACATATGTTGATTACCTGCCTTAATTGCTATAAATATGTATCTTGTTTTCAAATTTTGCATGCAAGGTTGCCAAGTTATTAATCATTTCGTGAAAATTTTTGAAGAATAATGGAGTCACTTAAAATTGCTTATCAGCATTATTATTAAATGTTGATGATTGTAATTTGGCACATCGATAAACAAAGCTTGGGCCTTTCGAACGCCACTAATACTATTGAATAATATTATACAGGATGGTTACCAGAACCGGTTAATTTATGAAATGTTTAGGGGACCATAACTTTGTTGTTTTAAATGGAACACCCTATATTTTTTCAATACTTCAGAAGGCTTTATTAATTATCTTTAATTTTTATTAAGCATATGGTATATCTAACATGTGTACTTTTTGAGATAATTAGACTATTTCAAAAATGTCGGCATAAACCTGATTTTTTCACAAGAAAGACTATAAAGGATACGTTTTTAAACCAACAAAAGTATACTTAATTCGTAATAGATGGAAATGTATGGATCTGTACACCAATACTAGTAGTAAGAAAATAACTTTCCAAGAATTCTTTTTAAATATGTTGAAAAAATCCTATTATAATGAGGAGGTATACCATCTTGTGGAGACCACATTCTTTGTCAAACATCTAGTGAAACTTCTAAGAGGACTGGCAATTGATTTTTTAAAGAATTCCAAAAGAATGTCCATTGACAGTTGCCTCGAAGAAATATAAACCGATTCAATAAAATCTTACAATCCCTGCCCAGATGTTTTAGAACCATCGTTATTAGTGAGCTACTTCTCATATAAAATTAGTGATGACAATATTGTAGTAATGAAGAATAAGGCGGTTAACATCGTTATTTTTACGAAACATCGTTCATTCGCTGAATAAAAGATAATCAAAAAATTATCCGGTGAAAAAATCAGGTTTATACCAACATTTTTGAATCAGTCCAATTATCTCAAAAAGTACATGTGTTACGCATACCATATGCTTGACAAAAATGAAAGATAATTACTAAACCCTTTTAAAGCATTGAAAAACTTAAGGGTGTTCCATTTAAAATAACACAGTTATGGTCCTCCAAACATTCCGTAAATTAACTGGTTCTGGTAACCAGCCTGTATAATATTATCCAATTGTATTAATGGCGTTCGAAAGACCCAAGCTTTGTTTATCGATGTACCAAATTATAATCTTCAACATTAAATAATAATGTAGATAAGCAATTTTTAAGTGACTCCATGATTCTTCAAAATTACACAAAATGCACTTATAGCATTTAAGACAACTAATCAGCACATGTGAATATGTTGAATACGGGTCTGGAATAGTGGAACACCCTGTATAGTTGAAAATAATTTTAATCGATGCAGCTTTGACAGTAATGTATGATGACATAAAAGTAGTTTTTCTATTTTCAACGGTAAAGCCACAATCTTCCGTTCCCGCACTATTGACTCACCCTGTGTTTACTAAGCTATACAAGGAACGATTTCGCCTCAAATCGCCGAGGTCGCTTGCGGGCGAGGCGTTGGATGTAAAATATTTACACCAAATCGTCCATTTTTGGAAGAATGTAGCGCCTCGCCCGCAAGCGATCTCGGCGGAGTGAGGAAAATCGCGTTGTAGGAAACTCTATATATTTACTAAGATATACAAGGAACGATTTTGTCTCAAATCGCCGAGGTCGCTTGCAGGCGAGCCGCTGGATGTAAAATATTTACACCAAATCGTTCATTTTGAAAGAATGTAGCGCCTCGCCCGCGAGCGACTTCGGCGGAGTGGAGAAAAATCGTCTTATCGGAGCCTATATATTTACTAAGATATACAAGGAACGATTTCGCCTCAAATCGCCGAGGTCGCTTACGGGAAAGGCGCTGGATGTAAAATATTTACACCAAATCGTTCATTTTTGGAAGAATGTAGCGCCTCGCCCGCAAGCGACCTTGGCGGAGTGAGGAAAAATCGTCTTATAGGAGATTTGTATATTTACTAAGGCATACAAGGAACGATTGCATCTCAAATCGCCGAGGTCGCTTGCGGGCGAGGCGCTGAATGTAAAATATTTAAACCAAATCGTTCATTTTTGGAAAAATGTAGCGCCTCGCCCGCAAGCGACCTCGGTAGAGTGAGGAAAAATCGCCTTATAGGAAATTTTGTATATTTACTAAGATATACAAGGAACGACTTTGTTTCAAATCGCCGAGGTCGCTTGCGACCGAGGCACTGATTATGAAATATTAACATTAAATCCTTCATTTTGGAAATTGTGGCGCCTCGCCCGCAAGCGACCTCGGCAGAGTGAGGAAAAATCGCCTTATAGGAGATTTTGTATATTTACTAAGGTATACAAGGAACGATTTCATCTCAAATTGCCGAGGTCGCTTGCGGGCGAGGCGCTGGATGTAAAATATTTTCACCAAATCGTTCATTTTTGGAAGAATGTAGCGCCTCGCCCGCAAGCGACCTCGGCGGAGTGAGGCAAAATCGCCTTATATCAGATTTATATATTGACTAAGGTATACAAGGAACGATTTCATCTCAAATCGGCGAGGTCGCTTGCGGGCGAGGTGGTGGATGTAAAATATTTTCACCAAACCGCGGCGACCTCGGCGGAGTGTAAAGTATTTACACCAAACCGTTCATTTTCAGAGGAATGTAGTGCCTCGCCCGCAAGCGACCTCGGTAGAGTGAGGAAAAATCGCCTTGTAGGAAATTTTGTATATTTACTAAGATATACAAGGAACGACTTTGTTTCAAATCGCCGAGGTCGCTTGCGACCGAGGCACTGATTATGAAATATTAACATTAAATCCTTCATTTTGGAAATTGTGGCGCCTCGCCCGCAAGCGACCTCGGCAGAGTAAGGAAAAATCGCCTTATACGAGACTTTGTATATTTACTAAGGTATACAAGGAACGATTTCATCTCAAATCGCCGAGGTCGCTTGCGGGCGAGGCGCTGGATGTAAAATATTTACACCAAACCGTTGATTTTTGGAAGAATTTAGCGCCTCGTCCGCAAGCGACTTTGGCGGAGTGGAAGTAAAATCGTCATATAGGAGACTATACATTTACTAAGATATACAAGAAACGATTTCGCTTCAAATTGGCGAGGTCCCTTGCGGGCGAGGTGGTGGATGTAAAATATTTACATCAAAGTGTTCATTTTTGGAAGAATGTAGCGCCTCGCCCGCAAGCGACCTCGGCGGAGTGAGAATGTAATCGTTTCATATAAGATGTTGTAATGTTTATAGAAATGTTTATACAAAATCGTTCATTTTGGGATATGTAGCGCCTCGGCCGCAAACGACCTCTGCAGAGTGAAAAGAAAAATCGTTTTGTAGGAATCAAATCGCCGAAGTCACTTGTGGGCGAGACGCTACATTTGCTTTCTGGTACAATTTCGAAAAATTTTAGCCATATTTACTCGGTTGAACGCATTCAAGTAACTATCTCAGTTTTGGCGAGTAATACCTATTCTGTTAGGGGGGCGAGCGAGATGGGTTCCTCGGTCGTTTAAATATTTCAGCTTTGTCCGCAAAATGATCCCCCATCCGGATTTAGCACGAGCTTATCGCGCAAGGGTGATGATGTACATTGCTGAAGTTCCTAGACGCTTAATATTAGATTCGAAATTACGCCAAGTTTCTCCTGATACATCAGCGTTAATTGTACGTGAATTTCCCTCGAAAACATCAAAACTTGTACACATTTTATGTTTTACACTTCATACCCAAATAAGATAAAGAATAAGGAGGAAACGATTTTTTAATTAAGAAACGGGAAGGAATTTTAATACACAGTTCCTGAGACCCAAAGCTAAAATTAATAAATAACTTATCCCCCGGACTTTTTCCCCAAATGAAAAGCGCCGATTTTAATTAAAGTGTTTCCTCGGTTATTCGCCCTAATTAAGGTGCTTTTAACGATTTTTCTTTTTTTTGAGCAAATTAATTAAACTGAAATTTATTTATTTATTTATTTTTATTATTTTCATTTTTAAAAAGTGGTAAGTCAAAAACAATCCATCATTTTTTGTTCTGATTCTAGTTAAGGAAGGGTTGTAACCCTTCCTTTTTTGCGTAGCAATAAAATCTTCGAGATTCATCTTCAATAACGCCCACTCTTTATCTCAAACAATGACCATCATAAATCAAGGATCGCTCGGTTCGTTGAAAGCCTCAAGGCGCTTTTTTTGGGCCATCTCGAGAGAATTGTCTTAGAAAACACCCACATAACCAGGAAATCTTATTTAATCGATTAAAATTCTACATCGAGTCGTGTTACAACATAAATAACCCTTCTTTGGGCTCTAAGAAAACAAATTTCGATTGTACTTGAACCCACGAGTTTTACCATAAATGGAGCTTTATAAAAATTTCAACCCAAAGCTGGGAATAGAAACTTTCTACCGGCCATGTATGCAATAAAATTTAATTGAAATGTGTGTTGTATAAAATATATTAAATTAATCGCATAATCCTTTATAATACCGTTTTAATTGCATTTCGGATTTGATTATTACACATTGATTATTGTTAACTAAAGCATTTAATGATAGATATTAATTAAAATGTATCAATAATGTCTAGATATTAAATACGTAATAATAAATAAAATAATTAAAGCGATTTTGGCACCAAAATAAAACTCAAATTCTTCTGTTTAAGATGATATGTAATAAATAATGATTTGATCAAAATGAAGATTATTCTTTCTGGAATAAGACGATATATGATATGTTATGTGATGAATTGGAAAAATTTTGAGAAAAAAAAATTTTAAGTTAACTTGACTTTTTAAATTAATATTTATTTAAAAAAATTATATTTGCTTTATTATGATTGATAAAGAGATAATTTTTGTGCCAAATAAAACATTATTCTTCTCTATATGATAGTATATGACACGTTATGTGTTAAATTAAAAATATTTCGATTTTTTAATAGATATTTAATAAAAATTAGTCGAGGTAATAAAATTGCAAATCTAATGAGTTTATTTCCATCCAAAGCTATCTTTAGTCCCACTAACTTTATGGATAAGAGAAACTAATTTTACACAACATTAAAGTTTAATTATATCGCCATCTTTTCCCATTACTTGCAACTCGTCATTTTAGAAAAAAAATAAGGGTCAAACAGAAACCCATCTAACGTGAACGGACATACAAAACATACAAGAGGCTGAGTAGCACACGTGCAATGCAATGCGAGAGGCAACTTGTAGAGTCAAGTCTAAGCAAGCACGACATGACATACGACCACCGTGCGGTAAACGACTTTGACATGTTGCAGGTCGTGTTTTAAAATATTTCCCTTCATCTTGGACTTACATCTCGAAAGTTTCCTAAATAGAAATAGAGGAAAATAAATTAATGCAAGAATTGGAATTAGATGTTTCTAATTTATTAAATATATCTGTCTTTTTGGTGGGGTGAAATGGTTAAATGCGACACGACCGGGTTTGGGCCTCTTTTAATGGTAAATTGAGATAAATAGCTGGCAATTTCCACCCTAGGGTCGACCCTGTAATTGCTGAACACTTAGAGCCTTACTATGTAAATTGATTATCTACTATTTATCGTTAGGTTCGTCTCGTTATGGTGATTTGCTTTTAACGTAACATCATATCGAATTTAATTAAGAAAATATCCTGTTTAGTTTTTCGATACGATTTCTTTTAATATATAGCTTATCAAATCCTTTTTGTCCGGTCAATGTTAAATGCGTCGTTTGTTACTGCGCAGCTCATTTCTCTATTGTATGTTTTTTTAGAGTGCATTTCGCATTCGATTGTTATATAGGGGTACTGTATATATTTACTAAGATATATAAGGAACGACTTTGTTTCAAATCGCCGAGGCCGCGAAGCGGGCGAGGCGCTTGATATGAAGTATTAACATGAAATCGTTCATTTTGGAAGATTGTAGCGCCTCGCCCGTAAGCGACATCGGCGGAATGAGAGTAAAATCATCATATAGGGGACTGTATGTATTAACTAAGATAGACAAGAAACTATTACACCTGGAATCGCCGAGGTTGCGAAGCAGGTGAGGCGCTGAGTAAGGAATCGCTCATTTTGGGAGATTGTAGGACCTCGCCCGTAAGCGACCTTGGCGGAATGAAAGTAAAATCGTCATATAAAGGACTGTATGTGTTAACTAAGATATACAAGGAACGATTGCGCCTCACATCGCCGAGGTCGCGAAGCGGGCGAGGCGCTGGATAAGAAGTCGCTCATTTTGAAAGTAATATCGTCGTATAGGGGATTGTATGTGTTAACTAAGATATACAAGGAACGATTTCACCTTAAATCGCCGATGTCGCGAAGCGGGCGAGGCGCTGGATATGAAATCGCTCATTTTGGGAGATTGTAGGACCTCGCCCGCAAGCGACCTCGGCGGAATGAAAGTAAAATCGTCATATAGGGGATATTAAGTAAGATATACAAAGAGCAATTTCGCCTCACATCGCCGAGGTCGCGAAGCGGGCGATGTGCTGGATAAGAAGTCCCTCATTTTGAAAGTAAAATCGTCATATAGGTGATTGTATGTATTAACTAAGATATACAAGGAACGATTTCGCCTCACATCGCCGAGGTCGCGAAGTGGGCGAGGCGCTGGGTAAGAAATCGCTCATTTTGGGAGATTGTAGGACCTCGCCCGCAAGCGACCTTGGCGGAATGAAAGTAAAATCGTCATATAGAGAACTGTATGTATTATCTAAGATATACAAGGAGCAATTTCGCCTTAAATCGCCGAGATCGCGAAGCGGGCGAGGCGCTGGGTAAGAAATCGCTCATTTTGGGAGATTGTAGGACCTCGCCCGCAAGCGATCTTGGCGGAATGAAAGTAAAATCGTCGTATAGGGGATTGTATGTATTAACTAAAATATACAAGGTGCAATTTTGCCACAAATCGCCAGGTCACGAAGCGGGCGAGGTGCTGGGTAAGAAATCGCTCATTTTGGGAGATTGTAGGACCTCGCCCGCAATCGACCTTGGCGGAATGAAAGTAAATCGTCATATAGAGGACTGTATGTATTAACTAAGGTATAGAAGAAGCAATTTCGCCTCAAATCGCCGAGGTCGCGAAGCGGGCGAGGCGCTGGGTAATAAAATCGGTCATTTTACGAGATTGTAAGACCTCGCCCGCAAGCTACCTCTGCGGAATGAAAGCAAAATCGTCATATAGAGAACTGTATATATTAACTAAGATATAGAAGGAGCCATTGCGCTTCACATCGCCGAGGTCGCGAAGCGGGCGAGGCGCTGGATAAGAAGTCGCTTATTTTTAAAGTAAAATCGTCATATAGGGGATTGTATGTATTAACTAAGATATACAAGGAGCAATTTCATTCCAAATCGCCGAGGTCGCGAAGCGGGCGAGGCACTGGGTAAGAAATCGCTCATTTTGGGAGATTGTAGGACCTCGTCCGCAAGCGATCTTGGCGGAATGAAAGTAAAATCGTCATATAGGGGATTGTATATATTAACTAAAATATCCAACTAGCAATTTTGCCTCAAATCGCCACGTCACGAAGCGGGCGAGGCGCTGGGTAAGAAATCGCTCATTTTGGGATCTTGTAGGACCTCGCCTGCAAGCGACCTTGGCGGAATGAAAGTAAAATCGTCATATAGGGGATTGTATATATTAACTAAAATATACAACTAGCAATTTTGCCTCAAATCGCCACGTCACGAAGCGGGCGAGGCGCTGGGTAAGAAATCGCTCATTTTGGGAGATTGTAAGACCTCGCCCGCAAGCTACCTCGGCGGAATGAAAGTAAAATCGTCATATAGAGGACTGTATGTATTAACTAAGATATACAAGGGATGATTTCGCCTCAAATCGCCGAGGTCGCTTGCGGGCGAGGCGCTGGGTAAGAATTGTTTATAAGAAATCGTTCATTTTGGAAGATTGTAGTTCCTCGCCCGGAAGCGACCTCGGCGGAATGAAAGTAAAGTCATTATATAGGGAACTGTATATATTATAGTATATGTGAAGCCATTATCAAAAAAAAAATTGGGAGAAACATTGCATTGGTAAAAAAATAAAGCTATTTACGATGGTACACAAAAGTGGCGCCCCTAGGTTATAAAAACCGCTATCACGACAGCAGTTTTGAATATACAACCGGTGACGCATACCAACTCTCATGATGCCGGGTAATTAAGTAAAATAAATGGAAATGTACGACACATTCGTGCAGTTACAATTTTTATCTTCCTCTTTTTGTCTCGTATAGAGATTCGTGTTGAAGTATACTTAATTAATTTCAATTTACTAATATTTTTTTTAATTCAAATACGATCAAAAACGTCGAGTGACAAGAACGTAAATCCACGCGTCCAATTAAGAAGTTGTATTTATGCAAATCTTCGTTCCCACACGTCTTCCGTCCTCGGCAGACCGTTTCTTATCCACGAGCAATTTCATAGCATAAGTACCGATATATGCCTTGCCCATGTGTTTGCATACTTAATGAGTCACAGACGGTTTCGTTTGCTTCGTAACGATTGAGCTGATTCAATAAGTTAAGTATTGAGCGGAAATGGGTTTATGCAAAAAATAAAGAGTTCCAGATGGGATAGGTACGATTATTCACAAAACCACCGTACCACATTTAGAGGTACAACGGGACAAATTCACCACGTAATGCAAACCGCACGTGTCACGGTGGCACGTAGCCACGGTCCGGTAATGAATGTGTCAGTGACATTCGCCCTGCTCGCAGTTTATCACCTGATCGGGGTTTACCACGCGTTCAAATATAATTCCCACTAATAATTACCGTGCCGACGGCCATTTAACACTGTCACAGAGGTTCCATAATCGCTACAACCAATCTACGTACGAACCATGTGTGTATGACCTCTTTATCTTACATAACGCCATACCACTGTGTTATATGGATTATGTAACAGTTTCGTTTTGTCCTAATTGATTCGCACTTTGTCCGTCATTTACCTTTTAATCTTTTCATATCAATCAATACATTTAATCGTTATGCTGTTATATACAGGGTGATTATAGAGGATGATTTGCTTTCTAAGCAATTATGGAATAAATCCAATTAATACAAATGCAATTAGAGTTAATAAGAAACACTTTTTATCTGAAAAATTTTCCCCTGCTTCTCTCAATTCTCGAGATATTACGTACCATTCACACCAAAATAATTAATTTTGATTTTTCGCTTTCCAAGCAAATGGGTTGGCACAATTCCTTTATGAAGTAAATCTAATTAATAAGAATGCAATTAGAATTAATAATAAACACTTTTTATCTTCAAAATTTTCCTCTACATCTTTCGATTCTCAAGATATTACATACCATCTACACCTTTCTATACAAATGGTATTAATGTAAGTGTAAAATTTAGTTGAAAACGTGATTTCGTGTCATATCTGGTTCAAAATTGATGGTAACTATTTTTGGGTTATTCCAGAGACAATAGAAATCTGATGTTCGTCATATCCAGGGCATAATGCACATTCTGATATGGCATGTTCGAACTGGGTCCATTGCAGATGTGTCGCGGTACGATCGTAAACAAGGTCTATTGACCAAGATATGCGCGCGTTCCGCCGTGATTGGACCTGTAAATCCTTTGTCTAGTCGAAACTAGTTGATATTTATGCGTCACCGATACGTGTTTGTACCTGCTCTGGTATGGTAGGACTACAATGCTATTCCGACTGGGACAACATTATTTCGGGACAAACATCGTATACACATACACACACATATACACCTTGAGGTCTACGAAATTGTGTTTGAATTCTGCACTAGTTTTGAAATGGAATGAATCGTTAATCCGTGACCCTAAGGTCAAAATCGGGGCGATTAAACACGACTTATTAAACCGAACCCTCAGCTACAATAGACCTTCCGATTCCATCTTTATCTACACCCCTTTTCAAAGTCAGCTCGAATCCGCTGACGCGCGATGGAAATCCGGCGATGCGATGGTAGTAATTCATGCAAACCGTGGCTCGCATTGTTTTCTTATCTCCTTCATTTCACCCCCTTTGGGCATCGCACTTAAATTTCGGGTAACTCACCCAATTTACATTTCGAACCCTATTGTTGGTCGCGAAATTATTTATTCTCCTCAAACCGAAGTCGAAAAGTCGGATGGATGGATGGATGGTTGGTTGGATGGAAGGAAGGATAGAAGGATAGAAGGATGGATGGATGACCGCCGTTGATGTTAGCTGTTGGCCTTGGGATGAGAAGTGACGGCGGTTGACTGGCATATAATAAAGCGCATCGGGAGAAACGTCACGAAGCTGAATGGCTTCATTAGCGCTCCTTTCATGGCATGAGTGAACGAACCAACGCACGAACCCACAGAAATGGGATTTGTGTTTTAGCTTGAATAAACTCAAATTCCCCACCTTGTAACAAATCCACACAATATTTTATTTTATTTTAATTCTAATTTGATTATACCTATTAATTAAAAGATTTTTTGTATGAAACAACCTTGAAGTTATCGAAAATTGTTTGTTTGTAACAAAGAAGAAAAAAAAATCATGAATATTTTCATATGTAAAACGAGATGACGGATCTCTTTGTGTATCAGATCAAAGTGTTAATGGCCTTATAATTTGTAAACGTGTCTCTATAAACTTTATGACCACTCCTAGTTTTGAGTGCTAAAAGCATCTCTATTAAACGTTTCTGACTTCTCATCTTAATTAATTAATTATTACTTCGATTTTGGATGTTTACGTGGGGCGTCGAACGATCCTATCCGCGCGTGTGCAGAACTTTTTTCCTATTTTTAATAAAAAAATAATAAAATTTTTTGATTTGTACCGAAACACGTGAAAAATCCTTAAGGTCACGACGTATCAGTCCGAACAAAATTTTAGCGAGACAATTAAAGATTATTGTACATAAAAATTTGTGGGTGCACTATTTCCGTGGTCTGAATGATCTCAGGATCTACCGGGTTGATTGAAAAACTGAACATATCGACGGATACCTTGATAACCCATTAAGTCCAGAGGGGTATTCTCGTTTTCAACCGACTTTTAAGAAGCTCTACACTTCCAAAGTCGAGACACCAAGTCGTTCATTTTAGAAAAATTACGTGCCTCGCCCGCAAGCGACCTCATCAGAGTGGGGAGAAATCATCTTATAGGAACCTGTATATTCACTAAGATATACAAGGAACGATATCGCTTCAAATCGCCGAGGCCGCTTGCGGGGAAGGCGCTGGATGTAAAATATTTACACCAAATCGTTCATTTTGGAAAATTGTAGCGCCTCGCCCGCAAGCGACCTCGGCAAAGTGAAAGTAAAATCGTCTTATAGAAGCCTGTATATTTACTAAAATATGTAAGGAACGATTTCGCCTCGAAAATAATTTTAATCGATGCAGCTTTGACAGTAATGTACGATGACATAAAAGCAGTTTTTTTTATTTTCAACGGTAAAGCCACAATCTTCCGTCCCCGGACTATTGACTCACCCTGTATTTACTAAGCTATACAAGGAACGATTTCGCCTCAAATCGCCGAGGTCGCTTGCGGGCGAGGCGCTGGATGTAAAATATTTACACAAAATCGTTCATTTCTGGAAAAATATAACGCCTCGCCCGCAAACGACCTCGGCGGAGTGAGGAAAAATCATCTTATAGTAATGTGTATATTTACTAAGATACACAAGGAACGATTTCGCCTCAAATAGCTGATGTTGCTTGCGGGGGAGGCGCTGGATGTAAAATATTTACAACAAATCGTTCATTTTGGATGAATGTTGCGCCTCGCCCGCAAACGACCTCGGCGGAGTGAGGAAAAATCGTCTCATAGGAGCCTGTATATTTACTAAAATATGCAAGGAACGATTTCGCCTCATATCGCCGAGGTCGCTTGCGGGGAAGGCGCTGGATATAAAATATTTACACCAAATCGTTCATTTTGGAAAATTGTAGCGCCTCGCCCGCAAGCGACCTCGGCAAAGTGAAAGTAGAATCGTCTTATAGAAGCCTCTATATTTACTAAAATATGTAAGGAACGATTTCGCCTCATATCGCCGAGGTCGCTTGCGGGCGAGGCGCTGGATGTAAAATATTTACACAAAATCGTTCATTTCTGGAAAAATATAACGCCTCGCCCGCAAGCGACCTCGGCGATATGAGGCGAAATCGGTCCTTTTAGTAAATATACAAGCTCCTATAAGACGATTTTTCCTCACTCCGCCGAGGTCGCTTGCGGGCGAGGCGCTGGATGTAAAATATTAATACTAAATCGTTCATTTCTGCAAAGATATAGCGCCTCGCCCGCGAACGACCTCGGCGGAGTGAGGAAAAATCATCTTATAGTAATCTGTATATTTACTAAGATATGCAAGGAACGATTTCGCCTCAAATAGCCGATGTTGCTTGCGGGCGAGGCGCTGGATGTAAAATATTTACACCAAATCGTTCATTTTGGACGAATGTTGCGCCTCGCCCGCAAACGACCTCGGCGGAGTGAGGAAAAATCGACTTATAGTAACCTGTATATTTACTAAAATATACAAGGAACGATTTCGCCTCATATCGCCGAGATCGCTTGCGGGCGAGGCGCTGGATGTAAAATATTAATACAAAATTGTTCATTTCTGCAAAAATATAGCGCCTCGCCCGCAAACGACCTCGGCGGGGTGAGGAAAAGTCGTCTTGTAGTAATCTGTATATTTACTAAGATATACAAGGAACGATATCGCTTCAAATAGCTTAGGTCGCTTGCGGGCGAGGCGCTGGATGTAAAATATTTACACCATATCGTTCATTTTGGAGGAATGTTGCGCCTCGCCCGCAAACGACCTCGGCGGAGTGAGGAAAAATCGACTTACAGTAACCTGTATATTTGCTAAGATATACAAGGAACGATTTCGCCTCAAATAGCCGATGTCGCTTGCGGGCGAGACACTGGATGCAAAATATTTACACCAAATCGTTCATTTTGGAAGAATGTTGCGCCTCGCCCGCAAGTGACCTCGGCGGAGTGAGGAAAAATCGTCTTATAGGAGCCAGTATATTTACTAAAATATACAAGGAACGATTTCGCCTCATATCGCCGAGGTCGCTTGCGGGCGAGGCGCTGGATGTAATATATTAATAAAAAATCGTTCATTTCTGCAAAAATACAGCGCCTCGCGCGCAAACGACCTCGGTGGAGTAAGGAAAAGTCGTCTTATAGTAATCTGTATATTTGCTAAGATATACAAGGAACGATATCGCCTCAAATAGCCGATGTCGCTTGCAGGCGAGGCGCTGGATGTAAAATATTAATACAAAATCGTTCATTTCTGCAAAAATATAGCGCCTCGCCCGCAAACGACCTCGGCGGGGTGAGGAAAAGTCGTCTTATAATAATCTGTATATTTACTAAGATATACAAGGAACGATATCGCCTCAAATAGCCGATGTCGCTTGCGGGCGAGGCGCTGGATGTAAAATATTTACACCAAATCGTTCATTTTGGAAGAATGTTGCGTCTCGCCCGCAAGCGACCTCGGCGGAGTGAGGAAAAATCGTCTTATAGGAGCTTGCATATTTACTAAAACATACAAGGACTGATTTCGCCTCATATCGCCGAGATCGCTTGCGGGCGAGGCGCTGGATGTAAAATATTAATACAAAATTGTTCATTTCTGCAAAAATATAGCGCCTCGCCCGCAAACGACCTCGGCGGGGTGAGGAAAAGTCGTCTTGTAGTAATCTGTATATTTACTAAGATATACAAGGAACGATATCGCTTCAAATAGCCTAGGTCGCTTGCGGGCGAGGCGCTGGATGTAAAATATTTACACCAAATCGTTCATTTTGGATGAATGTTGCGCCTCGCCCGCGAGCGACCTCGGCGGAGTGAGGAAACATTGTCTTATAGGAGCCTGTATATTTACTCAAATATACTAGGAACGATTACGCCTCATATCGCCGAGGTCGCTTGCGGGCGAGGCGCTGGATGTAAAATATTAATACAAAATCGTTAATTTCTGCAAAAATATAGCGCCTCGCCCGCGAACGACCTCGGCGAAGTGAGGAAAAATCGTCTTGTAGTAATCTGTATATTTACTAAGATATACAAGGAACGATTTCGCCTCAAATAGCCGATGTCGCTTGCGGGCGAGGCGCGGGATGTAAAATATTTACACCAAATCGTTCATTTTGGATGAATGTTGCGCCTCGCCCGCGAGCCACCTCGGCGGAGTGAGGAAAAATCGTCTTGTAGGAACCTGTACATTTACTAAGCCATACATATTTACTAAAACATACAAGGAACGATTTCGCCTCAAAATGCAAAGGTCGCTTGCGGGCGAGATAAGAAATATTTATACGAAATCGTTCGTTTTGGGAAATTGTGGCGTAACATTTTCCAACTTTTTGCGCATGCATCTAATTGCGATGCGCATGCGCGCATTCGAGTTGCGGTCGCTGGATTTAAAATTTTTACATTAAATCATTCAGTATGGGAAATTGTAATGCCTCAACCAGGAAGTCACTTATTTATTATGATGAGTAATGAACTGCTTCTTGCATCTTACTCTTTTTTCTTTAATTAGTAAACAAAATCTTATTGTGAGTAAGTTAGAAATTCTGAATTTCAAGAACATCTTAATCAAAGTGAATTGGAACACCTGCTCCAATATGCACCGTTAAAGTTTGCGTGCAGCGTCCATTCTTGGGAGGTCCAAAGGTCTGGCATCCAAGCAACCGAGTAGAGAGAGGGCTGTAAGAAGGCGAGCAGTGGATCGACCACAATGAAGATATCTCAACAGTCGGGCCACTCCCAGGAGAACACGCCGGCGTGAGATCATTGTAATTTGGTTCGGAGAATCGCTCATTATTCCCCCTCAAACTTCATCCTCTCCATCGAATCGCTTCGGACTTGTCCAGTTCTCACCAAGCAACTCGACTTCTTTCTCGTTCGTCCTTTTCTGGTACCGCAACAGGTCGGGACGAAAAGGAGAGGAATCGTGGTCGTTGCCGAGCGACGTCTACCTGTGAACCGACTAAAACCCGGATTCCGATATTCCGAATCGAAATCCGGCCGGATTCCACATTTGGATGAATGGGACCGTGTCTTTCGCCTTAAACGAGATAGTTACAGGTTTAAAGGAAACCTTATTTCGTGTTGCAACGTTAGTAATTGTTGCTGGTTGGTTGGTTGGTCGGTTTGTTGGTGGTATGCGAAACTTTGAAGCCGCACAAGATGTCGAAGACTTAATCGCTTGGACTTCCGCCGTTTAACGAGATCTGATTGCGTTTCCCCTTTTTTTACTTTTTAACCGTATCATTTTACATCACACGCTTTCGCGTCGTTTGGTTTTCTTGGAAACTCCCAAAACTTTAGGAATGCCATTATTTTAAATCCGGCTTTAAATTCCACGAAAAACACGACCAAGACGAACCTTGTTCTTAATTAAGACATCAAACGGTTTTGTTGGGATGAAGACGAAAACGGAGAGGATCTTTTTGTGTATCTCTCCTTGCTTAAATGAATGACGCATCGATGATTCGTTTTAATTATACTCACTTTCGAAATTGTCCGCCCAATGAAATTCAAAATATAATTTTAAAACTTTGGTAAAAAATGTTTTATTAATTTCTCCGAAATTAATAGCAGAAAATTACAAATAGGTATTAAGTGTGATATAAATGGAATTATAGATTGTGATAATTCATATAAAATGATTTTACTTTCACTTCGCCGAGGTCGCTTGCGGGCGAGACGCTGGATGTAAAATATTTACACCAAATCGTTTATTTTTGGAAGAATGTAGCGCCTCGCCCGCAAGCGACCTCGGCAGAGTGAAGAAAAATCGTCTTATAGAAGACTTTGTATATTTACTAGGTATACAAGGAACGATTTCATCTCAAATCGCCGAGGTGGCTTGCGGGCGAGGCGCTATAATCTCCCAAAATGAACGATAAATATATACAGGCTCCTATATGACGATTTTTCCTCACTCCGCCGAGGTCGCTTGCGGGCGAGGCGCTGGATGTAAAATATTTACGCCAAATCGTTCATTTTAGAAAAATGTTGCGCCTCGCCTGCAAGCGACCACGGCGGAGTGAGGAAAAATCGTCTTATAAGAGCCTGTATATTTACTAAAATACACAAGGAACGATTTTGCCTCATATCGTCGAGGTCGCTTGCGGGCGAGGCGCTATAATCTCCCAAAATGAACGATAAATATATATAGGCTCCTATATGACGATTTTTCTTCACTCCGCCGAGGTCGCTTGCGGGCGAGGCGCTGGATGTAAAATATTTACGCCAAATCGTTCATTTTAGAAAAATGTTGCGCCTCGCCCGCAAGCGACCTCGGCGGAGTGAGGAAAACTCGTCTTATAAGAGCCTGTATATTTACTAAAATACACAAGGAACGATTTTGCCTCATATCGTCGAGGTCGCTTGCGGGCGAGGCGCTATAATCTCCCAAAATGAACGATAAATATATATAGGCTCCTATATGACGATTTTTCCTCACTCCGCCGAGGTCGCTTGCGGGCGAGGCGCTGGATGTAAGATATTTACACCAAATCGTTCATTGTGGAGGAATGTTGCGCCTCGCCCGCAAGCGACCTCGGCGGAGTGAGGAAAAATCGTCTTATAAGAGCCCGTATATTTACTAAAATATACAAGGAACGATTTTGCCTCATATCGTCGTGGTCGCTTGCGGGCGAGGTGCTATAATCTCCCAAAATGAACGATAAATATATATAGGCTCCTATATGACGATTTTTCCTCACTCCGCCGAGGTCGCTTCCGGGCGAGGCGCAACATTCTTCCAAAATGAACGATTTGGTGTAAATATCTTACATCCAGCGCCTCGCCCGCAAGCGACCTCGGCGGAGTGAGGAAAACTCGTCTTATAAGAGCCTGTATATTTACTAAAATACACAAGGAACGATTTTGCCTCATATCGTCGAGGTCGCTTGCGGGCGAGGCGCTATAATCTCCCAAAATGAACGATAAATATATATAGGCTCCTATATGACGATTTTTCCTCACTCCGCCGAGGTCGCTTGCGGGCGAGGCGCTGGATGTAAGATATTTACACCAAATCGTTCATTGTGGAGGAATGTTGCGCCTCGCCCGCAAGCGACCTCGGCGGAGTGAGGAAAAATCGTCTTATAAGAGCCCGTATATTTACTAAAATATACAAGGAACGATTTTGCCTCATATCGTCGTGGTCGCTTGCGGGCGAGGCGCTATAATCTCCCAAAATGAACGATAAATATATATAGGCTCCTATATGACGATTTTTCCTCACTCCGCCGAGGTCGCTTCCGGGCGAGGCGCAACATTCTTCCAAAATGAACGATTTGGTGTAAATATCTTACATCCAGCGCCTCGCCCGCAAGCGACCTCGGCGGAGTGAGGAAAACTCGTCTTATAAGAGCCTGTATATTTACTAAAATACACAAGGAACGATTTTGCCTCATATCGTCGAGGTCGCTTGCGGGCGAGGCGCTATAATCTCCCAAAATGAACGATAAATATATATAGGCTCCTATATGACGATTTTTCCTCACTCCGCCGAGGTCGCTTGCGGGCGAGGCGCTGGATGTAAGATATTTACACCAAATCGTTCATTGTGGAGGAATGTTGCGCCTCGCCCGCAAGCGACCTCGGCGGAGTGAGGAAAAATCGTCTTATAAGAGCCCGTATATTTACTAAAATATACAAGGAACGATTTTGCCTCATATCGTCGTGGTCGCTTGCGGGCGAGGCGCTATAATCTCCCAAAATGAACGATAAATATATATAGGCTCCTATATGACGATTTTTCCTCACTCCGCCGAGGTCGCTTGCGGGCGAGGCGCTGGATGTAAGATATTTACACCAAATCGTTCATTGTGGAGGAATGTTGCGCCTCGCCCGCAAGCGACCTCGGCGGAGTGAGGAAAAATCGTCTTATAAGAGCCCGTATATTTACTAAAATATACAAGGAACGATTTTGCCTCATATCGTCGTGGTCGCTTGCGGGCGAGGCGCTATAATCTCCCAAAATGAACGATAAATATATATAGGCTCCTATATGACGATTTTTCCTCACTCCGCCGAGGTCGCTTCCGGGCGAGGCGCAACATTCTTCCAAAATGAACGATTTGGTGTAAATATCTTACATCCAGCGCCTCGCCCGCAAGCGACCTCGGCGGAGTGAGGAAAAGTCGTCATATAGGAGCCTATATATATTTATCGTTCATTTTGGGAGATTATAGCTCCTCGCCCGCAAGCGACCACGACGATATAAGGCAAAATCGTTCCTTGTATATTTTAGTAAATATACAATCTCCGAAAATGAACGATAAATATATACATATAAGTATCAAGGCGCTACTTTCTTCCGAAATGGACGATTTTATGTAATCATTAAATTCAGCGCCTCGCCCGCAAGTGATCTCGGTGATTTGAGGCGACATCGTTCCATGTATACCTTAGGAAATATATAGTCTCCTATAAGACGATTTTATTCACACTCCGCCGAGGTTTCATAATTTCTTAAACTTTAGGCAACCAACATTACAATGAAACATGCGCATGCTCATATGGTCCAAAACTTTTATAAACTATTTTTCTAACAAAAGTTGCAAATTTGTTAACAATAAAGCTGTCTTACATTTTTGCTCTAAAATGCATAAACATCAAGGAAACCACAATAATGTTAACATTTTATGAATTATATTATTCAAAAATATGAAAAATGATTTTAAAATCACGATTTTTGTATTATTATGACAGAAATAATGTGATAACTGTTAAATGAAGAGTTTATGATTTTAGTCTAAATGTAGTTATGTGATTCAGTTTTATCTCAAATCAACATCGAATTCAATTAAGAAAACATTCTATTGGCGCAAGTGAAAATAAACTTTGAAAGTCTGAAACGGATCAAAGGGACGACTTATTCACCTGCAAGTCCCCCAGGACTTGAACGTCGGTGAAAGTTATTTTAAAGCAACACCGTTCCCTTATCTCGTCTCGGCCTCACCCTCACCCTCATTAAAATATAGGCATCGAGTGAGGCTTTCCGCTTTAGTTCTGCACTAATAGTTGCCTAGGAAATTATTAATGCAGTTCTGAAGTTTGCTGCGCGGCCAAGTTTCCATCCGCGAGCTGAGGCAACTTTATAATTAGCCGGGTATTTATGCCGCGCGGGCTATAAGGTAAGCTCTATGGGGGCACACGTGGTCTTCTAATTAGAAATCTCGGGGTTAAGACCAACTTTTCAAACCGAATGAATTCGCGACGTTTCATCGTTTCGAAAATAATGAATTACAACGAAAGTTTTATTAAGCTAAAACATCACAATTATTAATTATATTTTGGGGGGAACTGATTGAAATTTATATTTGACGGGGTACTCTCGCGGGAATTATATCCAACCAAAACAAAACCTGTGTTATTTTTAAATGGTATTGTTGGGTTAATTAAAACTTTTCCGGTTAATATTGTTATATGTTGAGTTTCGGTGCGATTTATTAAAATTATAATTAAAATTCGATGTGGTAATATTTGTGTATTCGCCTACTTTATTATTTACTTTCGACTGATTTCGGGTCAAATTAGCCATCTGTAGGACACCACGTCATGCGGTAACGGGATGAATCGTTGTTATGAGACGAATTTGTTTTATAAAATCACTTTCATCGGGGTTATCCGTATGTAGGTAAATTAGAAATATTAAAATGTTATTCCCCCAGCAATTGTATTTGCGCTTCTCGGCGCAAATATCCGATACGATTCAATTAACAGCCGGGGGTCTGGTTCGGTCTGGTAAACATAGAAAAGTGTGTACATTGCGAAACGTCGGTTGGCTGTTATTAATTTTGACAGGAAGCCATTCGATCCGACGTGTTCTTTCTTGTTTAAACAAGGCGACTAGATCCGGGTCCAGACACGACCTGAGGCCACATCGATATATACATAGAGTACCCGTCATTATTAGGTCTTGGATAAACAAAATTTTAATTGAGTTTGCGACAATATTAATTATCCATGAAATGGAAGGTAACGTTAAGTGATGGTGAGTCTCCTAAAAGCAAGGCAGTTCTCGTTAACTCTCAATCTTAACTTAATAGACTTAGACTTAGGGTTTGATTTAAGTTTCGCTTAATTATACGTTCGAATTCCTACGCATTTGAGTATACCGAGAAAACAAACGACCAACATTTCCTTTTATTGCATTCATTTCGTTTTCATTGCGGTCTTCGTGCAGGGAACGCAACACAACGGTAGGCTGGGAGGAGAACATAAATAACAATTACCTGAGCGCAAGGCGACTTGGAAAACAAGCAAACAAGCAAACAGAACCGCCGGCTGACCGTAAGATGTCCGCAGTAAGAAATGATTCGTTTGCTTAACACTGCGGTGCAACTACGGCTGATATACACCATCTGATAGCCTCGGAACGAAACGCGCACCTTCTCCAACTCGAGCTTTATTGCCGCAATTGGCCCATTGTAGCCGGTTATTCGCTCGATTTGTATCTTGAAAATTTTCATACACCAAAGAATATGTATGGGAAGTTAAGTTGGATACAAACAAAAACTAAAATCACATCAAATCCAACACAATCTATATTATTTCCCATCAAAAAATATTGAGTCATATCTCCAATCTTGATATCCCAAAGATTTTGAGTCAATCAAAAGATGATTCAAAATATTTTTGTTTCTCAAAGAAATGTAATATCTAAACCCACCTTTAAACGTAAATGTAAACGGTCGAAGTGGATATTTGAAATTCAACTTCTGCAAAACAATGGCCCCTTTAGGGGCACCTGCAACGACGGCGGGTACCTTGAATATGCCGCATAACTTTGGAAAGTATCCCGACCCACTTTGCAACTTTTATCGGGCCAAATCTACTTCCTGAAGACTTTATATTAAGAGGGCCCTTGTTTTCTTAATTAATGGCGCGGTGTGGTGTGTTTTCGTAATGATCATTCATTTCCTTATTTATACCCACATCTAAGATAGTCGACGAATTTAAAGTTGGCCTAATAAAACCCGGAGGCACTTCTTAATTTGGAAACTTGACACTTCAAGGTCGAAGGAGTCGTGTACCTTACAAATTCCTTCTGTATGGATTTACATTTAAAATTGAGAATGTTATTCGTTTCGGATTAACAAAAATCATCAAATATACATATTTTTGAATTTTTATCAAAACTGATGCGTCTAACAACAAAACTATGAGGAAGGAATATAGTTAAGAATGAAATTTGTAACAACTTTTGTTCGAAAAATTTTTTTATAGCACGCTTCGTTTCCCAAATATTACCATTAATTAACTAATGAATCATCGAAGCATGTGCGCATGCGCAAATTATGACGTCACACTGCAATGTTGGGTGCCTAAATCACGTAACGCCATTTATTAATGAAATTTATTACAAACAAGCTTGAGCTTTTGGATCATCTAAAGGAAAAACCAAACAAACCCGACAACTTTTGTTATAAAAAAAATTCATGTCAAAATTCAAAATGAAGTTTAAACTTGTCATTAACTCAACGATGAACATAAAAATCACAAACAAAGAAACGATTTTTATCTCAACAACCAAAGATAAACCATTCCATTAAAATTAATCTCAAACCCATTTATTACAGTTATAGTCACAATAAGCTATCAACATAACAGGATTAAACTTAAAAATGAGTTAGTTATCATTTCGGTAAACCGACAAGCACGAACATTGCCAGCTATTTAATCTGGATATAGGGGGGAATGGGAGGAATGTAGAGAGGGAGATTTCGAAGTTTGAAATGGATTCGTGATATCCGACAGTTGTCGTGCTAAGAACGTGTCTCATTCACGTCTACGCATGTAAATGGTCCGACAAAACACCCGTTTCAGGGGCGAGCTCCTGTTCAATCATCACGACATCAACGTCACGATATCAAAGCGTAACGAAAGCTACCTGTCATTTCGGCGAATTAGTTCGTTTTTCGTTTCGCATTCATCGCCCATAGTCACGACATCAAGATCCGACTCGATCTTTTTTTTTTCTTTTCCGTATAAAGTTAAAAAAAAATAAACAACATAAAGTGGACGCAATATGCAAATATATACAGCCAATACGGAATGTATTGGACGGTTTAGAATTTAAGGGCGAAAGGCTTTTCATTAGGTCACATGTTACGAATAAATTAAACGACGAAACGGTCCTTGACTTTCAGTCGTTTCAGATTTTAATCCTTCCGAACGATAAAGGTCGTGTTGGACCGGGATGGGACCTTTTTGTAATAAGGGTTCGGTTGCATCCCTAATCTACATATTACGTGAGTTTATTGCGAATGACTCATAAAGAAGATACAATTATAAAAGATATTCAAATGATTTGCCATATACAGTGTTCCCAATTATAACGTATACCCCAAATCAGATTTTTGAAAAAAGATTAAAACATTACATGGGACTTTACTTCATTTTGAACAAAGTTTTCAAATACGGGAGAGGAGGCTTTAAATAGTAGAAACTTTCATAAAGATATAATATCACGTCTTAAATTAAAATCTTTAAGCTACATTTTAAGATACGTATCATATTGTAGCTCTTAAAAAAATGAGACGGTATGATATCTTGAAAAAATCATAATTCATAATTGCGACAATTTTTTTTTTTTATTAAATCTTTTCAAGTAATTTTAATAATTTTTCATA